>JAZKJV010006676.1:0-403006 GCA_037367405.1 Ottelia alismoides
CACCGCGCACGGACCAGAATCTGCGGGAGGGATCGGGGACCCATTCGACGACGACTTGAAGCCCAAGAAGGAAGAAGAGGCCCAACCCCTTCTGCACTCGACTACAACAGGAGCTTGCCGCCACTGAACTTCTTACTAATGTAATTTGAGAAGCACCTGAGGCATGCCATCGATTCATGTCCTGAAGCACTGGTAGCACTCCACGATGGTCCATGTCCCTTCATGCACTGCACCGATCCCGTATAACCAGGGTACTCCTTGTTCTCAAGAAGATTCCCCAGGTTGCAAACGCTGTAGCGAAGGAGTTGTACGCCACATGTTCTGTTAAGTGTCATGATGAAGGTTCAAGTCACGATGTTCCACATCGAAGACGTAAACCTTCTTGATACTGACATAGGTAGGAATGGACTACAACATCATCCATGATGGAGAGAAATCATTTGTTGGAGTAGTAGATATGGCGATTACTGTGCCAGATTGCGGCATCCTTCCAAATGAAATTGACCTGTGGACCATTCCTTGCAGGTAAAGGAGTTGACATCGGCACATCAGAATGGAAGGCCTTAGGCGCGGATTCGTACAGAGCAGGAGATGCGAGGGGTGGGAGGGTGCGAGGAGGATGGGGGGAGGGGGTGCGGGGCAGAGGGGGGAGGTGCGGGGGGCGAGGGGGACGGGAGGAGGAGCCGGAGGGGGGAGGTGCAGGGGGCGGAGGAGGCTGCAGGAGAGCTCAAGGAGGAGGAGGGAGGAGCGGGGGCGGCGCGGTGTAGGGCTAGGCGGCCGCGGGGGAGGGGAGGGGGCGGCAGGCTGGGAGGAGGTGCGTGGAGCTCGGGGCGGAGCTGGGCGGCGCGGGGCAGGGGCGGTTGCGGCGGGTTGGGAGGAGGTGCGGGGAGTTCGGGGCGGAGCTGGGAGGAGGTGCGGGCTGGGGAGGAGTTTCGGGTGGAGAGGGAGGAGGAGGAGGTTGGAGGAGGAGGAAGAGGATGGGGGAAGAGGAGGAGGAAGAAGAAGAGGATGAGGAAGAGGGTATAAAATGACCATATAATCCTTTTTAAAAATTAATACCGCTTATGTCCTCAAAGTTAACATCCGTTTGCACTGTGGATGGACGGTCACTAACCCGAGGGGCACAAGTCATAAAATAGCAAGAAGTGAGGGGCACAACTGATATTACCAAAAAAATAGGGCATAACTGATATTGCGAGATCTCGGAGGGACACAAGTGATAAAAACCCTATATGTATTGGATTAGATACTATAACCCCAATACAACCCGTTTTGCTGACACACGCCACTCCCTCCCTGTTCACAACAATGATGTGATGGTATTGCCAGTACCCTCCTTCTTTTGAGGATGATGCGTAGCTATTAGATGATAACACTAATACAATATTGCCTCTTTATTGATCTCTAACAAACTCACATGTGAGGTGTTAGTCATATCAGCCCGAGGTAAAATATTTATGCAATAAATATTATTGTAATCTGTGATATATCAGTAAAGGTAATTGGTTTTTTCACTCTCTATCTGAGATTAAATGAATAAATGCACTTATAAAGTCCATTTGTACAATTAGGGTTATGTGTTATGACCATTTTAATGATTATACAATTGTTGGTTCAATGATTGAATCACAGAGACCAGTACTTGGATGATATCTAAAGAGTTAGATTGAGGACACATCAAGCACCGTGAAATGATTATTAAGATGCGATCTCCAACCTGATAAGGAGATGGAAATCCTTCTCTAAAGGTCGATATCTGACTGACCTTTTGATGCGGACCCTCTGTATATGAAATAACTCTTGTAAATAAAACACATCAATTATTGTATGTTAGATTGTACAAAATAAATTAACAATAAAAAGGCGCAAAATCAAAGGAGTTACTCACATGTAAATAACCCAAAACTTCATGTATTTTTAATAATTTCATTTCAACTCCTTTTTGGCTAATTCTTTCTCCAACTTATTCATAACCATGTATATAAAAATACAAAAATACAAAACAAATTTTAGCTTGAATAAATGCTCCTAGATCCCAAAGGGAAAAAGCCATAAAGATCAACTTTCAAGCCAACTTCCCGCTCTCTATGAACTCCAAATTCACCAAACTCATTTTAAAGTTCAAGTTAGAAAATTATCTATCCAACGGAAGTACTTTCATTAAAATCGGAGCTCATTTGCAAAAGTTGGGTTTTGGGACCTAGATGTACATTGCATATTATGTATATATTCTTTCTTTATTTTATTTTATCCTTCTTAATTACTAAAAATACATAAAAATTATGCTTGTGTTGTATTTTGATTGTAGTATTTTATTGTATTTTTCCGTTGTAAATATCTCTCATTAAAAAGACAAAAAAATACATATTAGAAAAGCAAACAAAAAAATGTATATGATGTATGTATTCCCTTATAAATTCTCCACTATTTTTTTCTTATTTATATTTTTTGTTGTATTTAAAGTAACATACTTTATTTCACTTTATTTATTTATTTTATTTTCATTCTCTACAATAACCACCAATTCAACTCCATTATTCCACCATTTTTTCCAACTTCCCATTCAACTCCATTAATAATACAACCTCCCATTCAACTCCACCACTTTAATAACCTCTCATTTCATCCTCTTTATATACATCCCATCCTCCTTAATTTGCCCTTGATCTATCTTTATGTGAGGAGAGCCTAGTTCCCAGAGTTGAATCGGTGACAGCGACGCAACCGCGGTCGAGCGACGATAGCCCTCTCTCCGGTGAGATCCGTTGGCTTTTTGGCCAACATCGCAACCGCAACCGCATGCTGCTCGAGCTCATCGCACGCCGGCGATTCGAGCGAAGACCGTGCTCTCGTGAGCACACCATAGGCGACCATCTCCACCGTAGGTATGTTTAGTTTCATCTTGTCATTATTTATGATTTTGCAATTTTTTTAGTCCATCACATCCACATTCATATACCCACATTTGTTCCATATCATCTTCACCGCCATATTTGCATTTGATCATATTACTCATTGCATTTGTTCATTTTCTGTTTAAGAAAACAAAAAAATAAAAAATAAATTAAAAAAACACAGCAACATCAGTAAAAAATAAAAAAATAAAAAAAATCAAGGGAGGAGCAGCAGCGGCAACGCCCCCCCCCTCCTCCTTCCACGGCCGCTGCCTCCACGGCTACACTGCCGTCGCGATCGCGCGCGGGTAACCGCCAGCGCCGCAGCGGAGCTCAGCCCCGCAAGCGCGGCCCCGCGCTACCGCCTCCGCCTCCGACCCTCGGCTCCTCCTCTTTGCCGCAGCTCGTCGCCTCCCCCAGCGCCCCTCCGCCGACCGCCGAGCCTCCATCCTCCATGCACGGTCTCCGCGCCGACCGCCACCGACCTTCCCCCATTTGGGTTCACCTCCAGCCGCCCAAGGAAGAAGAAGGTCTCATTTCTTTTCTTTTTTTATTTGTAAAAATTGCAAGGTTATCCTCTTAAGTTTCTGTAATTACAATCGAGTCCCTGTATGTGGTTTGTATTGCATTTTCAATTTATGGTTTTGCACGGATACCACTGTGTTCGTACTTAAATTTGGACTTCAATATTGCATTTTTTTATTCAATGAAAAATGGCAATGTGTTGAGCAATTAATTGTGTACATTCTGAATATTTATTTGGATTTTTATATTATATGGGAAGTTAATTGAAATTATCTAACTGAAATTCTGCATATTTTACCCATTCTGTGCTATTAAATTTATATCTCACACACGGTTGCCCTAAAAATTCCATAAAAAATAGACATGATGCCTTGATGCGTGATTAGGAATGAAAACGGATCGGATACGGATCGAATATGTTTATTTCCATATCCATATTCGCTCTATCTTTATCGAATACGAATACAGATTCGAATATGATTCGGATATACATTAAGGAAATCATATCCGTAAAAATATGGATACGAATCTGAATCGGATATATATCGAACTCGGATACGGATCGAATAAAGAGCTGATCCATATACGGATCGAGCAAAGAGCTAATCCAAATATGAAACGAGTAAATAGTTAAATCAAAATATGAATCCAGTAAACATGGAATCCGAATATGGATCGAATAAAGACTATATAAGAATACGAATTGAATTTTTATCAAAGTTCATTGCTATTTAAAAAAATAGCAATGAAATATAAACAAATTGCATCATGACAAAAGGGAGCATTGAGGTGACATGTGTTCTTGACCGGAAGCAAAAAGGAGATAGGATTTCGTAACTGTTGTTCGTGCCCATCTCCAAACAAACAGAAGTTTATTAATATCATTAACATATTTTATTATATAATGTGTAATACTACTATTATAACACGGGGTTGTGGCTTATATTAAATTAACTAATATATAAAAAATATTAAATATTGTATTCGGATATCCGGATCCGAATCCGGATATTTACGCCATTATCATATCCGTATCCATATCCGAAAATTTTTTATAATCCATATCCATATCCGATCCGTATTCGATAAATATTTGGATATGGATATCCGTATCCGATAATTTTTCGAATACGGTAAGCGGATATTCGGATATATCCGTATCTGTTTTCATCCCTATACATGATCGAGATAATGTCCAAATTTCATCCAAAGTAGAGCTATCTTGTGCCTGAAATAAATTGTAGAGTGTTTTTAGTATTTAATTTTTAATTAAATCCACGTACATCATTTTTGCGAAATTTCAAGTCTCTTGGATGCTATATGAAAATATCTTTTTGGATAATTTGCACTCTGATTAATTTGATATTGTGGATTAATTAAGAAGTAGTTACCCACCGTCGCTCTGTTGTCATTAAAAAATCCATAAAAAAATTCATATATTGTCAAAAAAATCCAAAAAAGTAATGTAGTCTCTTTGCATCATGTTTTCATTCCAGTAAATTTTTCATCATTTTTGCTTAGTGTTTGTGTGAAAAATTGTGAAAATACCCATAAAAAGTGTGCATTTTTTATTATTGCATTTTAATTCCTAAAATTCCAAAAAAATGTGTTTTGTGTTCATCACTGGATTAGGATTTTAGAAAAAATATAACTTGGCTAAATTGGACTTCTTTTCTGATTCAAATTAATTTGGCTAAGTTTTGTGCTTTCTTAGTAACTTAATTCACATGTATTTTGCATTTACATTTGTATTTGCATAAAAAAGTAAAAAAAACTCCGCATTGGAAATCAAGATATAAATTTTCGAATTAAACCCAAAGTTCTTCCTTTGCCTCCCTGTATTTGACCCCGGACTTGCCCGGGATATAAATTAAGCTGAGACACTTTTCACGGAGATCTTCTCTCAGTTTTGACTGAATCGCTAATTACACGTATTACAACGAACCCAAACTACAATTGACAAGATAATTTGGCCGAACTCTTACGGTCAGCCCCCCGCGCGCGGCCCTGCGCCACCGCCTCCGCCTCCGACCCCCGGCTCCTCCTCTTCGCCGCAGCTCGCCGTCGCCTTCCCCAGCGCCCCTCCGCCGGCCGCCGAGCCTCCATCCTCCACGCGCGGTCTCCGCGCCGCCAGAGCTTCCTCCTCGCGGCCGCGCCGACCGCCGTCGACCTTCTCCCATTTGGGTTCACCTCCAGCCGCCCAAGGAAGAAGAAGGTCTCATTTCCTTTCTTTTTTTATTTGTAAGAATTGCAAGGTTATCCTCTTAAGTTTCTGTAATTACAATCGAGTCCCTGTATGTGGTTTGTATTACATTTTCAATTTCTGGTTTTGCACGGATACCCCTGTGTTCGTACTTAAATTTGAACTTCAATATTGCATCTTTTTATTCAATGAAAAATGGCAATGTGTTGAGCAATTAATTGTGTACGTTCTGAATATTTATTTGGATTTTTATAATATATGGGTAATTAATTAAAATCGTCTAACTAAAATTCTGCATATTTTACCCGTTCTGTACTATTAAATTTATATCTCTTACATGGTTGCTCTAAAAATTCCATAAAAATTAGATATGATGCCTTGATACGTGATTGAGATGCTGTCAAAATTTCATCCAAAGTAGACTTATCTTGTGCCTGAAATAAATTATAGAGTATTTTTAGTATTTAATTTTTAATTAAATCCACGTACATCATTTTTACAAAATTTCAAGTCTCTTGGATTCTATATGAAAATATCTTTTTGGGATAATTTGCACTCTTATTAATTTGATATTGTGGGTTAATTAAGAATTAATTACTCACTGTCTCTCTGTTATCATTAAAAAATCCGTAAAAAATTCTTATATTGTCAAAAAATTCCAAAAAAATTATTGTAGTCTCATTGCATCATGTTTTCATTCTAGTAAAATTTTCATCATTTTTGCTTACTGTTTGTGTGAAAATTTATGAAATACCAATAAAAAGTGTGCATTTTTAATTATTACATTTTAATTCCTAAAATTCCAAAAAAATGTGTTTTGTGTTCATCACTGGATTAGGATTCTAGAAAAAATATAACTTGGCTAAATTGGACTTCTTTTCTCATTCAAATTAATTTGGCTAAGTTGTGTGCTTTCTTAGTAACTTAATTCACCCGCATTTTGCATTGACATTTGTATTTGCATAAAAAAGTAAAAAAACTCCGCATTGGAAATCAAGATCTAAATTTTCGAATTAAACCCAAAGTTGTTCCTTTGCCTCCCTGTATTCGACCCCGGACTTGCCCGGGATATAAATTAAGCCGAGACACTCTTCACGGAGATCTTCTCTCGGTTCTGACTGAATCGCTAAGTACACGTATTACAACGAACTCAAATTAATATCGTATTCAGCGACTCGTCAAAAGCGCATTATCCTTGAAAGAGTTCAAAAATAATTCTATTATTGAATTATATATCTAAATAGCAAATTAAAAATTAAATGCAATTTAATTGACATGAATAATATGAATATTAGGCCCGTGAGAATGGAGATCTGAGATAATTATATATGATTTAATTATCAAGGATATGAAAATGTGGATATAATTTTCCGTATTAATCATATATATTATAAGTGTGATTTATAATATATTAGAGAGTGCTAATTATAAACAATATTTACAAATTAAACGTTGACGTGAATTGGATTCACATTTGACAATTAATTGAAAATATAATTCACAGTTTATTTTGGACGTGTAAATATGATGCGGAATTTTCAATATCATGATTTAAATTATCACAAAATAATTTGGAATTATTTTTATGAATTAATTTGCAATAAAAGTTGTTGTAAGTAATGAAGGATTATGTGAGATGCAAGATCTCACATATTTGGAAAAAGGAAGGCACCTTCCATGCATGGGGGATGGACATCCACCTTTGAGTCTTAGATCAAGGTGGTCGTCCAGCCTTTGTTTGGAAGGAGTCTTTCCCCCTTCTTCATCATTCTACGCATATCGATTTGATTGGATTAAATTATATTGATGATTATTCATTATATTTAATTAGTTTATCTTAATTTTGTTGCAAAATTATGCAACAAAATCAATATCATTGAATAAAAGTACAAAACAATCTCAACCATTGATTTTGTGTAGCACATGAATATGATCCATGGATTTCCAAAATATTATAAAAGAAGAGGCAACCCTAGATCTTCCTTTAGACAACACAATTTCAAGAGTTCCCTCTCTCTCTCATTCTAATCACATGTCCCCCCTCTCTCTATCAAGAGTGGTTGTCCACCTCTTAACCTAGATAGACTCTCTGTCGTCACCTCGCCGTTGTGCTGCCACTTCGACCGCTCATGGATCTTCGTCTTCCTCGGTGCTCCTAGCACATGAAGAGGACTTCGGATTTCATGAGATGAAATTAGGAGATTCATTGCTTGGATATTCATCTTGGACCGTGAGGAATAATAATACCATCAACGTGCTCGTAAGCGTTTTCTCTGTTGGGTCGGACTTGAGACAAGTGGTCTCTTACATTAGAGACATCGATCACAACCACGCTTCAAAAGATATTCCTATATCTTCTTTGTGGTCTTGAAGAAATGATTTGAGAAGTGTTCTCGAATCATGTAATTTTATCTCTTTAAAAAAATTAATTTATGGTAGCCCAAGCAACTAGTATGACTAGTCGCTTTTGATTGCATATGATGCAATCTTCATGCTTCCGTGATGCACTAAAGCATAAATCCTAGCCTTCACGAGGTGCATCACCTCTTCACCATTTTCACCTTTCCTTCCTCAACTACCACTCCATCACAGTATCTATTAGATGATCACCGCCTGTAAATTGCGCGACGATGGTGACCCCCCTCCCCCCACCCCCAAGCATTGTATCCTCTACTCCAAGCCCTCCTGGATGGCATCCCCGTCATAAGGTAATGATAATTCCCTGTAGATGTAGATACTGTTCATCATATTATTTTTTATTTTTTAATCTAAAAATCACGTCAACCTCTTCCCATCTAAATGATACGTCGATATATTTTACTTGAAAATTAATAGGAGGTTCGTGTCCAATGCCATCTGAGAAGGCAGTGGGATTTTTTCAGTAAAAACCACGTCATGCACTTCCTCTTACACTTGTTTGTTGGTGTGTGCACCTTCCTTTTATACCAACACACCGGTAGAGGATCCACCACAAAAAAATACGGGATTGGCATGCACATGATGGCTCGTAATGTGCACGCCAAGTGCACGACATGTGCACACCCAATAACTGGGCGAGCACATGTGCTCGTTCACTGCGTGTTCGCTGATACGTGAGTCGCCCTGGTAGGTGGACGAGCACATTGGGACGTTTTGTGCTCGCCCGCATGTTGGCATGCACATATGTGCTCGCCCAAATGATCGCCCCTATAAAAAAGGGCCCCCTGACGAGCACATGTGCTCACCCAATCAGATGTGCAGAAAAAAATATACATGTTCAGTGGGGTTTTGATGCCCCGTCAAATCTGTATAGCCTGCCAATAAATCACTGCACGTGCTTAATATAGTCGATAAGCGTATATATAATATACCAGTTCGTGAACTAAATTAACTAGCATTGACAAGTCGAACTCACACAATATACATGAATTTAGAAACTAAACATTCATATTTAACATCTAAATACTACAAATATATGTTCGAAGCAACAATGACAAGTAAAAATACAACAAGTTATACTATCAAAGTTCATATAATTTGAAAGACGTGCCAAAAGTTCAACAACAACACAAGCCTATAGCAACAAAAATTCACGTCTTCTTTGATCTAAAAATTTTAGATATTAAATTCTGCTTTCCTTTATTTTTTTCCTTTTCCTTCTCTTTAAACCTAGCATACATGCGTGCCTCTTCTTCAAGGTCGTTCTTCTCCTCCTTTTCGTTATCCGATTCAATCTCCTCAGGTTGAGATGTATGCCCTTCTGACCTATATTATATATGGAGGATATACCTGTTACTTGGATTTTGTAGATATAAAAATATAAAATTATTACTCATTCTAAGTAGAATACCTACATGTACGCTGTGAATCTTCTTGGAGCTTCGTCACCTACTCCACCATCATCTCCATATGCGACTCCATTGGCAATGATGATTGGGACGAATGTGGTTGTGTGTACGACGGTTGGGAGTACGATGAATAGGAATGACGATGTTCCTCCACATAGTATGGAGGAAGACCACCAAGAGTCTGCTTCCTGTTCGCCACAACGTCCCTCTCCTCCAACACCTTACAAGATTTTCATTATTTAATACGAAATAATATATAAAAAATGAATATAGTAAGTTAATATTTATCTATACCTGCTTTCATATTGTTTTATCAAATGGTGGTTGCTCTCCGGTTAGATCATCACCCTATTTTTCTGCAGCTAGTGCCAAATAACGATCCTGAAATACAAAAAGAAATATAGAAAAATGAGTTATAATATATCTTTCAATTGCAGATAAATAAAAAGACTTAACAACAATTCTCCTGCTTCAGGAGTGGACCATTACGACTCTCCTTCTTTCCCACTCATGCGGGACCTAGATCACCACTCCTGAAAAGAGGGTTCTCTTTCCAACCTAACTGTCTGAAAAATAATTTTAAGATGTAATAACAACATACATTAGATTTAATCCTTTATTATTGATGGTTTGTCCTTCCCGTCGTGGATCTCCTTCCAAACTCCTCATTCGCAACGAATGCATCACAGAAACCGCAGAGAGTTTTGAATATGTCTTGCAACCCAACCACAATGGTTATTCTGCTTTTTTCAACAGCTCGTAGAATTCTGCAGACTCTCCATATGGTTCCTCGTCATCTAAAAATGTAGCATTAAAATCTGGACCCGTAACGTCCATAACCATATCTACAAAAGGATTACTATTGCCTGCTTCTTCCGCATCATTCATCCTTTCCTCGTAATCCTCACCATGCATGCACCAAACCTGATATCCTTCCATGAAACCCAATTTATAAAGATGTAACTGAGTTTCATACTTGGATCTCTTTCCCATTAAACGACATTTTTTACACGGATACAAGATAGTTCCATCTGAATCCACGACATGGGAACCTTGTGTGTAAGAAAATTGTATAAAATCCTGAACACCTCTTTGAAAGGTATCTGCTACACGTTCATCTACTACACGGTTGTACATCCACTCTCTATTAGCCATATTGATCAACCTGAATGAAACAATTTATAATGTCAAATCTAGGAAAATATGTGAGGAATACCTAATCTAACTCATTGTTCAGATAAAAGATGAGAAGAGAAGTATCTTAATTATGTTATCACTTGAGCCCGTCCCTAAGGATTCAAACTTACTAAAAGATTGTCGTTGTCACAAGCTTGTTTATTTATGACGAAAATTCGGCAGCATAACCCTGCACCTCTCCCGTATACCTCATAAATCAATCGCAATCAACATTCAAAATAATCATATTAGTGATTATTTCGATAGTAAACTATGATTGATTTGGTATACCAAAGAGGAAAGGGGTTATGAATCGAATTTCCATCAGAAATAAACAAGCTTGTGACAACAACCATCTTTTATTAAGTTTGAATCCTTACGAACCCCCTTAGTCCGGGATCTCCGAACTAAGGAAAGCTAACATAAATGTAATACTTTAAGATCACTTTATGTCATACATTTGTACGTGCTACAAATGGGACTATAAAAAATCTTAAAATATTTATTCATTTATGTTAGCTGGGCAATTACGTAAATTTGGTTGATTCACGATGGGGATAGGGATAAGTGTGATCCTAATTTAGTGCATAATAGAGTGGATTGACTCAATAATATTAAATTGGCACCCGCAAAAAAACTGAATTTTAAACCAGTAAACATCAAAATCCACGATCATTGGTCTGGGATAAACATTCTAAAGTGAGTCCAATAGTGCTGTGAAATAATGAAAAATATAAAACAGTTGTAGGTGATCAAATCCTCCAATGAGTTGCACACGCCTCCCGGTGTGCATGACCACACTCCACCCGGTGTGGAGGGACGCACTGTGTGTGAATGATTTTGTGCGATTTTATAATAATTAATTGTTAGTATTTTAGACTTATCAGTAGCCTACTATAAGTTAATGTGATATACTTGATCAAATTAACTACAATTTAATGTGATAATGAAATATCACCGAAGAAATGTTTCGATTTACAGTTATCGTCATGCACCAACAATTTTAACTTAAAGAATGAATAATTTGACATCCATTATATATTTCTTATTCCCAAAGGCTTTGTATCTCTAATTTGACATCCATTATATATTCCTTATTCCCAAAGGCTTTGTATCTCTCATCCCCTCTTTCAATGAATCTAGTGTTATGAAACTAGGGGTAAGGCTAGACATGAACCATTTTGATGGAACTAGTGTTATGGCATAATTAATATTCTCTATTTCTATATCAACATTCACCTACTTCTCTATTTAAGAACTATACTTCTTGTGACATTTAATCAAACACTTGGTATACGTATGGTATTCCATCTATAGTAGACAAATATATACTCAAACCTAACAACAACTACATATTAAACAACCATATGAGGCATAAGCAACAATAGGGGTGCACATGGATCGGATTGGATTGGATTTTGGCTTAATCCATGTCCAATCCACACATAACAGATTTTTTATTTTTCCAGTCCAATCCAATCCATTAAACATGCAAATCCAATCCAATCCAATCCATCGGATTACATATTGGATCGGATTGGTTCAGATTTTTAATGCTCACCTAATCTATGATGAAGTTTGTAGCATAGTCGACCTCGACGTTCGATTCAAGGATCTAAAATTGAGATTATGGATAAATATAAAGAAAAGAATAGTTAATTTTGGAAAGCAATATGACTCAATTTTTTAAAAGCAAAAACATATATTCTTGTTATGGATTTATTACAAACATTCATTGTATAACTAAATAAAAAGAGCATACTTGCGATCCGTAGAAATTATAGAATAATCACGCTGACTTTGAATAAAATTGGAAGTTTGTATATATCAAATAGGAACTACAACTAACTTGCAACTAACCTGCTTGGCTACGTGATGTGGGAAGCATGACCGTTCGTGAGGGAGGTTTGGGACAAGAACCGTGGCCGACTGCGTAGTGGGGAGGGATGTATTTGAGGTTCCTGACTGCCTGTCGGCGAGGGAGGTCTAGATACACGTGTGTATAGTTGGGGACAAGGAGGGCGTAGATGATGACGAGACGACATTCAGCTGGGGATGAGATCTGGCTACACACGCGCAAGGAAGGTCTAGAAGAACAGAGCACGAGGTCTAACTGTGCGTGCGCAAGGAAGATCTGGCTGCGCATACGCATAGTTAGGACAAGGATGACATCTGACGGAGATATGTGTACACTTGAGGTTGGAGATGTGTGTGGCACGGGTGAGTGTTTTGTTTGGAATGGATCCCGAGTGGGTTTAGGTTTATGTATTATCATTCTTAGAAGGATGTTTCATTTGAAAAATTGGAAGGGTCTAAAGGGCATTAAGGGTAGGTATTACTATTTTCTAAACCAATTAGTGAGGTGAGATAAGGAGCTTTCCAACAAATTGTATGTGGTAAAACTTGAATTGGAATAGGTTTAAGTTATAAAGAGAGTAGCTTGGATATTTACACATAGCTTCCAAATAAAATGTAACGTATAATATGCTTTATTAAGAATAAATAAACTAGTATATATTATTATTTATTAACGGATTAATGTATCAGATCGGATTGATTTTGACAATAATCCGATCCAATCCACAAATGAACGGATTTGTAAAATTCCAATCCGATCCAAACCACTAAACTTATAAATCCAAACCGATCCAATCCAATGACAACGGATTGGATCGGATTATGGATTTTATCGATCCATGTGCACCCCTAAGCAACAAAATTAACTACTAGTAATATTAAAATTAAGAAGAAAACAATCAACTACATCAAAACTCTAAACGTCTAAAACAAGTATGAAATCGAATGAAATACTGAAAAAAGAGAGAAAGCATGATAAGATATACCTAAAGAAGAGAGAGAGTGTGGGTGTGTGTGTGTGTGATTGAATACACAAACGAAGGTCTCTCGATGCGGGAATCCTCGAGGACGGGTCGCCGGAGGGGAGAAACAAGGAAGGAAGTCGCACTCGAATGAGGTAGGAAGGTCGTCCGACGTTCTGTTTACGGGTGTGGGTGAGCACACTTATGTGCTCGCTCAGCGCTCGCCAATTGCTCGCCCGATATTTGACACGCGCCGATCCAGCCGCGCCTTTAAATTCAACTGGGCGAGCACATCTAGGCGAGCATACTGTGCTATCGCGCCCCCGATTCAAAAGGGTGACCGACCTGGCGAGCATATGTGCAACCTATGTGCTCGCTAGGGAATGAGCGAGCACATGTGCCCGCCAAGTGCCCCCCCATCATGTGCACGCCAATCACGCTTTTTTTGTAGTGATCGTAGGAGAGGCGTACAATATGATAAAAATGAGGGTTACTCGACTTCCTTTCCCTCTCTTCGTTAAAACCCTTAAATTCCAATTTCTCTTCCGATATGGAGCCGCCGCTTCTCTTCTCCTCCGCCTATGACGGGCTTACTTGAAGGGGACTGAGAGGATCACAATCTCATTTTGTTTCTTCGATCTCTTACCGAGTGTTCTTTATGTCGAAAACCTCAATCATGAACCTCCTCCCACCGCTACTCTATCAACATGAATTCGTTCAAAGCTTCTTATTACCTCCCTCGAGATAGGTTTACTCGATTCTTGCACAATAGATCAAAGGTTTGTTTGTTACAGATTTTAGAAAATTATGTGGCCTTCAGGTCCTGAGATGTTTGTTTTCTCCCTGCAATTGCATACTTTTCTTAGTACCTATGAGAATATAAATATAAAAGTTCTATATAGAAGGCCACAGACTTGCAGTGAAATCTTCATATCTCTACTACACATGAGACTTCCTTCTCCTTAATTATGATTATTAATTATGTTTCCTCATTTCCCGATTCAAGTACATGCCAGTGGAGATTTTTCATAAAAAAATCCACTCCATCACCCTTTGATAACCAACAGAGTGACGTTTACTAATAGGTCATGTAGCACCTTCAGGTTGTGCAAACATCATTAGGTTTATGGTCCCCATAATACATATTAAACAGTTCCACATCATGTGCACTGATATAATCGAGGTCATCATTCTTCGGGTCCTGAGATGTTTGTTCCTTCCCCGACATTACATAGTTTTCTTATTATCTATATGATTCTAGTTTGAAAAGTTATGCATAGGAGGTCATAGGACCGTGCTGAAATCTCTTTATATCAATAAATGTGATACTTTCTTCTCCTTAATCAAACTAACTAATCATACTTATAATGCTATATTGTAGAAGAAGTCTTAGTTTTAATTATTATTACTGTCCAAAGACTTTCAACTGCTAATATTAATATTTGCTTAATGATACTAATATTTGTTCAATTACGACTGATGTCATATATACACGTTTCAGTATCATATGTTTAAATCATCTGTGACTCATGTTTTTTTTTCAGCTCATAATTTGTTTCATTTTTATTTGGTTTGGTTGTGAAGGAGCAATTACAGAGACTTTACATTACGAGCAACATTTACCTGTATACTGCATTACTATCGACTTAGTCCGAACTACATTGTCTTTCCTTCTTAATGTCAAACTGTTGCGATGTTATTGTATATTATCACTATATGAAAAGGGAGCCGACCCCTGGCCTAATAATCTCTCGATTCGTCATTCAAGATAGGTTACGACCGATGACCAGGGATGAGGCAAGCAGAAAGGGATTGTCATTTATTTTTTTGTTGTTGTAGGATAGAGGAATAAATACTCGTACTGAGTACCATCATACTGATAGGCCTCAATTCGAAGATGTTGCTGCATTTAGTGAGTTTTTCTCCAATTCTACCCACGAAACCGCGTCTCATGTTTTTTTGTTAATCTTATCAGAATTCATGTGATGTAAACATGTTTGTGGATTTCACATAAAATAGATCATCTGTACTACTAGAGACGATTATGCATTGCTAAAAAATGCATTGGTGTTTAGGCTCAAACACTTACCTTTTAGAAAAGAATGAAAAGTTTTGTCTGAACAGTATTTGTACAGTCAATTTCTCAAATATCTTAATATTTGATGGTTGACTTCTACTAATTTTCATTATTTGTTCTTTGTTTTGGCTTTAATTTACGAGTTGTTGTGAACATTTTGGCACTTGAATAGAGTATATTAATCTTTGCTCTTCTGATTTGAAGGAATTTACAGATTAAGTACTGAAATAGAGCATTCAGTGCAGATAGCATTGCTACATAAGGTAGCATCACTAAACAACATTTGATGTTGTCTTCTACGAAATAAAGTCCTTCCAAATTATGTTTTATTATGGTTAATGTACGCTATGTTTCTTTATAATTTCATGGAACGTAAAATTATGAGAGACATTGACGTACTTACTTAATACACGTCACTACCCTCTTATATTTATTTTGGAGAATGTCTTGGGGCCCATAAGGCGAATGTTTTAATCTCGCATATTAGTATTGCAGTGATCATTATGTAACAAGTAAAATGGGGCTTCCCCCTTGGGGGAACTAACCTACCTCTCCCACCCCATTTCCCTGCTTTATTTTTATTTTTTTTTGAAAAATGCTTCAATAGAATTTCATAACTATGTCCCTATATTTTGTCATTCAAGTTTCTTGCGAAACAAAGACTCCTACGGCTCATCTACAGGGGGTCAATTTCAACAATTCTGTGACCGTTAAAAAATGAGTGTATGGATGGAGATCTTAGGAGTCTCTATTTCGCACGAAACATGAATGACATAATATATGGATACATTGATAAAGCTTTAAGGATCCATTTTAAAAAAATGAGGAAAATAGAACGGAGGAGCTAGGTTAGCCCCCCAACAGGAAGCCCATTTTCCCGTTATGTAATTGTCTCCCAATCCATGTACTATATTCAGCATAAAGAGATGGATTCTCACAGTTTCTCCCGTCAAATGGGGGGCCCGAATTACGAAGACATTGCTTCTTGGAGTAAATGTTCCATCAATTCCTTTTGTGGATGTGGATTGTATATGTTGTTACTAATATGGAAGTTTATCTTCTGCAAAGCTGATTTTGGCTCTCACATCGTACAACATATAACACGTAAAAAATGGTGATATATTGTAAAATGTTTATTTCATCTTCATGCTAAAATGCATTGGTTTCACCGAGATGACAATGAGATGCAAAACTCATGTGAAACATGCTATATTTATGTTGAGAAAGAATGAAAATAGACCAACATATTTAGAATGTTTTTTTATATAACTATTCTTTTTTATTGGAATTTTTGCAATGCCACAATACAGATGATGTTTTTTTTTGTATACTATAGCTTCATATAACCTTTTTATCTTATAGCTATGATTTTTCTGATCAATGCAAGGTTGTTTAGCCTGATGTGAATAATGTAATCACTGAATTTGCTTCAATGTCAGACCATCTCATTAAGACATGGTCATTAATAATGTTTGATCAAACCTTGGAATAGAGAAAAGGAAGTTCCTCAAAAAGCTATTAAAAATCTACCTAATCAAAATGCTGAAGCTTGTGAACCTTCTATCTTGTCTTATTGCATTTTTCGAGGTATATTTTTCGTGCTCGACTTGCGACAACAACATGAGTAGAAAAAAGGAGGATCACACAAAAAAGAATATGAAGCGCCTCCATAAGACAAGAAGCTTGTGACATGAGCCAGTGGCAAGTGCATGTAGAATCTTATTTGAATTTTTCTCAGACGAATCGTCATGCATTTTTGCATGGGAATTTCCTTATTTTGGTGATAATCGGTGAAAAATCTTTTTCAAACCCATATCCATGTATAGTATATGAATATCCTTCCTATGAACATGGTTATTTGCTGGAAATTTCATCTTGCATTTTGACAAGAGTTATCACAACATCAAAGCAAAAAGTGTGGAGGGGGCACATTTTTACTTAACGCTGAGGAGAGCTAGAGACATGCGGAGGCATTGATGCGGAGCGAAAATGGCGGCGGCGCGAATATGATCTTTTTTTCTCAAGGTCGTCGCAATGGGATGTCGTAGCAGTGAGGTTGGGTATGCAAATGAAGACGGTGATGTTGTCCAGCTTGTGATGAGGTGGTCATGTGTGATGGTTGGTGTCACAGGGTCAAAATCCTGTTATTGATTTCGACCGATCCTGTGTGGCGTTAGCTAACCCGTAGCTAACCGGCCTTCTCGAGTAGAACGGTCACGGACGCGCTCCAACTCTTCTCGTACTCCTGCTTGCTAGCGCACCGACGCTTCCAACACAAACACGAGCACGAACTCCGGATCGCTCAAGAACACTCTCAAGAACACGCTCAAGAACGCTCAAGAACTCAATCAAGCAATCGCACGAGCACGGGCACAAAGCTCTTCTCTTTATTAGAAGGGGAACTCTCTAGGAGTGGGTGGACACACTCAACTCTGTGTTGTTTACACTGTGTGTTTACAAAAGAGCCACCACCTCTCCTTATATACAAGACTCAAGGCAACCCAAGGGACACTCATTATTACATCTACAATAATGATACATAAAGACACAAGAGACCCTTCGAGTTCTTCGGCAACCCTTCGCCTTCCTCAGCAACTCTTCGTCTGCTCGTCTCTTCGCCTCCCTTGTTGTCCTTTCGTCTTCCTGCACGGTTGACGCCCAGTCAACCGCCCAGTCATCAGCACACTCGCGCTCCAACGCTTGCTGATGCAGCTTTGCCATAATTCACCAAGTGCCATCGAACACTTGGTCTTGTGCCAAAGGGAACCCGCGGCCTCCAGACCCTCGTGCGGTAAACCCTTCCTTAGCGTTCTCCAAGCTAAGGGGAAGTCCTCCAGAACTTCGCTATCGTGGCCTCCAGACCACTCCCGTACGTGTATGACCGAGCATGCTCGACAATGCTCGTACTCAGCACCTGCAATGCTCCATGCCTCCTTGGACCGCCACGCATCAATACCGATACCGCGCGCCTTCGTGCGTACGCCTATGTGACTGTACCGCATAACTCCTCGATGCGTACTGCTTCACTACGTACCGCCCTTCTGCGCTCGCGTATGTATGACTACGTGCATCCACTGTCATGTCTTGCACTGCTGCCTGTATTTCATTGTCCTCGCACTGCTACAAGCTTCACGACACTCTGCTACCGAGCCAGTGTCCTGTGTGACGCTTCTCCATCACGTACGGTAGAGCCTCTAGACTCTCGTGGATAACCTCCATGATATCCACACATTTTCGGACTCCTCCTGAAGTCCAGCTTCATCGATCATTCTCGAGCATCCATCTACTGTGTATGCACGATCATTCTCGATCACAGAATTTGGGGGTGTGACAAGCCTCCCCCACCTGAAGAATCGGTTGTCCTCAACCGAGCATCTCCTCTTCAGCTGGCGTCCCGTCACAATCCTCCATCCGCTACGCACCTCCTGATGCGGCTCAATTGGAAGGGTGGTGCCTCCTTGCACCGCCTCCCTTCCTACACATGGTCTTTTCACGAACCACGTCCCTCCGTGACTTGGTCTTCAACGTGAAAAGTGGAGCTTCCTCGTTAGCTCCCATTTTCGGTGTATCCCTCCTGGATACAGCAGCTCTATCGCTAGTGTGTGGCAACTCTAGCTCCACATGTGGAGTACTCACCTCCACGCTTGCTCGTTGACGATCTCTATCGTTCCCCGTAGACGTACCCGTGTCCTTGGAAATGAGCACCTCCTGCGCTCCGAGCATCTTCGGTATCTTGCCTCCTGCAAGATCATTGGTGGTGCGGTTCGTCACCACTCCACGCCCATGGACATGTAACTTCTTGCCCATGCTGCATTGCCCTCCAGAGCTCTGCCTCGCCTTCTCGTGCACGGATGTTCTCCTATCCGTGGCTTTGGTTGTGTGCCTCCTGCACACATGTTGGTGCTCAGTATGCACCTGCGCACTCATATGCGTCCTCGATCGAGCCTTGGCGCCTCCAAAGCTCTTTGTTGTGGAGTTCCCTCCCTCCACTAAATTCGAAGCTCCAGCTCGAAGTGTCGTGAGACGTACCTTGGGCATCGCACCTATTGCTCCCAAGCGTATCTCACCTTCTTCTTCATCCTCTTCGTCCGCACGAAGAGCGTTTAGCTTCTCCTTCTTTGGGCACTCCCGCGCCCGATGCGGTCCGTCGCATATGAAGCATCCCTTGCTCCTGGGTTGCTCCTTCTTCTTGGAGTACTCTCGTTCCTCCATTGGTGGATCTTGGGCAACGCCTTTGCCCTTGTCCTTCGACCGCGCCCTCGGCTTGCTAGTGAACTCCTTCTCTTCAGCATTGTGACTTGGTTGGGTCGCCCCATAATCGACCAACGCATCTGCCACCACGATCGCTGAATTAAGGTCTTTCACGCCATGCCTCCGTAGTTCGGCTTGCGCCCAGCTTTGCAACCCGATCGTGAAGTTGAACAGCTTGTCCTCCTCGGACATCCCCTTGATGTCCAGCAACAAGGACGTGAACTGCTTCACGTATTCACGAACATTGCCTGTCTGCTTCAGGCGTCGAAGAGCCTCCCGTGCAATCCACACAGTATTCTTCGGCAGGAACTGCGCCTTCAGTTCTGCGACTAGATCATCCCACCTGGATATCTTCGGTCTTGCCTCGTCTGCTGCACGGCTCCTCCACCAAAGTTTGGCGTCGCTCGACATGTACATCGATGCCAAACCAACCTTCTCGGCTTCCGTCGTCTTGGTCGCCTCGAAGTAAACTTCCATATCCCATAGAAGTTCTCCAAATCCTTGGCACTCCGCGTACCTGTAAAGGATTTGGGCTCAGGTACCTTGTGTCGCTGCACCTCCGTGGAGCCTCCGCTATTCGCCAATGCCTTCTTGATGAGGGAGATCTCACTCCGAAGATCCTCCATCATCGTGTGGAATGCCTCCAGTTTATCCTCCAAGGACTAGATCTGCTCCGCTGAGCGTTGGGTCTCATCCCCAACATCCGATCCATCTGAAGAACGATCCTCCAAGACGGCGATGCGATGGGCATGAGTCCCAATAGTGGACTCCACTTCTGCCATCGCCTGCTCCAGTGCTGCTACGCGATCGGTAACACCCACCATCTTCTCTCCTCTGATCGAAGACGTACTTGCACCGACAAGTATCCTCTGTTCCCGCGATCGACTGCTCCAACAGTCGCTCGTAGCTTTGCCCGCTTCTTGGCACCAACCAAGATCTGTGATCTGCTCCTTGGCACCGACCAAGCTCTGATACCAAATTGTACCAACGATTGGTATTGCCTTCAGCTCTGATACCAAATGTCACAGGGTCAAAATCCTGTTATTGATTTCGACCGATCCTGTGTGGCGTTAGCTAACCCGTAGCTAACCAGCCTTCCCGAGTAGAACGGTCACGGACGCGCTCCAACTCTTCTCGTACTCCTGCTTGCTAGCGCACCGACGCTTCCAACACAAACACGAGCACGAACTCCGGATCGCTCAAGAATACTCTCAAGAACACGCTCAAGAACGCTCAAGAACTCAACCAAGCAATCACACGAGCACGGGCACAAAGCTCTTCTCTTTATTAGAAGGGGAACTCTCTAGGAGTGGGTGGACACACTCAACTCTGTGTTGTTTACATTGTGTGTTTACAAATGAGCCACCACCTCTCCTTATATACAAGACTCAAGGCAACCCAAGGGACACTCATTATTACATCTACAATAATGATACGTAAAGACACAAGAGACCCTTCGAGTTCTTCGGCAACCCTTCGCGTTCCTCAGCAACTCTTCGTCTGCTCGTCTCTTCACCTCCCTTGTTGTCCTTTCGTCTTCCTGCACGGTTGACGCCCAGTCAACCTCCCAGTCATCAGCACACTCGCGCTCCAACGCTTGCTGATGCAGCTTTGCCATAATTCACCAAGTGCCACCGAACACTTGGTCTTGTGCCAAAGGGAACCCGCGGCCTCCAGACCCTCGTGCGGTAAACCCTTCCTTAGCGTTCTCCAAGCTAAGGGAAAGTCCTCCATAACTTCGCTATCGTGGCCTCCAGACCACTCCCGTACGTGTATGACCGAGCATGCTCGACAATGCTCGTACTCAGCACCTGCAATGCTCCATGCCTCTTTGGACCGCCACGCATCAATACCGATACCGCGTGCCTTCGTGCGTACGCCTATGTGACTGTACCGCATAGCTCCTCGATGCGTACTGCTTCACTACGTACCGCCCTTCTGCGCTCGCGTATGTATGACTACGTGCATCCACTGTCATGTCTTGCACTGCTGCCTGTATTTCATTGTCCTCGCACTGCTACAAGCTTCATGACACTCTGCTACCGAGCCAGTGTCCTGTGTGACGCTTCTCCATCACATACGGTAGAGCCTCCAGACTCTCGTGGATAACCTCCATGATATCCACACATTTTCGGACTCCTCCTGAAGTCCAGCTTCATCGATCATTCTCGAGCATCCAGCTACTGTTTCTGCACGATCATTCTCGATCACGGAATTTGGGGGTGTGACAGTTGGCTGCTACAGCAGAAGGTGATTATAATGGGAGTAAGATTGCCTAGAACTGGACCAACTGTGTCCACAGTATTACAAAGAAATTGCCTCCTTTGGTGTTCGACAAAAAATGGTCCCAATGGTGATGCTTAATCTTATGTAATGTTTAGGACCTTCCAATATTAAAAAAAGTAACGATCTAATGTTTTTGTTATGATGAAGTGTTATGATGAAGTGAGTCTATGGATGCGAGCATGGTATATATCATGAAAACATTGTTGAATGTTACTGAAGGGGTTCTTTTGTATCTTGTTTAAAGAACTATACATGCATAGATACATTTAGATATGACCAACAGGGTGGGGGGTCACTCTCCCAACCCGCTCATGAGTCGGGCTTGGGTTACTAGATTTAAGCATCGGTTGCCCGTCCCATAAAAAAATAAAAATATATAAATATAAGCTGAATACTGCATGTATCAATATGATGCACTTCAAGTTTTTCATATGTGGCAATAATTTTAAATAAAAAATTGATAATTTACATATCAAGTAACATATAAACTACTAATATTAGTTATATAGAGTATAAATGATATTAATAAAATCATTTATACATATTAAATACTATTAAAAAATCAATGGAAAAAGAACGAAATGAGCCATGAGTCAGCCCACGATGGGCTTGAGACGTAGGTTTTTGAACCACGGTCCATTCGAACCGGTCCATGGACCGGCTCATCCCGTATTTTGGACAATTCTAGATACAATGATGATATGTTCTAAATAGATACGGGAATGCAAATGAATCTTCTCAGAGGACGATGCGAAAGGACGGGAAAATATTGAGTGCAACAAGGAGAAATCTGACCACAAATAATTGGGTAAATATTCTTATGTATTCTTCAATTTATATATATTTATGGTAAGAATGTAATAAGAACTCTTTTGATTGAAAAATGCAATTAAGATTTTCTATTCCTTAGGGCATGTTCGGCTGGGGAGTTAACCCCCCAGGGCTTTACCCCCAAAACCCATTCTCTATATCTTATGTAGGGTTCACTATCCCTCTTTTTTTTAATACATTAAATAAGTCATTTCTCTTTCATTAAATCCATCAAAAAATAATATATTATATCAGCATGTCATCTAAAATTTATAAACTACTCAACTTCTATTCACTTTTCCAAACTTCAATACAATCACATCACAATAACTACTCACTTTTTGAAACTTTAATACAATCACATCACAACAAACCCACTCAGCCCCTAACCCTCTATTCAAATAACAAAACACGAAAACGAGTTACACTCACCCATTTAACCTAGGCTAACCCAGGAACTAAACACACCCTTAATGTTGTAAATTTTTTTATCTAACCTAGATATCTAAAACTAAGTGAATCATCTGTTAGGTTGAATATAACACATTTGACTTTTTTTACAATATTTTTTATCATGTTATTTTATTTGGCAAATTTCCATTTGTTATTTTTTTATAAAAAAACATAAAATAAAAGTTCTTTACCAATTGTGCCCAGATATTGCTATATCAGTTATGCCCCTCTCTTTTTTGGAATATCAGTTGTGCCCTTACCTTCTTACGAAATTCACAATTCTGCCTTTTTATAATATCACTTATGCTTCTACTTTACCTTAACAAAAGGACAGAACTGTGAATTTTACATGAATGTAGAAACACAACTGATATTCCAAAAAAGGAAGAGTTACAACTGATATTGCAATATCTCATAAAGGCACAATTAATAAAAATCCTAAAATCTATATACATATATTAAAGGTGGGATTTTCCCTGGTCTGCTGACACGTGGATCATTGTGTGTCCTGGCCTTTGTTTTCTCCTTTTGCAAGCACCTTGGTTTGGCTTTTTTTTATTGCATTCTGCACGTCCCTCCCCTCTACCCTTCTCAATGGAGCACACGTCCTCCCCTTGCTCTCCCTCATGTATTTCCTCGGTCACTGTATGGCCTTTGTTTCCTCCTTATGTGCGTGTCTTGGTCTTCTTTCTGCTCCTTCGCTCTCTACCGTTCCCAATCCGATCACCTCCGCTCCAAAGAGGCGGCGAAAAAGGGCAAGGATGCCACCTCCCTCATCGCGAGTAAGGTCACACAAATCCCTCCTCCATTTTTTCATCGAGGAGACGCATGATGTCCTCTTATTTCTTTTCTTCTTTGTCTACTACTGCATGTTCTCCCAATTTCTTATTCCCAGCTTCCCAACATCGACAGGTTCGCCTCCTGAAGGCCTCCAGTTCTGCCTCGGCCAACATCGCCATCGTTCTATCCCTCCTCGATTCGGCCACTCTGCCTTCATTCGAAAGCTCGATGACAATGAATTCGGCAACATATTGCTGCGATCCTCCACGATGACTCTGTGGGTGACATCGGCATTCGCTTCGACACTAGCACAAGGACCACCCTCGCGTTTGTCACTGTCTGATCTGACAGTGAGAGGGATCTCATGTTCCACTGGAACCCTACCATTGACATGCTCCTGACTGAGATCGAGCTTGATCTCAATCTCCTCGGGCGGGTGATACAAGTGGTGATGGAGTGGACGGGAGACGAGGGTCTTCTCTGCTGCGGAGTATTACCCAGTGTTTGTTTTTGGAGAGGATGCTCCGTGCGGGGATGACCCATTTCGCCATCACCCCTTTCGATTTCCTTAAGGTTAACATACATATAATTAAGCTGTTGATATGGATTTTTGAAGTCTTTTGATTTGCAATTAATATTTGTGATACTTCCATATCAATACTGCCAAGTACGACAATATTTTCTCGATGATGAGCATTAACATGGAGCTTCAACTCTCTGGAGAGGATGGTTTGGCAATTTACTCAGATATGGATAGATGGTTGGAGATTGGATCTCTCTGAGTACTTCAAAAACATCTACTCCGACAAGTCGATCGGTCGCAGCAACACCACAATATTCCTCGCGAGCAGTGTGCCAGTTCAGGTCATAGCTGACGTCACACTCTACCTGTTTGAGGCAGTCAAGTTTCGGGTCTAGAGGCAACCGACGTTCGTGAGGGGCATGCTCGACGGATTCTCGAAGCTATATGCTTCTAAGGAGCTATCTGGGTGAGATTCTTCTCATGCTAATTCAGTTTGATTTGATTAACATGGTTTGCATTGTAATTTATATTAATTGGATTGCAGATTCTACAAAGAGCTCTTGCCTTTGTGTGCTACAGTCTACCGTTTAAATACTTGACATATTTTTAGTTAACTTTTTGATGTAATTTCCCTTTGTATATTTTGTATATGCAAAAAATATCCCTATAACGATCTACCCGTCATGAAAATACCAATGTAACCTTTTGTGTTTCACAAAATACCATTTCTTTAGTAAGGGTCTCTTTGATAAAATAGAACTTTACCTGGGTTATTTATAAAAATAAATTTTGCATGGGAGTCTACTATTTTTATAAGATGTAGAAATCCCTTTTGTATTTACTAACTATTTTAGATTGTTTTCCGTGAAGATGTCAATAACACATGGTTGCTCCTGTGTTCTACTTAATTGCATAGTTATCCCTTGAAACATCGATTAGTCGCATATGCTCATTCATTTAAATGAAATTTCCGTGGAGAAGCACATGTAAATACAATAAATTTGATGGTGTGTTTGTAAAACTATACATAAATGTACCATTATGTCTGTGACATCCTTATCGATCAAAAGATTATTGAAATTTGAAAGTTACGTGGTTTTATTTTTCCATACCTACAAATGTTGCATATCACACAAATAGTCCAGTATCTTGCAGAGTTAATTCGTACTGTCATTTTATAAATGTGAAATAATTTACAGATAACTATGTAATAACATTTAATTTCATGAAAGGATAACATTTGATATCATAAAAAAGATGATGAAAGTATCATGGAGGCTATACTGGTAGAGACTTCTACGTAATTTACTCTACGAACAACTCGGAATGCTATTGAACATTCTCTTCGATTATCGCCACGCTGATGTTCTCCACCTTCTATCATTTGGTGGCCTTCATGGATGATGATGTGATTCAGAGGAGGAATGAGGAGTGCTCGAGGTGGTAGCAACTTGATAGAAGTCACCTACATGGTCGGATTCATCGGGACGGTCGTCTGACACTCGATCGATAACATAATCTCATCCATGTATAACAAGAAAACCAACAACGTCTAGCAGTTATTACACTCTATCTGTCAACAATAATTAAGCTTAAGTTGAAATATATCGCAAGTGTTAATGTTGGAATTCTGAATCTGATATGCGAATCATGCGGGCTCGGAATAGCATCAGATTCTCGGATCTAATGAGAATAAGCTTTCCTCTTAGGTTTGCCATCGTGGGACCTGTCATGACCATGCAGTGGTTCTTCTACGAAAGCATTAAGTTGCTTATTGGATTGTAAGTATCCCTACCTAAGTGACTTCATTTTATGAATGCATTCGGTGTTTTTGGAATCGGATCGAACCGACCGACTCGATCGATATATACTATATAGGGGAGCAACTCCTTTGTTATCCATAGGGCCACACATAGGATGATGTGTCCCTTCAATTATTTTCTACAAAATCTTAGCCAAAAATTTAACATTGCCGATTGAAAGTACGTATCTTAATCTATGTGTATATCAAATTTCGTCTTTATAACACACCCATAACCCTATCATCTTAACCAATCAAGTTTAATTGGACTTCAAAGTCCTTTGGTACATGTAGATTAGAATAAGTACCAAATTCTGTCTTAATCACATGCCCATGATCCTTTCATCTTAATTAATCAATATTAATTGGAATTTAAAGCCATTTGGTATACATATAGATTAGAATAAGTACATTTGATCTTTGAAGAGTTAAATTTTTTATTAAGATTTTCTAAAAAGAATACGGGGAACATCAAAAGCTATTGTTGTCAAGGCACAATCCATGAGTTGCTCCTTTTAAAAGTGTCGTTTTTTATTAAATATTTTTATATGAGTTTAATGGGTATGGATATAGATCGAGTGTTCATCAAATGTGAATACGGATCGAATAAAGAGTTTTTTATACCAATATCCCTATGAGATTTTGTAATTATTATTATGCTTATATCCTCTTTTCAAGATCATTTCCACCCGTGCTTTTCGTGGGCCAATTAGTGTAATGCCTATCATGTTAGTTACAGTCCATCCCCCTTTAAAGGAACATTTAAGGGTATAAGTGTAATTTGAAAAAAAAAGAGGGGTACAATTATATATTTTTATTCTTCATCCTCTCTCATCTTCTTCCTTCTTCCTTCTTCCCTATTTCTTAGCTCTACCCCATCCTAGATCTTCTCCACATCGCCAAATCTCTCTTCCCTAACCTCCTCCTCGACACCCCCGGGTCATCATCATCATTATAAAACCCTTGGACATCTTGCTGCTAAAAATAATATGCGAACACTATGTCGTTGACCTCCAAATTGTGTTGCTCGGTAATTTCTACTTAAGTTGGAGGCACTTGCACCATTGGGTTTGGGGGCACGGGAGGGTTTGATTGGATTTCAAGATTTTATTCTCTTGATGAATATGATGTCCACAACAACAACAAAGCCTTTTTCCCACATTCATGTCCCATATGTTTATAAATACTTTTATTATCCCACAGTCATGTCCCATATATGTTTATAAATACTTTTATTTATGCTCTTCTGGGGCCATAAAAATTATATTAGAAATACTAAGTCGATTATTCCCTTGCAATACTAAGATTTTGAACTATTGATGAAATAAATCAATGTACCTATATCAAGGAAGATTTATGAGAGCTTCACTTCAATAATTTGGTCAATTTAATATTATTGTTTGCGGGTGCAAGATTCATACATCTATTCCAAAAAATTATTGCTTAATATCTTTCCAATCTTACATATTTTAAGAATTTGTACAATAAGAATAAGTACATACAATCCTCCGCAAAGCGCGGATACGCATCCTAGTAAATACTACAAATGGGGGCAGTCCCCAATAGGTACACCTCATGTGATAAAGACTAAATTAAGTAATAAAATGAAAATGAATATACAATGCATATGCAAAAAAAGATGCAACATTTTGATTGGATGTTGGTCACATAATCACATTCCATCCAAACATCCAATCAAACATTCTCGCTGGGCAATAGTTACCCTCTCACCGCGGCGCAGCACACCGCGTTCCCTCTCCCTCCCTTTTTCTCCCTTTCCCGTGCTGCGCTTCCTCATTTCCCCCCATTCTTCCTACACCTATATAAAGACCCCACCATTTTCCAGCCGCTTCTCTTTGTCCGCACCGATCATTCGCCCACCAGTTTTCTAGGGTTCGCTCCCCACCGCCACACTCGTCCCATCTCGATCGCTCGATCCCCACTGAGCTGGGCTCCCGCCCATCCGCGATCAACCCGCGATCGCGTCGGATCTGGTCTCGATCTCACGCTTGTCGGAAGTGGTTGCGATCCGAGATCGGGAGTGTATCTGTCGTCGTTGCAATCGAACAAGTATGTTCGACCATTTGGTCGTATTTTCAAGCTTGATCGATTGCTCTGTGCTGTGTTCTGGGTGATTGTGGCGGCGTTATTGGATCTAGGTGGAACGAACGAGTGTAAGATGGGATTGGTAAGACTCGAGCTGACATTGATTTATGGATTATTCGTTTGAATTTGTGAATTTCGCCAGGATTATCTATCTCGGTCGTGTCTGTATAACTCCGTTATGTTTTGTTTGTAGGGGACAAAGATCGGAACACAGCGGCTTGATTTTCTTGGTGTTCTTTGATAGGTATGATTTTCTTGGTGTTTTGTTCACAGTTCAAGTTATCATTGGGATGTATCATGCCGATTCTTATTTATAATAATATTGAATATTCATTCGTGGTTTCTACTTTCAATCGATTTGCTGCTCTATATATTTGGGTTGTTTCTTCAATGCTGTTTCATACAATATTCGATTTGGTAATTTTGTACTTTAGAATGAGACTGACACCTAGAAGATATTGGCAACCAGATACAGGACAGTAGTTGCTTAGGTAGTTTTTCTTTGATCTCACCATGTCAAACACTTCTCTCCCTGATAGAAACAACCTTTTCGGCACCCTTGGGTGCTTAAATTTATCTGACTGTACTCCTGGTGACATTACATACTTATATGTTGGCGGCGATTGCTATTATTCATATCCCATACTGGTGTTCTCCAGTCAGGAAGAGCAGAGATGAAGTATGGACTCAATTTCACTCAATACTCGATTACTGTTTAAGCGGATCTTTGATGCAAATGGACGAACACCACCTGATGCTCCTGAACAAGCGGGTGAGAAAATAAATGAAGGAAGATGATATCAATGAGTGGAGTAATCATTAGCCATGCAAGCTTAAAAATGAACACGGTTGAGATTATGGATGGGTTTTGGGTTAGATCTCAACGGGATAAAAGAAGAGAGAGATGATTTTGTTTTGAGAGAAACCCAAGAGAGATGATGAAGCATCTCAAATTCTATTTGTCTTCATGAAGAAGAGTGGAACAGTCTACAATTCTGGAAATTTTGCCACATGGTTTATTGTTGAAATGCAAATGCAACGAATACTTTCCCTCCTTTTAAATTTAGTTCTAAAATTTTCTGTGCTAAGTTGTTAGATGAAATCTTAATTTCAGTTTTAGCTGTAATTTTTATCTTAAGTTAGGAAAATCAGTGAAGAGCTTATTTTATATTAAAAATTTAAGATAATAATTTGCCTTCCTATAAGGGATGATGACCAACGGAACTTTGAAGCTATTAGGAAGCTGGTGACCTATGCAGATGTGTTCTGTAGGCCTGCAATGGCAGGTGCCTTTAATTCTAGGAGAGCACCAGTTCTTCAAGGAAATCATTGGTGTTCTGGAGGGAGTGCACCTCTTACTTTCTATGGGATAGTTCCTGGAGAGATGCCAGGATATGTCAATGACTTCAGGTTATCATTGGACAACTGATCTAGAAAAAGGGTGTTGACTGATCTCTCTGTCTTTTGAAGCATCAAGCATTTACTCCTGAACTTTGGGGGGAGAGGGGGGCTATCTTGCGTTTTAGCTACACTCCTAATTAGGGGTCTAATAGTTTCTGCCTATGTTGGAGACTGTAAGCTGATATCCCATTCCTCAAGTCATATTCATGCAATACGACTTGCATTGCCAGTTGGTGAGGTGGGAAAAAATAGTGATGACAATTCATCTGTGACATTTTTCATTAGACCAAGACTGGTCCTCTTAGACGTGCCATTATTGATTATTCCTTCAGTGCACTCTGGCTGATACATGAAGCTGACATGCTATAAGTGTGAAAAGTGATATTGTTCTTTCGAACTTTGCGGGATAGTGATAGCTTATGGATGCTGTATCGTTTGCGGACATGCAGACAAGAGTGTTCTTTTCTCGGTTCCATGGTTGGATAATCCATCTGTGAGATATTATTAGGCCAAATCCAATGTTCTCCAAGATGTGCCCTTAATGATTATTTTTTCATTGCTCATAGGTTGATATGTGAAACTGGCCCAATATAAGTATGAAAAATGATAACGATCTTTTGACCTTGTGGGACGATGCTAGCTTATGGATTTTATATTGTTATAGACTTACAGTAGACAGGATAGTTCCTTTATTTGTTGTATTGGTTTTTTTTTTTGAATAAGTATGCGGGTGGATTCCCAGGACGAAAACCACCTCAAGCAAGATTATATATATATATTAATAAGTACGGATACAAGATAGTTCTTTTATCCGTTGACGTGCATGTGGGACAATGCTAGCTTTTGGATTTTATATTGCTACACTAGACAAGATAGTTTTTTTCTTCCTTGTATTGTTATGGTAGACAAGATGGTTATTTTCTCTGTTGACGTGGTTACTTAGTATATAATTTAGAACCACCCACTGTGCACTAGATGCCCTTATTTATTATTTTTTCATTGCTCCTTGGTTGATATGTGAAACTGGCCCAATATAAGTATGAAAAATGACAATGATCTTTTGACCTTGTGGGACGATGCTAGCTTATGGATTTTATATTGTTACAGACTTACAGTAGACAGGATAGTTCTTTTCTTCGTTGTATTGTTATGGTAGACAAGATAGCTCTTTTCTTCGTTGACGTGTTTGTGGGACAATGCTAGCTTTTGAATTCTATATTGTTACACTAGACCAGATAGTTCCTTTTTTTGTTGTATTGTTATGGTAGACAAGTTAGTTCTTTTCTCTGTTGATGTGGTTACTTAGTATATAATTTAGAACTACCCATTGTGCACAAGATACCCAGCTAACTATGGATCCATAAATCGGTAGGCATATTAACCGAAATTATAATTTTAATGACTATTGGAAATACTTCTGATTCCTGCTAATCTGACATGCCATTTTTTTCTCTAAAGTGAATTTATATATCTAAAATGCTGCCAATTCCACTGTGATACGATATCTGAAAATTTCAAAACAACAGGAGATAAAAGAGGTTGCTGAGAATTAACTTTGAAGGGAACCGCCATGTTGATATCTTTCATATGTGGGGTTTCTTCAAAAAAAACTTCATATGCGGGTTGTGTGCAAATACTCTTTTCAAGTCTTGGATGGTGTTGCCTTGCGTTGTGAATTTGTGATAATCGATACATAATGCGGTGCACATCATTCTTGGTGTCATCCCTTTATCTTTCAAAGGAAATCTCACATGTTGGGGTGTTGTGGAATTTTATAACTAAAGGTGCTTTTGGCAGCCAATGCTATTGAGTGAGTGCAAACGGCGACAAAGCTGATTGAAGTAGATAACTTGCCTTAGTTCTTGTTTGTTTGCATCCTATGGAACACAAAGTACTGATGTTCTTAAGTGCACAACTCCACGTGTTGGTAAGATGGCTTAAAAAATTGATGCCTTTTTTGAATTAATTATAGTGTGATAGCCTGATAGGATGCATATCAATAGGGGTTAATCCTCGCTTCCACCCAAACACCCCAGGGGTCGTCTAGGAAGGTTAATCTGATTTCTTTTACATACACATCTACTGTTAGGATATAATCGTATTGTAACAAATATGTTTTTATATTCAAATATCTATCCACTTAATGGTCTAGTGGCAGTACAGTGCGTCTACCACACAAAAGAGCAGGGTTCAAATCCTACTCTTGCAGGGGTTGCATTAGGTAGTCGACGGCCAGCGTAAAAAATAGTCGAATCTTTCAACATGGATTTGAGCAAGAATCCATGTGGCCGGCCCTACTCATAGTGGGAAAAGGATTAGTACATTATTCAAATATCTATCCACTCTGCCAAAGTTATAATAGCAATTACACCATTTTCATGGTACATTGTGCATTGTGTAATTGAGGGGTATGTTTATTTGGTTTAGCGAGTCTGTCATATCTTTGATCGGGGCATTTTTTTTTGTGTCGTTAAATATGACATACTCTTTATTTAATTGTTTTTATTGATTTGTTTAACTTGTGTTGTATAACAGGAAGCTTTAGGTTTAATATGTCAGTGGCGAAAGTAAGAGCTTCAAGCAATTCTGATCCAGCGAAGCTTGACGGGCATGGTTCTTTTGACAAATTTATCACACGCGCAACAGGAAGGGAACCATTTTTATCATTCACTCGAACTAATGATGTTACCACGACCACATGGGATCAACTGTTGAGTACTTTTAAACATATAGGAGGGAACAAGATTTCCAACGGTCAAAAAGTTGAAACAGGGGTAATGAATACTTCTGCATGCCACTACAATAGTCCCATTTGTCTAAGTAAGTCTGCTTCTTTTGCGAAGGTAGGTGGAGCCTCGACAAAGATGACAAAGAGTGCTGTTGAAACAGTGCCATCTCTCAAGATTCCTGAAGCTGTCATTGCCTTTGCTCAAGCAGCAGCTAAGGCTAACGGTGAGCCTGAAAAATGTAAGTCGCCTGTTAAAGCAGGTAGTTTGGTCATAGATAACTGTAGGTCAGGATGGAATTTGATCCCAGAATCTTGATAATCAGTTCAACTGACCTTATTGTTGCAGATCTTCCTGGATGGCCCTTGTTATCTCCTTCTAAATTTCAGTTGCAGAAATGTACAAAGTGCTCTTTGGAGTTTTGTTCTTCGGTTAACTACAAGCGTCATATTCGCACACATCGCAAGTCCAACATTCATGAGAAGGTACATCTTGTCTATTTTATTTGCTATTGCTGCAGGAGTTTGAACGGTTGGTTCGGAATAGATTTGCAGCATTTGCTTATAGCTTCTTTATGCGTTTGTTTGAGTTTTCTAGCGACATGGATTATGTTTCGTGTTCTATGTACACGACTGGTCATTTGCAAAGAAGATCAGCTGATGCACCCGTTAGGAGATGCGAGTGTTGGGATGTTGAGCCGGCTAAGAGAGGGCGAGGACGACCCAAGAAGTGTTGGTAATTAGATTATACGAAGGGATCTTAGTTTTGTGGATATAAACCCGAGATTGATCCAAGATAAATTTGAATGGAGGCGAAGAATCCATGTAGGTGACCCTACTTAATTGTGGGAAAAGGCTTTGTTGTTGCTGTTCTATGCACACAATTCCACATATTTAACTCTTCTATCCCCCTCCAGTTAACCCATGTGAAATTTCTCCTGAGATTCACTTGGTTGTCACAAATATTGAAAGAAAGTGGGGCAACCAATTTTTTTATTTCTATTGTCGGATTTTATGTTTCTATTGCTGCTCTACATGTAGGACACGTTTCTTTTCGTTTCTGAAAGACAGTTTCCTACAGTTTCTAGCTCAACAAAATTTAATTGTTTTTTTGTTGAAATTCCGAGCCCCCCCCCCCCCCCCCCCCAAAAAAACACACACACATGCAAACCATACACAAAAGAGTCCGAAGGTATTGGCATATTCTCCTCCAGTTTGTGTTATGCCAACTGTCCTGGCATGAGATGTTAGGTAATCGATCGTTTTAGTTGTGACATCGTTACTTCCTTGAGTTTTTGCTGAAAGTAGTTGCTACTTTTGTAATTGAAACTTTCCTGGATGCACCATGATTTGATTTTTGTTAATTTACAGGCCTCTCCTAAGAGTAGGGAGTTTCTTGCATCATTCTGGGACAAGGTTCGTGCCTCATATTTGTGCTGATTGTTTTTGTAATTGAACCGAAGATTCTTAGTTGCTTATCTGAATCCTCAGATCTCAGTGGACGAGTCAAGGGAGCTTGTTTCACTTAAGGATTCGGCCTTGATGTTGGAGGTAATTGTCCATCCTTTGTGAAAATTTGTTATCTTTGATTGAAAAATGTCTCTCTTTGAATTCACTGGAATTCTTGACTCCCATCTCTTTTTCACATTTTACCTATCATATTTCCTAGCGTTGCACATATAGGCATTCACGTATCTTATATGGTATGGCTTCCCTTAGAACTTGTCACTTGAGAATCTGAGATAAATGCCAAATATAAACAGAACTCGTACATCTCATCATTCAACAACTGGGGTGTACAATGGAATCGGGAGGTTTAATGTTGCAATGCTTGTGGCTGCAGATGTGTGTTTCGATTGTTGCTATGCATGAACAAACATGGGAAGTAAGCTATTTACATATAATAGGATGTAATAAGAATTGTATTGAGTGTTTCTTATACATAGTGAAACCCTAAATCTCTAAGCACAAAAATGAGAAAAAATAGTCCTTAATACGATTTCTAGAAATAGAAAGCACAAAAATAGATAAAATATTATTGTTTTCGTACCTCCGTAAGTTTTTTTTATCAATTCCCCATTGAGTTGGAGCACATCTATCGATCATGTCTAACTTGGAAGTCAACAGTGAAGTGCGCTTCTGCAGTAGAGTTTTTGATGACATATGCAAGTTGTAGCCTCGTAGAAATGTGATGAGTGATAGATATCTTCCCTTTACGTATCACATACATGATAAAACGATAATCTACTTCAATGTACTTGGTGCGTTCATGAAAGAAAAAATTAGTTATAATATAAACAGTCAACTTGTTCTAGTAATAGAGAGGAACTAGAGTTTGATGGATAACTTGAGTTCTTGTATAAAGATGACGAGCCAACCAATCTCACAAGTGGCTTGGTCTATAACTTTATACTTTGCCTCTGTACCGGATCTCAAAATAGTTGTGTGCTTCTTGCTCCGATAATTGACTAGATTTCCACCAATAAACATAGCAAAATCCATATTTCCTGATGTACATAACATAAATCTGCATATGCATGGGATGTATTATCGGTGTGATCATTAACAACATAGAACAATCTCTTACATGATGAATTCATCAGGTGATAGAGTTTGAGAAAAACATCATGTTAATGACTACTTTGATTTTACATATATTGGTTGACACTGCTTACAATATAAAAGATTTCAGACCTAATGAGTAGTGACTTTAATTGTATAAAAAGTTTCCTACTAGGCTTTTGTGTCTTGGAGTATCCTCAAATAAGGTGTTTGCCAAGTTGCGTAACTCTACGATTCAGTAGGATTAGAGGATGATTTACAACCAAGTAAACCTGTATTCTCAAGAATGTCAAGGCACTACTTCCTCTTGGATAGATGTATTTCTTCAAAGATACGAGTGATCTCAATCGCAAGAAAGTATAATAGGTGTCCTCAGTGACCAACACCTTATGTAGAAGTAGAGCAGATAACAACATTAGGACATGCGCATTTTTTATTTTCTGATGGATGTACATGGTTTCATTAATGTAAATTGTTTTATATAGTGAGTAATATGCTTGTTCAATATTTCTTGTTTAAGTAGTTGGTCGTAGTCCTTTGACAGGAGATTTTAATATTTCAAAGTTTCAACAGTATTTATATGCCTTGGTCTCGAAAATGTCTGCACTATCATCTCTAGTGATAATTATGTCAACATATATCGTGTGGATAACAATATGTTTTAAACGCTCCACGAATAAATGTGGAGTAATCAAACATAGTCTTGTGAGAGCTAAGTGAGTTGATCTCTAAGGTAAGTCTGTCTAACTAGGCTATGCATCAGGTCGTAGATAGACTTACATAAACTCATACCTTCGTTCAACGACGTAGCTTGGTGGTTGTGTCATATAGATTTCCTCTTCAAGATCATCATAGAGGAAGGCATTCTTGATATCTAACTTAAAAATCAACAAGCTATTTTTGACAACAGAAGAGATAATCATGTGTAGAGATCCCATTCTAGCAATTGGAGGGAAAAATCTCTAGATAATCCACACGATAAGTTTGCGTGAAGCCCTTAGTTACTGATCGAGCCTTTAGTTTGTCTAGTGGCCCATCTGAAGCACGTTTGATTGTTGCGAAGACCTATTTGCAAGCTACATTAGCAACATTTGCGGGACATGGCAAAAATTCGAAGTGCCCATTGAGACAAGAGCACCCATTTCCTTCTGCATAGCTTGCTTCCATCTTGGAGCTTGAAGAACCTAATGTTCGCGTGGAAGAAGCATTGCCATAAAAAGCATATAAACATCTTGTTGCATCTACATTAATCCATCACTAGAATGGACGTCTTTAGAGCAATAAGAGTCCTGCAAAGGAGGCTTAATTTGAGTCTATCGACACTGGATCATTTGAAGGTTCCTCATTCTATAAGGTGGGAACATGTAAAGGGACATGCAACATGCTCTATGGGGTGCGTCCAATGATTGATCTGAAGAGGAGAGATCTTCAACATAATGTCATTGGTAGACTTATAATAAAAAGTACTTTGTTAAATATTGTAGAGTTCTACGATATGCTTCCTTCATAGGGGGTATGATAGCATCGGTGAGAATTTGAGAGCGAGCCGAATCATATTCTAGGTTGAGGATAGCCAGAAACACACCGATCATGACGGAATCTCTAAGGGGTATGTTTGAACCCTCTGAGGGGTATGTTAGAAAATGAAGAATGCAGAAGCATAATATCATAGATAAAGAATAAGAACAAGTGAATAACATTGGGATTTTACATGGAAACCCTATTCCGTAAGGAGTGGGATGAAACCACATGAAAATGCTTCAAAAGGCTGATGTTTCTATTGAATTTTCTCATCTGATACATGTGCGTGTGGCTTCTTATATAGCCCCCACAGAGTCTTCAAGTCCCACAGATATTAGATGTGAGACTAAACCACTGGAGGGATCCAATTACCTATCTACACATGTGAAGCATATACTACAACACTCCCCCTCAAGTTGGAGCATATAATGCTCATCTTGGACAAACGGAAAGAAATCTCAAATACACAATACAAGACACTACATACAATATCAACTCAATGCATACTCTACTGTCAGTTGCTGTCGATGATGTTGCTTCTCATGCCGTGCAGATGAGGAGGAACAAAGGGATGGAGTCGGAGTCGAACTGGGTTTCCTCGTCGGAGAACATGTGCTCTGTATTGTGTCTGTCAGAGTCACTGAAACTGAAATGAGTCTCCTTGTTGGAGTACTTTGGCCCGCTACTTGTAGAAGCGTGTGTGTCATGTGGACAACTGCTCCATCTCTAAAGGCCGAACTGAAAAAGTTAGGGAAACATCTTTGTCGGAGTCTACGATCGCTGGGGAATGGAGCATGAAAGTCTCCTTGTCGGAGAACTGGGTCTCTCCATACTGGCTCAGATAATGGAATCTCTACTCTAGAGTCCCTATGAAACCATATGAAACCCTAGCCCACAATGGCATAGAGAATGAGGTATCTACTTTGGAGTCCCTATGGATCACATGAAAATTCTGAGACCAAAAACAATGATGGGGACCATACAAATAATGATCGCATACTCGTGCGCATCATACTGAAGACTCGGAACCAATCTGAGATTCTGAACATCGAATCCAAATATGAAAATCTGTAGAGTATGAAATATGATCAGGAGTATCTGAATCTGAATCATAGCTGTAGAACTCTACACAATACCCTCCCTTTCTCCCATACTTGTAGGAAAACAATGACATCGACAAGTTGGGAGAAGACAAGAAGACGAGAGAGAAATAAAAAAAATCCATATAAGCCGATCTCAAATTTTTTTGGCTTTTCTTTCTTCTTCTTCCGACTATTTCCTCTTTTTTTTATAGTCGACTCTTTTTTGTCTGCATACAATTTTTTAATCATTTTTAAATCATGTTTTGAACATAAAATGACCCCCTTGGCCTAAAAATGAAGCAAGACCCCCTTTTAATACACATTGAGCCCATTGGGCCTAAAAATCGAAGCAACCTCCATTTTTTATAGAAGGGCCAAAGGGCTCTTTTCTTCTCAACATATGAAGATTAGGGTTCCCCTGGTTGGGAACCCATCTCTGGATCAATGTCGCCACTCCTCGATGGGTTCCCTAATGTTGCTGGAGCTCGTGCTGCCTGGATGACGGACAGTTACCGGCTGTAGATGAAAAGAAGAGGCGTGCTGTGCAGCACCGCCTGGAGGTTTGGGAATTGTCGGAGTTTGTGTATGCAAAGGAGTGGTCGCCAAGAGTCATCGTAGGGGATTACACCATTGCACGGAGGGAGGTGGGGGTCCTGTTGGAGTCGCCTGTGCTACCTGGTGGCCCTTACGACTTCGGAGAGGTGGCCCTCTTGATGTGGTTTCATAGGGCATGGCTTCGGGAGAAATGCTCGGAGAAGATGTGATGTATGGTACCCCATGAAGTTGTAGGGGCACCACCATCGACCTGGAAGAAGGCTGGGTTGACGTATAGAGGAGCCTCTGTGCACGAATCTCTGTAACGGGAGGTTAATCGCCTCCCGATGGTGTTGAAGTTGCACTAGGGTCGCTTGCAAAATAAGCATACAAGAGACCCATCTTCTTCTTCTCTTTCTTCTTGTGCTTGAATGATCTAGGGTTTTAAATCACGTGCTGTAGGAGTCACTGGAGACTCTAAGTTGCAATCACTACAGGTGTATGCTCAATACATGCACACGAGATCAACCTGGATTATGCCCTTGTTAGAATCACAATCTTCTAGTGTTACAGAAATCCTAGAATTTCTGAAACTTCAGAAATATTAAAAAACTCAAATCTTTAGAACTTCGAGGATGATTTTCGAAATATGCATAAATTAGGGTTTCAAAAGAAACCCTAGAATCTACTTGAACTTGAACGATATGAAAAAGTTTGCTCTGGTAATCGAATATCGAACAAAAGTAAAGAACATAAAATCCTTGAGAATCAAACCCGCTCTGATAGCATGTTAGAAAACAAAGAATGCGTAAGCTTAATATATCTATGATAAAGAATAAGAACAAGAAGAATACTGGGACTTTTCCGTGGAACCCTACTCTGTGAGGAGCGAGATGAAATCACGGGAGAACGCCTCAAAGGGTTAATGTTTCTATTAAAACTTTCTCATCTGATACATGTGGGTGTGAGGCTTCTTATATAGTAGATATGTGATGCAGTTTTGCCCAGCTTGAGGGGCTTGGACGGAATTTTACCATGAAAGAAAGAATCTCAGGATACTTCTTGCAATTTGTTTTTATTATTTATGTAATTTTCTATTTTTTTGGAGTCTAGGGTTTTGTTCCCAGTCCTATAAAAGGACCCTTATGGAGGAAAGGACAGCAGCTTTTGGAATACAAAAAACAACCCTACGGGCCTTACCCTCTCTTCTCCCAAATCCCACGCCGCCTTCTTTTTCCAATACCCCTCTTCCCCTACTCCTTCTCTCTTCTTCCCTCCCTCTCTCCCGATTTCCCTTCTCCTACCACAGTTCTTCCCCTCAACCCGACTTCCCTTCTCCTTTCTCTCCTCTTCCGCTGCCAGCCTCGCCATCCCCTCTCCTCCCACTTCCACCATCAATATTCCCGCTACCATCCTGGACATCATCATCCCATCCCAGATTCCAGCGCCACTGCAAACTGCCAGCCTCGCCATCCCAACCCCGCCAATCGCTGCTTCTCCCTCCGAGTATTTTCTCTGATAGTCTGCGTGTTTGGTTTCTTTGGGCCTTTCCTCAATTCGGTTCTGTGGTGTCCTGTTCTGTAAGGATTTCAAGTTAAATAAACGGTCTTCATTTAATTTTTTTTAATTCTGTACGGATATGTTTTTCGTCTTGTCTTCATTTTGTCTGGAATAGTCATCTGGTTCATTTATTTTTCCTGTACGGCCATAGTTTTCTCTGTTATCTGCCAGTCATTGCATATTATACGTGGTTATCTCCTAAATTTCGTGGTATTGTTCCTTTGTGCTGACAGCAAGTAACCCAACGATCTGTTTATTGCATTGATTAGATAGTCAGAAGCTTGTAAATTTTACCCATCAGTTAGGCACTCATGGCATAAAATATTCTGTAGACCCTGTAGGACATTGATTTACCCGCATTGTGAATGGTAGTCGAGTGACCTGTGAACATCTCCGTTGCTGTTTGCATCAATTTGGTATCAGAGCCTCAAGATCTTGCATTCACTTGCACTTCATTATTCATTGCATATAAAAAAACAAAAAAATCACAAAAAAAAATCATATTGCACTTGTTGAGTCCCTAGACCTGTGAGAACCGGACCCCTATGGCTCGCCGTCCCGATCCCATGGCGCGGTTGGAAGCCATGATAGCAAACTTGGGTGAGGAAATCCGTCGCACTAACACTCGTCTAGAAAACATAGAGAGGACGGTAGCCAATAACACTCAACAGTTGGAGGTCTTGAATTTTGACAGAATGGATAGGGAGTACAGACGGGAACAGGGTAGAAGGGACACTAGCCGCTCTTCCACGGCAAGTGGGCAACATCATAACCCCTCGTAATCCCCGACATCATGAACGTGACGCGATTGTCTTTGACCCTAGCTCTGAAAGCGATGTTAGCAATGAACCATCCCTACACCTGGAGTCGCCGCCATCTTCAGGTGGTGAGGAAAGTGAGAACCGAATACCTCGTAGGCGTCGACCTGAAGAACATAATAGAAGGAGAGAGCATGAGTTGCGAGGGCGACCACACAATCAAAATCAAGATCCTAATTGGGACCGGGGAATAAGGATTGACGTTGCCGACTTTGATGGACGACGCGATCCGGACGTCTTTCTTGATTGGATGGATCAATTAGAACATTTCTTTATTTGGAAGGAACTGCCGAGTGAGCGGAGAGTACAGTTTACCACGTTAAAGCTGAAAGGATTTGCCTTACTTTGGTGGAAACATCTACAGGTGGAACGCCATCGTCAGGGAAAAGAACGCATTCGTTCTTGGACACGGATGCAATAGAAACTTCGGGATAAATTTCTTCCGGAGGAGTATCGACAGATTTTGTACAATCGCCTACAAAACCTCCGTCAGGGAACACGCACTGTTCGGGACTACACTGAAGAGTTCCAAGTTCTGATAGCTCGGAACAACTTAAAAGAAAGCGATTCCCAACTGGTGGCTCGATACACACATGGATTACGAACCAACATCCAGGATGAATCGTACATGTGTGACTGTCGAACAGTAGACGCTGCCCATGATAGAGCGGAGAGGGCTGAAGCGAAGTTATCCAGGAATCTCACGCGACGCGCGACGATCACAATCGCCTCTGCTGCTACTCCCTCTGCACCAAACACCTCTATTGGGCAAATTAGGGGGGCACACAGTCAACCATCAAGTCAGGGGGCCCTACACCTCGCACTATTACCGGAAATACAGGTGCTCATCCACGACCAACGCATGCCGGGTCAGGAATTCTCGGGGCTCGACCTGTAGTGGGACCCGATACATGTTTCAGGTGCCTTCAGAAAGGGCATCGCGCAGCAGAGTGTCCCAACCCACGTGTGGCAAGTGCACACTTAGTGCATGACGAACCTGATAATGAAAACACCCTTACCGAGGAGAATGAACCAGAAATGGTGACCGGCTACACCAATGTCAATGAGGATTACGAAGAAGTTGAGGTGGAAGCAGAGACCCATGGACCCTTCCTTTTGATTGAACATGATGACTCCAGTCGAGAAGATGATGCACCTACCGAAAAGTTGGAGCCTCTTATGCTGGCCCCAAAAGTTGAGAGTGACGATGCTTGGTTAAGGAGAAGCATCTTCCGCACTACATGCGCATCCAACGGTCACCGGTGTTCTTTAATCATTGATGGAGGAAGCGTGGAAAACTTTGTAGCCCAAGCGATGGTGGATAAATTGGGATTGCAAACACAACCATTGGATCGACCATATCAAGTGGCGTGGTTTAAAGGTGGGGACCCAAATGCCAATCCAACGTCAGTGTCTTGTCAAATTTTCCATAGGACCCACATATAGAGATGAGATCTGGTGTCATGTTGCACCTATGGATGTGTGTCACATCTTACTGGGACGACCTTGGCAGTTTGATCGAGACACAGCCACAAGGGAAGGAAGAACACCTACACATTTTTGATGGACAAGATGCGAATTACCCTCAAACCTCAACGAGATGCCCCTAGCCCTAGGCAAACGACCACCACTTCTTACAAAGGTACTTCGATTGATCGTCGAAAGCCTGTAATTGCCCAAACACCACCACACTCAGGTGAGTCACTTGTTGTTCTCCAAGCATCTCCCTTCCAACGCCAACTCCAAGAATCGCATGTTGTCTTTGCCCTTATTGGAAAGGAAATTGAGAGTGACGTTGTGAATTCAGATAAAATAGACCCAGAAGTCGCTCCGATCTTGGAAGAGTTTGCAGATATTATGCCAGACGACCTCCCCGATGGACTTCCACCGCTAAGGGACATACAACACCATATAGACCTAGTTCTGGGAGCTAGCCTGCCTAACCTGCCCCACTATCGAATGAGCCCAAAGGAACATGAAGAGATGCAACGACAAGTAGTGGAGTTGTTGAGTAAAGGATATGTACGCGAAAGTATGAGTCCTGTTGCTGTTCCTGCCCTCTTAGTTCCAAAAAAGGACGGAACTTGGAGAATGTGCGTGGACAGTTGAGCCATCAACAAAATCACGATAAAGTACCGCTTTCCGATACCTCGACTAGATGACATGCTGGATATGTTGACTGGGGCATGCATATTCTCTAAGATGGACCTACGGAGTGGTTACCACCAGATTCGAATAAGACATGGAGATGAGTGGAAAACGACCTTCAAGACCCGTGAGGGCCTGTATGAGTGGTTGGTGATGCCCTTTGGCCCGACCAATGCCCCTAGCACCTTTATGCGTATAATGAACCATGTTTTGAGACCTCTTATTGGGAAGTTTGTGGTTGTTTATTTTGATGACATCCTAATCTGCAGTGGCAACTGGAGCAAACACTTGAGCCATCTACGTCAGGTGCTTACCATCTTAAGAGAACATAAGCTCTTTGTTAACTTCAAAAAGTGTGCATTCCTCTCTGACTCAGTTAACTTCCTGGGTTACATTGTCTCCGCTGATGGTATCAAGGTTGACCCGATTAAATTGAAGCCATTAAAAGTTGGCCAACCCCCAAGACCCTTACAGAGATACGCCGTTTTTTAGGCTTGGCTTCATTCTATCGACGCTTTGTGAAGAATTTCAGTAGCCAAGCTGGTGCAATTTCAGATTGTTTACGTGGAGGTAACTTTTCATGGACATTGGAAGCTGAAAAGAGTTTCCAAAAGCTCAAAGAACATCTAACTCAGGCCCCTACATTGGTTTTACCTGATTTCAACAAGATGTTCGAAGTTGATTGTGATGCCTCACACGTTGGTATTGGCGCCGTCCTTAGCCAGGAAGGACGACCGGTTGGCTTATTTTAGCGAGAAATTGAATGATGCACGCTCACGCTATTCCACGTACGCGTGAATTCTATGCCATTGTTCAAGCCCTTAAGCATTGGCGCCACTATCTCATTCAACGTGAATTCATCCTCAATTCTGACCATGAGGCCTTGCGCTATCTGCAATCCCAGAAAAATCTCAACAAAAGGCATGCGAAATGGGCAAGTTTCTTGCAAGAATACACTTCCATTTGAAACACAAGGCTGGCATTAAGAATCGAGTGGCCGATGCTTTGAGTCGTCGAGCCCACCTGCTTGCAGCAGTCACTGTAGAGACCATAGGGTTTGAGCATATCAAAGAGTTATATCAAGAGGATCATGACTTCAACAAACCATATCATGACTGCCTGAATCATCTTACTGATCAGTATCTCCTCCAGATGGTTATCTCTTCCGTGGGTCACAACTATGCATTCCAGCCACGTCTTTACGGGAAAGCTTAATCTTGGAATTGCACGGAGGGGGTCTTGGTGGACATTTTGGGATTGACAAAACTTTACACCTCCTTCAAGAGAGATTTTATTGGCCACGAATGAGGAAGGATGTGACACAGGCAATTCAACGTTGCCAGACTTGTCAACGTTTTAAGGGTTAAAAATAGAACACTGGCTTGTACACCCCCTACCCATTCCTGCACGCCCTTGGGAAGACATCACTATGGATTTTGTTATCGGGCTCCCTCAGACAGCTAGTAAAGTGGATTCCGTGTTTGTCGTAGTTGATCGGTTCTCTAAGATGGCACATTTTATTCCATGTAGAAAAACATCTGATGCATCTCATATAGCTGATCTTTCTTTAAAGAAGTTGTTCGTCTGCATGGCATACCGCATTCATTTACGTCTGATAGGGACACTAGGTTCTTAGGGCAATTTTTGGAGGACATTATGGTCTAAGTTGGGCACTCGTCTACAATACAGCACTGCATATCACCCCCAAACTGATGGCCAAACAGAAGTAGTAAACAGATCTTTGGGAAACTTGCTTCGTTGTCTTGCAGGAGAACGACCCACTCAGTGGGACTTGGTCCTTCCTCATGCTGAGTTTGCGTACAATAGTTCATCTTGTCGGTCTACCGGAAAATCTCCTTTTGAATGTGTCTTCGATTACCCCATTCCTCACGTCCTTGATAGAGTCCCTCTGAGTCGACTCGGGGGGGCAAGTGCTACTGCGGATGAGTTGGCTGATCATATCCACCTACTCCACCAAGAAATCTATGCCAAACTTCGAGAAACTTCCCACTAAATACCAAACCCAAGCCAATACCCACAGGAGGAAGTTGAGTTCAAAGAAGGAGACTTGGTAATGGCCCATTTTCAGAGAGAGCGTTTCCCTGAGAGAACCCCACCACAAATTAAGCCCAAAGAAATTTGGTCCTTTCAAAGTCATTAGAAAAATTGGTTCGAATGCCTACGTCTTGGATTTGCCGCCGAAAATTCAGCACCTCACCAATATTTAACATATCTGATTTATACCCATATTTTGGGGAAGACGCGGCTAGTTCGGGAAGTCTATCATTGGATTCATCATCGACAACCACTGCAGTTGCACCATCGCCAGATGTTGTTGAAGATATCTTGGATGTTCGTGATTTGGCAACACGTCATGGCATTACTAGTCGCTTCCTAGTACGATGGACAGGACGCCGCTTGGAGGATAGCTCATGGATCGAAGAACATGATTTGGAGAAGCTTCATCCCAACCTTTTGCGGAACTACTACAACGCAATCTTGCCGGAGCAAGATTCTCTCCAAACAGGGGGGAATTGATGCAGTTTTTGCCCAGCTTGAGGGGCTTGGACCGGAATTTTACCATGAAAGAAAGAATCTCAGGATACTTCTTGCAATTTGTTTTTATTATTTATGTAATTTTCTATTTTTTGGAGTCTAGGGTTTTGTTCCCATCCTATAAAAGGACCCTTATGGAGGAAAGGACAACAGCTTTTGGAATACAAAAAACAACCCTACGGGCCTTACCCTCTCTTCTCCCAAATCCCACGCCGCCTTCTTTTTCCAATACCCCTCTTCCCTGTACTCCTTCCTCTCTTCTTCCCTCCCTCTCTCCCGATTTCCCTTTTCCTACCACAGTTCTTCCCCTCAACCCGACTTCCCTTCTCCTTTCTCTCCCTCTTCCGCTGCCAGCCTCGCCATCCCCTCTCCTCCCACTTCCGCCATCAATATTCCCGCTACCATCCTGGACATCATCATCCCCATCCCAGATTCCAGCGCCACTGCAAACTACCAGCCTCGCCATCCCAACCCCGCCAATCGCTGCTTCTCCCTCCTGGGTATTTTCTCTGATAGTCTGCGTGTTTGGTTTCTTTGGGCCTTTCCTCAATTCGGTTCTGTGGTGTCCTGTTCTGTAAGGATTTCAAGTTAAATAAACGGTCTTCATTTATTTTTTTTAATTCTGTACGGATATGTTTTTCGTCTTGTCTTCATTTTGTCTGGAATAGTCTGGTTCATTTATTTTTACTGTACGACCATAGTTTTCTCTGTTATCTGCCAGTCATTGCATATTATACGTGGTTATCTCCTAAATTTCGTGGTATTGTTCCTTTGTGCTGACAGCAAGTAACCCAACGATCTGTTTATTGCATTGATTAGATAGTCAGAAGCTTGAAAAATTTTACCCATCAGTTAGGCACTCATGGCATAAAATATTCTGTAGACCCTGTAGGACATTGATTTACCCGCCTTGTGAATGGTAGTCGAGTGACATGTGAACATCTCCGTTGCTGTTTGCATCAATATGGGACTATATGGAACGCTTCAAAGGGATGAAACCACTGAGTCTCCAAGTCCCCCAAATAGTAGATGTGGGACTAAACCACTGGATGTGGTAAGTGGACCCTGGAGGGATCCAATTACCCATCTATACATGTAATGCATGTACTCCCACATTAAAAATCGTGACATCAACGAAAACATGATACCATCAGCTAATTATGTCATATCACCCGTACCCTTTCTGGGTTTTGGATTATTTCAAAGCACACTCTTGATTGCACGTATTGATAACTGATGTCCAATATGAAAATCAGGGAATGCAATATAAATATGTAAATATAACGGAGAGGGTTCCTCATTATCCGAGAGTAATGAACTTACTTTATGAATACTTGATTAATCAGGTAGGATGTCATTAAGGATGTTGTCTCCACAAAAGGTTTTAGCAGCCTTTATTTGAATAAGGAGGGTGTGAGCCACATTTAAAAGATGCATGCCCTAAGATATCGATTTGGTTTCCATGTCGACAAGTTGGCAAGACTACCCCAAAATCAACATATCGCCTATCGATTTCGATTTTGCCAAACCAACAAAGTTGAAGTTTCAGCAAAAAGTTGTCTAATTTTGGCAAAATTTTGAGTCATGGAAAGGTACATGAGTAGGAAATTTGACGTAAGGTACCGTGAGTAGGAAAAGAAACTAGCCAACTCATGTTGAACAAATTCACAAGCATTGCCTTTTGGAAAATTTTAACCCAAAGAAAGACTACAATATTTTTAATATTTTTTTATTTTTAATCATTTCTTTATTGAATAAATCCAAGAAGATTTGCTATAAGTATCGATAAAAATGATAAAATACTTGTGATTACCCATACTTGGGACTGGACAATGTCCTCAAATATTACAATCTACTAAAAGAAAATAGGAGTGATGAGGCCCAATCACGTGAGGAAATGAAACTCTGTGATGCTTTCCTAGTCGACAAACTTCTTACTTAAAGGGCTTGAATGAGGTTAGTTTAGGGAGTATCTGAGAAAGGCTACACAGGACATGTGTCTTGGACACAAAGGGGTGACAAGATCATGACATCATCAATCAAAGTAACTCTGACAGTATTGGTGCCTATACAAGTACCAACATAGCATAGGTTTTTCTCATGCCCTACGTAAAATATGCATCACATGGATAACACGAAAAGAATGAAAAAATGCTTTTAAAAAACAACTTTGGAATTGAGTTTCAAACATAATATATGCATGAATAATAAGCTTAAAGGAAAGGCAATAGTACAAAAAAACTCCAAAAAGCTTGAGTCTGAAAGAGAACTCAATACTGCTAAATACTAGTTAAGGTAATAGGAGAAAGATCATTCGTTAATTGAAGTGTAGATGGTTGGGCGTAAGCCATGACTTTAGAATCAATGACCCGTGCTGGTGCATAATTAATAACATAATGGGCTACAATAAGTGAGGCAATAGTCAAACTAGTTATAGGTGCTTGATCAATTTTAGTGGCATGTTTATTTTGCAACAATTGTATATGCCTGAAGAATGAAAGAGAAGTGTCGCGATGCCTCTTTACAAGAATAAAGGATATATTTAAAATTATTTGAATTACAAAAGTATCAAATTGTTTTAGTCATTCTATGAGAATTTGGAAACGTGTTTGGAACTAGGTTGAGGTAAGCTTTTAAGGTAACAAAAGCCCAATTCGGACATGCTAAGTCGCTTAATTATTGAAGCTATCTACCTATTCAAGAGAACAATGCATGATCTTTATTAAAGCTATGATTTCTATTGATTTAGAGAAGGCTCGTTATTCAGTCCCATGGGAGATCTTATGGAAAGTTTTGGAGAAGAGCAAGTATATGTCATGTACATTAACTTTATAAAGGATATGCATGACGTGGCTTCATCTTGTGTGAGAATCTAGTCTGGGAAGATTGACTATCTTGACATCAGCATCGGTCTGCATCAATGTTCAACTTTTGTTCCTTTTTACTTTGATTATGGATGAGTTGACTAGTCACATTCATGATGAGATACATTGATGAGTATTGTTTACGGATGATATTTTGTTGATTGATGAGACTAGAGATGTAGTAAATGAAAATCTTGTGGTTTGGAGACATACCTTAGATACTAAAGAATTTCATCTAATAGAGCTAGGATTGAATATATGGAGTGTTTCAATAGAAGCAATGATGGAGGAATCTAGGTGAAGATCGGAGAAGATAACATTCATAAGAAAGATTCTTTTAAATGCTTGGGATCTATTTTGCAACATGACAGGAAAATCAATGGAAATGTTAGACATAGAGGATAAGATGATAGAAAATTGCTTAAGATGGTTACTTATTTGTAAAGGAGGTCGGTTGATGCACCAGTTTGATGATGCAAGGTTTAGGATGTTGAGTTGACTAAGAGAGGGCAATGAAAGCCCACGAAGTGTTGGAAGGAGACTATCCGAAGGGATCTTAGTTATTTGGAATTAAGCTTGAGAATGACTCAAAATAGATTTGAATGGAGGCAAAGAATCCATCTAGTTGACCTTACTTAATGTAGGAAAATGCTCTGTTAATGTAGTTGTATGAGTCAAAGTAATTTGCAGAGGAGAGTTTTCATTTTTTCCTATCTTTCCTGAATCAGTAGTCATTTAAGTGGGAAAATCATTAGACTCGACACAGAAGTTTGATTAGCTGTGAGAGTCAGCCAAACTTCGGACACAGAGCCCATCCTATACGGTATATACACGAAAGATATCTACATCTTTAACCGCGTCCCGAATTACGATCTGCCAACACAAGAACTAGAGTAACCTCTCTAAAAAGAACCTGACTAATTACCTCGTCTAGATCAAGCTAGAAAAAATGTAGTTTTTGCTGGTTGAACTTGGCCATAACAATCACGAGTGGGGTCAAGCTATTGTAGTCGTTTGAATATCACATGTTTTTTTAAAAGAAAAAGGGCTTGCACCGTATCGGTGTGTGCCCAAAAACTTATTGTATGTATATATATCTCAGGAAAAGGGCATTTATCATCGAAAGAAGTTATTTCAATCCTAATGTATGTATACATATCTCAAAATTACAACTTTCGGCTCTTACTCAGCGCATTGACGTGTGCCAACACATTCTCAACATAGAATAGATCATGCCTAAAGAGTAAGTCATTCCTTGCCTTCCAAAGCACTCATACAATCGCCAAGATCCTCGATTTGTCCTTTTTCGTGCCGTCTCCGTTCGCCCTAATGGATGTCCAAAAGTTTGAGGCATTGTCACTAGTTACAACGCTATTATCATTGTGGTTCCATATCTCCTTAGAGCTACCACATATGAAGAAAAGGTGATCCACATCCTCTGCATCGTCCAAGCACCTAGAACAACTAGTATCGACCCCTTGAATGATGCATGCAAATCTGTGTTTCATTAACAATCCGCCTCTCCTAAAAAGCCATAAGGAAACTTTAACCTGAGTTGGCACATTCCGGTTCCAGATCCGCTTGCAGTCAGCCAAGCATCCCCCATGGTCGAAAGGTATGGGGCCCCTTAGAGCTCTATATGACTTATTTATCGAGTAAGGCCCATCGCGCCATCACCAGTGATCCCGCCCGTTGGCCCAGCCGTACCCTCAAGATCCCCTAACATATTGAGAAGTTCCTCTACCCGCTGCTTTGAAAGCTCTGATCTTGAACTGAGGAAAGAAAGAGTGCCCCCCTAAAGCATCCACCACCGAGCAGTCCGAATGCATCGCCATTGCCTTCAGATATGGAAACCTCTCAACCAATACACCACATTCACTATAATCGTATGTCTGAAATAAAAATTAGTGCTGTCCCCAATTACCGGTCTCAGAAATGACCACATCTCCCGCACCATGCTGCATACTCCTCTCCAAAAAAAGGATGGTTTCCCACTACAATCCTCATTGATTGTGAAAGATAACCAGGCTCGTAAATTCATGTGATGACTTGCAAACCATGTTGTCACAATCACCCCAAATGGGGACGACCCATCGTCCGAGCATCACCTTCTTCATCTTTTCTACACTTCGGACCCCCATTCCCCCATCACCCTTCGGATACGACACCGCGCCCCAGTCCACCAAAGGTAAACCGCCTGATTGTCCATCAAAAGATTAGAAGAAACGTCTCATGATGGATGCGATTCTCTTCTTCACGCCAATCGATACCGCGTTTGCAGAGAGGAAAAAGATCGGGATAGCTGACATAACATATCGCACGAGCACTAACCTGCTGTCACACCCCCAAATTCCGTGATCGAGAATGATCGTGCAGACACGGTAGCTGGATGCTTGAGAATGATCGATGGAGCTGGACTTCAGGAGTCCGAAAATGCGTGGATATCAGGGAGGTTATTCACGAGAGTCTGGAGGCTCTACCGTGCGTGACAATGGAGAAGCGTCACAGAGGACATTGGCTCGGTAGCAGAGTATCGTGAAGCTTGTAGCAGTGCAAGCACATCGAGTACAGTCAGCAGTGCAAGACATGACAGTGGATGCACGTAGACATACATACGCGAGCGCAGAAGGGCGGTACGTAGTGAAGCAACACGCATCAAGGAGCTATGCGTACGGTCACAGAGGCGTACGCACGAAGGTGCACGGTATCAGTATTGATGCGCGGTGGTCCAAGGAGGCATGGAGCATCGCAGGTGCTGAGTACGAGCATTGTCGAGCATGCTCGGTCGTACACGTACGAGAGTGGTCTGGAGGCCACGATAGCGAAGTTCTGGAGGATTTCCCCTTAGCATGGAGAACGCCAAGGAAGGGTTTACCGCACGAGGGTCTGGAGGCCGCGGGTTCCCTTTGGCACAAGACCAAGTGTTCGGTGGCACTTGGTGAATTATGGCAAAACTGCATCAGCAAGCGTTGGAGCGCGAGTGTGCTGATGACTGGGCGGTTGACTGGGCGTCAACCGTGCGGGAAGACGAAAGGACAACAAGGGAGTCGAAGAGACGAGCATACGAAGAGTTGTTGAGGAACACGAAGGGTTGCCGAAGAACTCGAAGGGTCTCTTGTGTCTTTATGTATCATTATTGTAGATGTAATAATGAGTGTCCCTTGGGTTGCCTTGAGTCTTGTATATAAGGAGAGGTGGTGGCTCATTTGTAAACACACAATTTAGAGTGTCCACCCACTCCTGAGATAGTTCCCCTTCTAATAAGAGAAGAGCTTTGTGCCCGTGCTCATCTGATTGCTTGGTTGAGTTCTTGAGCGTTGTTGAGCGTGTTCTTGAGAGTGTTTTTGAGCGATCCGGAGTTCGTGCTCGTGTTTGTGTTGGAAGCGTCGGTACACTAGCAAGCAAGAGTACGAGAAGAGTTGGAGCGCGTCCGTGACCGTCCTACTCGGGAAGGCTGGTTAGCTACGGGTAAGCTAACGTTGCACAGGATCGGTCGAAATCGATAGCGGAATTTCGATCCTGTGACATTTGGTATCAGAGCTTGGTCGGTGCCAAGGAACATATCACAGAGCTTGATCGGTGCCAAGAAAAGCGGGCAAAGGTACGAGCGACTGTTGGTGCAGTCGATCGCGGGAACAAAGGATACTTGTTGGTGTAAGTACATATTCAATCAGCGGATCGAAGATGGTGGGTGTTACTGAGCGTGTGGCATCACTGGAGCAAGCGATGCCAGAGGTGGAGTCCACTATGGGGACTCATGCCCATCGCATCGTCGTCTTGGAGGATCGTTCTTCAGAAGGATCAGATGTTGGGGACGAGACCCAACATCGCTCGGCGGAGCAGATCAAGTCCTTGGAGGACAGACTGAAGGCGTTCAACACGATGACGGAAGAGGTACGGAGTGAGATCTTCCTCATCAAGAAGGCGTTGGCGAATAGCAGAGGCTCCACGGAGGTGCAGCGACGCAAGGTACCTGAGCCCAAATCCTTCACAGGTACGCGGAGTGCCAAGGATTTGGAAAACTTCCTATGGGATATGAAAGTTTACTTCGAGGCGACCAAGACGACGGAAGCCGAGAAGGTCGGCTTGGCATCGATGTACATGTCGAGCGACGCCAAGTTATGGTGGAGTCGTGCAACAGACGAGGCAAGACCGAAAATATCCATATGGGATGATCTAGTCGCGGAACTGAAGGCGCAGTTCCTGCCGAAGAACACTGCGTGGATTGCACGGGAAGCTCTTCGACGCCTGAAGCAGACAGGTACTGTTCGTGAGTACGTGAAATAGTTCACGTCCTTGTTGCCAAGGTTTTAAAAAACGTGAGGCGTATCGAGGCGTTTTCCCAGTATTGCCTCGAGGCGTAAGCCTCGAGGCGTATTGAGGCGTAAGCCTCACTCGTGGAAGAAATTTTTTCATAAAACATCATAATTAACCATAATTACAAGTTCCAAGTTCTAAAAATTTAATAGTTATGAGTAAATACATAACTCCATGGCATTTCAAGACAAACATCATGGTTTAAACATCGAAGTTGTTATATAACACTCTTTTTTGGACTCTAAATCAGTAAGGAGTCAAGTAAATATGAATATGCAAGCACAATAATAGGTAACTCTCTGCAAAATTTAAAGTCTTGAATAAAATTTACTAGAGGGGCTAGATGTAACACAAGATGCATATTAAGAGTAGAGGCATTAGATTAATATCTCAAGATCCAAATTTTTGTTCATGTTGATATATAAAGAATATGCATAACAAAGTAAAAATAAGCTCAATACTTTAATAAACCAAAAAAATGCATTTTAGTGAATTGTGAGCTTAAGGACTTGAACATACTTGTCTATGAAAGATGAATAGCCCACAATCAAAAAGAAAAGAAAAAAATATTGCAGAAAAAATTCAAAAATTCAGCACACAAATGAGGCTACGCCTCGAGGCTCGCCTCATAAGCCTCGAGGCTTAAGCCTCACTGAGGCTGCATGAGGCTATAGCCTCGAGGCGTTTTTCCTAGAAAAACGCCTCGAGGCGTACGCCTCAGCGCCTCGAGGCGCGTTTTTAAAAACAATGCTTGTTGCTGGACATCAAGGGGATGTCCGAGGAGAACAAACTGTTCAATTTTACGATCGGGTTGCAAAGCTGGGCGCAAGTCGAACTGCAGAGGCAGGGAGTGAAGGACCTTAATTCAGCGATCGTGGTGGTGGATGCGTTGGTCGATTATGGGGCGGCCCAACCAAGTCACAATGCTGAAGAGAAGGAATTCACCAGCAAGCCGAGGGCGCGGTCGAAGGACAAGGGCAAAGGCGTTGCCCATGATCCACCAATGGAGGAACGGGAGTACTCCAAGAAGAGGGAGCAACCCAAGAGCAAGGGATGCTTCATATGCGACGGATCGCATAGGGCGCGGGAGTGTCCAAAGAAGGAGAAGCTGAACTCTCTTCGTGCGGACGAGGAGGAGGAAGAAGAAGGTGAGGTACGCTTGGGAGCAATCGGTGCTATGCGCAAGGTACACCTCACGACACTTCGAGCTGGAGCTTCGAATTCGGTGGAGGGAGGGAACTCCACAACACGAGCGTTGGAGGTGCCAAGGCTCGATCGAGGACGCACAGGAGTGCGCAGGTGCATACTGAGCACCAATGTGTGTGCAAGAGGCACACAACCAAAGCCACAGATAGGAGAACATCTGTGCACGAGAAGACGAGGCAGAGCTCTGGAGGGCGATGCAACATGGGCAAGAAGATACATGTCCATGGGGGAGGAGTGGTGACGAACTACACCACCAATGATCTTGCTGGAGGCAAGATACCGAAGACGCTCGGAGCGCAGGAGGTGCTCATTTCCCAGGATGAGGGGACGCCCACAGGGAACGATAGAGATCGTCAACGAGCAAGCATGGAGGTGAGTACTCCACTTGTGGAGCTGGAGCTGCCACAGGACAACGATGGAGCTGCTGTATCCAGGAGGGATACATCGAAAATGGGAGCTGACGAGGAAGCTCCACTTTTCACGATGAAGACCAAGTCACGGAGGGACATGGTTCGTGAAAAGACCCGGTGTAGGAAGGGAGGCGGTGCAAGGCGGCACCACCCTTCCAATTGAGCCGCATTAGGAGGTGCATAGCGGATAGAGGATCGTGATGAGATGCTAGCTGAAGAGGGAATGTTCGGTTGAGGACAACCGATTCTTCAGGTGGGGGAGGCTTGTCACACCCCCAAATTCCGTGATCGAGAAAGATCGTGCAGACACGGTAGCTGGATGCTTGAGAATGATCGATGGAGCTGGACTTCAGGAGGAGTCTGAAAATGTGTGGATATCAGGGAGGTTATTCACGAGAGTCTGGAGGCTCTACCGTACGTGACAATGGAGAAGCGTCACAGAGGACGCTGGCTCGGTAGCAGAGTGTCGTGAAGCTTGTAGCAGTGGAGCACAGTGAGTACAGTCAGTAGTGCAAGACATGACAGTGGATGCACGTAGACATATATACGCGAGCGCAGAAGGGCGGTACGTAGTAAAGTAGCACGCATCGAGGAGCTATGCGATACGGTTATAGAGGCGTACGCACGAAGGCGCACGGTATCGGTATTGATACGTCGTGGTCCAAGGAGACATTGAGCGTCGCAGGTGCTGAGTACGAGCATTGTCGAGCATGCTCGGTCGTACACGTACGAGAGTGGTCTGGAGGCCACGATAGCGAAGTTCTGGAGGATTTCCCCTTAGCATAGAGAACGCTAAGGAAGGGTTTACTGCACGAGGATCTGGAGGCCGTAGGTTCCCTTTGGCACAAGACCAAGTGTTCGGTGGCACTTGTTGAATTATGGCAAAACTGCATCAGCAAGCGTTGGAGCGCGAGTGTGCTGATGACTGGGCGGTTGATTGGGCGTCAACCGTGCGGGAAGACGAAAGGACAACAAGGGAGTCGAAGAGACGAGCAGACGAAGAGTTGCTGAGGAACGCGAAGGGTTGCCGAAGAACTTGAAGGGTCTCTTATGTCTTTATGTATCATTATTGTAGATGTAATAATGAGTGTCCCTTGGGTTGCCTTGAGTCTTGTATATAAGGAGAGGTGGTGGCTCATTTGTAAACACACAAGTGTAGAGTGTCCACCCACTCCTGAGATAGTTTCCCTTCTAATAAGAGAAGAGCTTTGTGCCTGTGCTCGTGTGATTGCTTGGTTGAGTTCTTGAGCGTTCTTGAGCGTGTTCTTGAGAGTGTTCTTGAGCGATCCGGAGTTCGTGCTCGTGTTTGTGTTGGAAGCGTCGGTACGCTAGCAAGCAAGAGTACGAGAAGAGTTGGAGCGCGTCCGTGACCGTTCTACTCGGGAAGGCTGGTTAGCTACGGGTAAGCTAACGCCGCACAGGATCGATCGAAATCGATAGCGGGATTTCGACCCTGTGACACCTGCCACCATGGAAGGACATATCGATATCGAGATCGTTTCGATATCGTGTCGATATCGATATATCGCCGATATATCGCTAATATATCGCTATATCTAGGAATCTTTCTGAAGGAAATGCCTGAAATCGGATATATCGATATATCGATTTCGGTATCGATACCATGTCGATATCGATATATCGGCGATATGTCGGGATACGACCTTCCATGCCTGCCACCCATGGAAAGGCAAGCAGACTTCCATCCAGCTAATTTCCTCTCCAACTTCTCAAAAATAAAAAACCGGTCTACGACCCTCGTTCGGTTGGCAACCAAAGGCACACCAAGATAAGACATGGAAGGTATTTGCGAGGCGATCACAACCATCCTTCACAAGTCTCAATCGCAACTTCTGATAAGCAAAAAGGGACGAATTCAGATTTTCTCATGTTCAACCTTAACCCAGATATATCACCAAATATGTCCAGCACCATGGATAGACCCCTGCAATTGTCAGCACCTCCCTCAACAAATAGATTCGTGTCATTAGTGTATTGGAGAATGGGGTAGCCTATCCCATCCACCAAATAGCCCTTGCAAAATCCCCTAGCAGTGGCTTGATCATTATTGACTGACAGAGCATCATGCGCTTGAATATAAAGCAACAATGCAAGAGGATAACCCTGTCGAACACCTCAATGTGGCTGAAAGAAACTCTGCTTGGCTGACCGTTCGTCAGCACAACACATGATGCAATTGTCACACACCTTTTCATTCAGGAAATTCAGATATCCAGAAATCCCTGCATGTACAGGAATACCCACAAAAATTGCTAGTCAACACCATCATAGGCCTTTGAAAAGTGAACCTTCCATAACATCCCCTTCACCTTCCTCTTGCGCTAGTTAACACAATCTAGGAAGCCATTACCATGCTGTCCATCAGCTGCTTGCCAGCTAGAAGCGCACTTTGCGTCGACAAAATTTTTTTGTTCAAAATCCCAGTTAGTCTGTTTGCCAACAACTTGGCCACGATCAAATATATCGCGTTGGAGAGTGCTATCGGCATGTAGTGACAGAAAAACATCGGAAGTAAACAAGCGATTCTTTGCTCTTTGGTAGTGAGAATTCAACACTGTAAGAAATTTGTATGCCTACCATTTTGATGTTTTTGTTACATGTTTGGTACAATAGGCGGATTGAAACACATCAAATTTTTTGTACAATCTTGTAATATGTTGTTATACTTAAAAAGAGGAGCCTCCTTAAGAAATATACCAAATTTGCATGTAAATGTCAGCATGTCAAGATATGATGATTATTGAAAATAAGTTCGAGACAACTCTTCCAGCATCTACCTGGTCATCCACTTGTATGGGAGATTGGCCACAATCGATTGATTTACCCTGTTTGTCAGCCAATTCGTGGCTTGATTGTTCTCTTGCAATCATGATTCATGGTCCTTGTCTCCAGTCTTGAGAGGATATTTTGAGAGAACATATATTTTCCTCTAACAATCAATAAATACCTTAAGCTCGAGATCATAATACATAAATCTCAGCACCCTTGTGTTTAATTGAAGTCCTCTTTACTACAATAGATGAGGTTGGACTAGTGGTTTTGTCTTAGTAGAAGCCATTTAGTTAGATGAAAGAAGCGTAGATAAAAAAAATTAAAGGAGAAATTACTCAAGCATCAGAAGAGGAAAACGGTACACATAAAGGTGTTGTGCCTCAAAAGTGAAACTCCACAGTGCACCTGCAGATTTAGACCCCACAACAAGAAATGGGAGTCCACGCTCCAGTAAGGGTACAATACCTGTCCTCAGGCACTTAAATAGGCATATATCAAAGTTTAGAAATAAGCTCGGTATTACAGGGTACTTAAATACTTCACGCTTCAGATTTTGACCCGAGATAGCACAACGATGCATGTGCATGTGATACCATAAGGGGCACAGTAGCACGGTGCTCTGCCACTAGTTGATGTAGATAATTTTGACGTAGGTGCTCAGCTTAGGGCTTCGCTTTCCAGAATAAATGATCTGATGTTGTTGGGAAAAATAAAAAGACTTCATACATTATGAGAAGCCCTAGGGTTCTCTTATATAGGAGAAGAACCTATTGGGCAAATTACAAGAAGAAAGAAAAGAAATAGAATATAAGAAAATAATAATAAAGTTAACTAATATCTCAACACCCCCCTCAAGCTAGAGCATAGATATCAATCAGACTCAGCTTGGAACAACATCTCTGATAAGGTCCTCTGGCTAGGGCCTTTGTAAGTACATCTGTTGTCTGATCTCCCAAGCTGACATGTGTAGTGGTAATAAGACCTTTCTGTATCATGTCACGAGTGTAGTGACAGTCCACCTCTATGTTCTTCGTCCTCTCATGAAAAGATGGTTGTTGGCAATGAAAAGAGTAGCCTGATTATCACATTGGAGGTGCATGTGAAGAAGCACCTCTATAATCAGGTCAGTAAGTTTTGACCTGACCCACACCATCTCTGTGCTAGCTTACGCCATGGCCCTGTATTCCGACTCAACACTTGATCTGGCAACCACAATCTGCTTCTTACTCTTTCATGAAAAAAATAGAATTCCTTATGAACACAACAAAACCTGATGTAGACTTTCCTTTGGACACCCAACATAATCTCCATCTGCACATGTTGTAACTGAGAGAGATGTGCCTTTGCTGAAAAGAAGTCCCGAACCAGGTGTAGTCTTCAGGTATCTCAGAATCATATGGACCGCATCCATATGTGACTGTCTGGATTGCTCCATAAACTGGCTCACTTTGCTCACGACAAAGGATATGTCAGGCCTGGTAATAGTCTCATATAATAGCTTGCCAACAAGCTCTCTATACCTCCTCTTATCGATCTCCTCAGTATCATCATCATAGAGCTTCATGCTCGGATCAATAGGAGTAGTGGCAGACCTGCAATCTGCCATGCCTGTCTCTGAAAGATCTGTAGCGTACTTCGTCTGGGTCATCACAAGACCTCGTTGGTTCCTGATAAACTCCGATCCAAGGAAGTAACGTAAATGTCCAAGATCCTTTGTCACAAACTACTGACCTAGGAAGTCCTTGGCACCCTGAATGCTGCGCTCGTCATCTCCTGTAACAATTATATCATCACCATAAACAAGAATGACAATAGTACCTCTCTGGATCCTCTGCACAAACAATGTGTGATCGACAGTCAATCTCACAAACCCATGTTGCTCTATCAAGTCCGAGAGCTTCTGGAACCGTGCTCTTGGACTTTGCTTAAGGCCATAGATAGCCTTGTGTAGCCTGCAAACCTTCCGACACCCCCCTCAATAGCAAACCCGAGTGGCTGTTGCATGTAGACCTCCTCCTATAGATTACCATAGAGGAAAACATTCTTCACGTCAAGCTGATACATGGGCCAATCTCGTATCACAACAACAGAAAGTAGAATACACGGAGTAAAATGTCTGGCAACTGGAGAGAAAGTATCCTGATAGTTCACCCCATATGTCTGGATGAACCCACGTGCCACAAGTCTCGCCTTATAGCGATCCACGTTGCCATCCGCACGATGTTTATAGTGAACACCCATTTGCATCCCACAATAGATGCATCGATTGGAGCAGAAACAACTCTCCACGTACCACGTAATGTAGCGCATCCATCTCCTCCTCCATGGCTAACCGGCACTGACTGTCCTTTAGAACCTCTCGATATGTCCATGGTATTTCTGCAACAGATAGTGCCAAGGTAAACCTCTTGAAACCCTCTGACAACCTTCTCAAGGAGACCTGAGCTGCAAGAGGATAAGTAGCACACTGTCGTTTCGGCTTTCGCGCAAAGCAATCGGTACATCAAGATTGTCTGCCAAGTCTGTAACCTGTGGGTTCCCCTCTTGAGAGGGCACCTGCTCATCCTATATGGAATCCTGCTGCACAGATAACTCAGTAGTGCCATCAGTAGAAATAATGTGCTTAGTACATACCTGAGGCGCGCTGGAGGCCGGCAAGGTTTGTGAGCACAAGTAAACGAGCGAGTCTTGCTTGCAAAAACTGAGTCAGAATAGGAGGTGGAGCCATAGGAGCATGTGGTAGTGGTGGTGGTGGCGATGGCGGTAGAGGAGGTGGTGGTAGAGCATGAGTAAAGGGAGGCAGAGGAACGACAATAGGAAGTGGAGGCATTTAGATCTCAGCGTCAGAGTCAGATGGGGCTAGTATGTCACCTGTAGGAGAAAAATATATAACAGACTCAAAGAAAGTAACGTCAGCACTGACAAAGTACTTCCGTCTTAGCAGGTCAAAGCAATGGTACCCCTTCTGGGTACGAGAGTAGCCAACAAACATACACTTGAAAGCTCTAGGAGAGAGCTTGTCACGACCTGGAGAGACATCATGAGCAAAATCTATATATCCAAACACACGAGGTGTAAGGGAGAAAAGATCCTTCTCGGGAAACACAATCGAGAAAGGAATCTTCTCCCCCGACACAGACGAGGGCATGTAGTTCACCAAATAGCATGCAATAAGGATAACATTGCCCCAGTAAGAGTGAGGAGCACGATTCTGTATCAACAAGGTTCTAGTCACATCAAGTAAGTGACGTTTGCTGTCGGATCAGAAGATGGAGGATATTTTGCGGTTGCTGTCGGAGATTCCACCTGTCGACGAGATGTCCGGGGACCCCGATCATTTTGCGTGGGAGGACGATAAGTTCTCGGTGAAGAATGAGTACAAGAAGCTGACTGTTGGGTCGGTGGAGCGTGACGAGATCCTTTGGGCTGACTTGAAGGTGATTTGGGCGGCTAAGATCCCTAATCGAGTTAAGGTCTTCCTTTGGTGCCTAAGAAGGGATCGGATCTGTGATAAAGTGAGAAGAGGAAGGTTGCTGGGTGCGATGGATACGAGGTGAGACAGATGCGAGGACGGCGTGGAGGATGCGAACCACATCTTTTTTGGGTGCAGGACGTCGGCCATCGTGTGGGCCTCGTTGGGGCTCTCGTGGGTTCGAGCATCCGATGCGGAGCAGTTTTGGAGATCTATTCGGGCGGTTGGTATTGGGTCTTCTGGCGATGTCTCCAAGCCTTTAGCCGCATTCTGGGCTATTTGGCTTGCCATGAATGATACAATCTTCATGGGCCAGCGATTTTATTCTGAAAATGTACTAGCTAAATGTAATGCCCTGTACAATTTCTGGTTATCCAACTGATGTAAAATCTCGTTGTTCAATGAATGTGTTGGTGTGGTGACTCCCGCCTTGGGAGGGCACCCTTGTCTTTCTTATTAAAAAAAAAGTAAGTGACGTTTGCGTTTGACAGCACCATTTTGCAGTGAAGTATAGGTACACAAGGTCTGGTGAACAATGCCAAGAGATCTAAGAAACTCATAAAGTTGTAAGGTGCAGAATTCTAAGGCATTATCAATGTGAAGATATTTGACCTTAGTAGAGAAAAGATTCCTTACTTCATTAATAAAATATTTGATCATCGATCCGGCCTCAGACTTATTCTTCAAAAGAAAGATCTAGGAAAGTTTAGAAAAACCATCAACATCCACAAGATAAAAAAGATGTCCCTGATGATCAAGAACACGACTTGAACCTCAGATATCTAAATGAAGGAGCTGAAACAACTGGGAACTGCTCCGACTCTGACGGGATGGAAAGGAGGAACGATGATGCTTCCCAAGCTGACATGCCTCACGCTGAAAGGAGGATCTCGTGGAAATCTGAGGGAGAATATAACATAGCTTCTGTTGAGGAAGGTGACCAAAACGAACGTGCCACATATATGGAGAGACTAGTCCAGTAGGTATAGTGGAAACGCCAACATGAGGAGGTTGGACCAGTCTGTAGAGTCCCTGTTGCTCACGGCCACATCCAATCACCCTGCCCGTGAGTATGTCTTGAAAGACAAGAGAAGATGGATCACAGATGGCCCGACAATGCAGATCCTTAGTAATCTGACTAATGGAAAGTAAATTCATCTGAAAGTTAGGAGCATATAAAACAATCTGAAGATGCATAGATGGCGTCAGATGCACCTCCCATGTCCTATAATTGGTAAGTGGTCGCCATTGGCAATGACTATCCGGTGGTATGCTTCTGTAGGACCTCAATTGTGCTCTATCTCCACAAAGATGATGAGACACCGGAGTCCATAATCCATTCTGTCATATATGCGCCATTACTACCAGTGAAAACATAAGCGATATCTGAAGAGCTCGAAGAGGCTCTGACTGCGGCATATGTGGGAGTCAAAGTGTCCTACATCGCCTTGGCAGTGGGCTAGTTCAGAATATTATTAGCTATCTCTATGGTGAGTGTCCCACGTAGCCAAACACGCGTATATGCATCATCTACCTCCCATGAGGCGTTAACCCCAATCTTCTCAGCATGCTCTTCCTTAGTAAGAATGTGGTTCTTATCTGTAGACTTCATCATACTCATGAACTACATAGCCCACAATTCATATTTTGACCCATCCATCTTCACTATAGGCGCCAGACCTCTGAAGGCGCATGTGGAGGGAATATCGACCTTGCTTTCTGACATGATGATAAGAGAAGATTAGGGTTGTATTGTAGACTTGATAGACTTTTGTCTACACTGACATACAAGGGTTCGGTTGCATGTGTAGACTCAAGCAACCAAACCCATCAAGAAGAAGACCCGACGGGGGCCTAGGCGACGTCAGGCCACGAGAGCCAAGGCAGCGGGGGCCTAGGAGGAGGGGGCCCTCGATGGCGGGGAGGGGAAGAGGGGGCCCTCGGCGAAGGACCTCGACAGGAGAAGGGAGCCCGACGACGGCGGAGAGGCGCGACGGGGAGGCCCGAGGTGGCGTGTGCGAGAGGAGCTTGAGGGTGGGGGTTAGGGCTAGGGTTTCGGTACAGGAGCTCCGGTCTAGGACTGATACCATGTTGGGAAAAATAAAAAGAGTTCATACATTATGAGAGGCCCTAGGGCTCTCTTATACAAGAGAGGAATCTATTAGGCAAATTACAAGAAGAGGAAAAAGAAATAGAAAATAAGAAAATAATAATAAAGATAACTAGTATCTCACAAATGTTGACAACGGTAGTATTTGAGATTTCGATATGTTTCAGAACATCGTGCATGATGAGATGCTATATTAAACTTCATAAGATTGATTGAGTACTGGTGAAAACTTCCAAATATGGGTTTTTTGTACTATTAGTCCCTCGACATGTGATTATAAGAACGAAATATATTTTTATTTTTGTTAACTTAGGCATGAAAACCTTACAATCGAGGTGTTGTGTAACCTGTCTGTCTTATTGCTTTATTGGATCTTATAGCTCGTGTAATCCATTTACGATGCATATGAACCTCTTATCTTTTTCTAATAGAATGACTTCCAGTATTTCAAAAAAATATATCCTCATTGGATTATGTGAATGATTATGTAATTATTGCTTTTATCAGATTCCGGACAAAGTGCAGAAGGTGGCTGCTTCTTCAGTTATTGCAAGACTGGCGTCATCAGTCAGAAAGCCTGGATTCTCTTGTCTTCCACATGTTTATGCCAAGGCTGGGATGGCATTGTTGGTAATATGTTTTATGCTTCGTTGCCTTTACCTATTCATTCTATAAAGATATTATTCTGCCATCTTTTTCTAGGTTATACAATCTTCTCTCTCCCTCCCCCCCTCTCTCTCTATATACACACACACATACCCATATGGGGTTAAATGGGGCTGCCCCCTTGAGGGAGTTAACTTGGCTCCCCAACCCATTTTTCTCATTTTTTATTTTTTTGTAAAATGAATCCTTGGATTTTCATCACTATATCCCTGAAACAGAAACTCCTAGGGCCTCCATTAGTCATTTTTAACGGTCGCAGAATTGTTGAAATCAATCATGTTTGGATGGAGGCTGTAAGAGTCTGTTTTGTATCGATACTTGAATGACATAATATACGGATATAGTAATGAAAATTCATTTATGCATTTAAAAAACATAAAAATAGGAAAAATGGGACGGGAGATATGCGGGAGCCAAGTTAGCCCCCCTAGGAAGCAGCCCCATTTTACCCATATCTGTGTGTATGATGTCCAATGTGGACTTTTTTGTTTTTTTCCGCATTGGAGCATTTTTTACAGGCTTTTTCGAATAGTTGTTTAAGAATTAAGACTCAAGTCGGAAGACAGATCTCCATCAAGTTATCAGATGTTTACGCGTCTAATTATCACCTTTTCACCTTACTGTCAACATCATTCAACAATGCATTCTTGAAAATTGTTTCAGAAAATATGCCCTGAGACAAGATGTAACCTCATGCCTTGAGGCCTAGGCCTCAACCTATGTGTATTCGGAGTAATGAGGAGCCCCTCAAGGAAGTTAAGCATGAGGTATAACTGAGCCATGAGCCTCAGTTGCGGTGTTTTTAAATGTTTATTTTCGGGTCACATGGCAGGCTAATAGATAAGGCCAACTTTCTGAAGATTTAAATGTTTTTTATATATTTGGTTGATTTAGTATATTTGTCGAGGATATGACTTTGTTGGCGTGACAATCTGATCCCCATTTTTTGTTAAACTTTGGCATCTATGTATTATTTATTAAGCGACATTGTTTGGTCTATTAAGGAGTGTTTGCCTACTAGATTTGTTTTAATCTTCTCAGTTGCTTTTAAGCAAGTCAATATTTATTTATTTTTGTGCTTATTATCTACTTGCACTAAAATGAGGGAGTGGAGCTCAGCCTGTTTTTGGCATCTGTAGTTGAGCTTTCTTATATTTTTCGAGAAGCCGGAAGAGTACCATCCAACACTGGATGTCAACCAAAATCTCATAAGACAAAAACTGAACAAAACAAATACTCCTTTTATGTTTCCCGTATCAACTCCATGACAACCATAATGCATATGTTGCCATCATGATGTGCACCACATTTCCACATAATTTCTGTCCTTTGAAAGTCACGAGAGTCCCCTCGCTCCTTAGGATCCAGTAACCACCGCCTGCCACTTATGCCGGTCTAGGCGTCTTCTCCCAACTGATCACCATTACCACCAGCATTTGCGAAACTGAAGTTTTCTTAAAAAGTGCCGGAAACACTCATAACATGCGTTAGCAGAGCATTATAATATTGAATGAGTTATTTCTATCAATTTTATAGCACCACTTATTTTATCTGTAATTATTGAATGTTTTCCTGCAAAATTAGAAGGCTATGTTTACTTTACTCTTTAATCACGCTGAGGACTTTCACTCTAGTATGAGAGAACTACTTCTACACGTGCTGCGCTTTTCCAAACTCCATTAACCAAGGTGGTACTCAGTGCATCATTATAAGCATACGGATGTGACGAATTTTTATTCCTTTATATGTAAATTGGAATCTCTGTGTAAATTGAAGTTTGTGTAATACATATGCATGCATGCGTACATGTTTCAGTGAGTGTGTGGTTAGTGTTCTAAATAGAAGTTTTTCTTACAGGATGTTATCCAAGCTAATAATTCGGTATTTCCCATTTCTTCTCAAGAACTTTTCAAGTTACTTGACGAGGCAAGTGAGAAGACATTTTTATGTGCTGGCTCTGCAAGTTCATTGCTAAGATTTTTGCTTGATGGAGATGTTGAGAACACTGTTTTGGATATGAAGAATATAGTTGCCTGCACTAGTCTTCTGCTAGAACTGGAACTGGTAAATATGGTCCTCTCCCATTAATATTTTGCAGAACTCCTATTATAATTGTCAATAATGGTTTAATACATAGTTTAAAGCATGGCATGCTGATAAAGATGCTGAAGCATTACGGTGCCAAAAGTTGCTGGTTGAAGAAGAAGAAGCTGCACAGAAGAGGTACTACCTGTTAAAGCAATCAGAAATCATTCGAAGAGTTAATGCTGTTATCTGGCTTTTTATTATGTTCTCTGTTTTTATTCCATTCAGATGGTGAAAATACTGGGGGATCAAAAACTTGTTCTGAAGTCACAAGTCACTCTTTAATTGTTCATGTTCTAATCTTATGAGTGACAAATGCGGTACATAGCTTGAAACTATTGACGTGTCATCTTGGAGTCCTAGGACCATATCCTCGAATACCCCCTCTGCTATTGTTACAGTTGAAAGAGATCTATTTATTATGGAGCCTTAGCCTTTCCTTATAATGTACACTATTGGTATAATTACATGAAATCTCACATGCAAAATATCTTTTTTAGAAGTAAAGAGGGTGAGACACCCTTGATAGGTTTCACCCAAAACTCTGTTAATTATGCAAGTGCATTCTCAAGTGAGTTAACCAGGATTTACAAAGGAGTATGCATGCTCAATCACATTATTAACGTAATGCATCCCCTCCCTGAAAGACCACAATGTCTCTGACTAACTATATGGCCAAAATAATGCAAAAAATCATTCTTTGTTTCATTCTAGATGGTAACAAGATCAGTAAAGCTCTTCCAACACTGCGTAAGAGGTTAAAAGTGTCCACCAAAAGCAATTTTGTCTTGAGCCATGCCTCCACGATTCCACAGTAGTTGAAACGTGAATTATATACACTAAATATTTTCATCTCTGCTTGCACTTATCGTGAAAGTTGTGGTGGATTATGTTGGAATTTCGTCATGAAGGCTCTTGTCACCCGCCTCTTTCCTAGTAAGAACCAGATAAATATTATCATTTCCATTGGCACCTGCACCTTTCAGAGTAATTTGCAATCTTTTGCTAGACTCGAGCTGCTTTTAGGGCTCCAGACATAAGCATTATGTTTACCTTTTTCGTAGAGAAGTCCTTTCAACTCCACCTCTCCGTCCCCTCACCGTGGGGCCAATGGTTCATTTCGGGGGCCACCTGCACCTTCCAGAATAATTTGCTATCTTTAGCTAGACTCGAGCTGCCTTTAGGGCTGTAGACATAATCATCTTTTATACCTTTTCCCAGAGAAGCCCCACTTTCAACTCCATTTGTCCGATCCCTCACTGCGGCTCTTGCATTTCTATACCCCCTCGCAAATATCATACCATGGAAGACACTAAGCAAAACTCAAGCATGGAATACAAATGTTTACTTTGAGACACTAAACTGATTGAGGTGAGGCAGGGAGGAAAATTTTCCGCTTCGAGGCGCGCGTCTCGTCTTTGGTGAAGCTCATGCCGGAGGGTTAGAGGCACTGGTGAGACGACAAGGCGGAAGGCCGAGACAAGGTGTATGTCTTTAGGAAGAGGAATGGAGGAGTTTGAGTGTAATTCACAATTATGGAGGGGTCATAATATAATTACAAAGTACACATGGGTATGGCGAGGTGCTGCTCTTCGTACACCGAGACTCCCAATCCACTGCTAAATCCCACTCAACTTTATGAGGGTTATTCCACTTCTTTAAGCATCATTGGCATAGAGTCGTATCATTGGTAGAGTCATATCATTGGCATACTGCAATGGAAGAATATTGATTTTTTATCTGGAAAGAAATATTTGCAATATATTTGATAATAATGCAGCATCCTCCCTTTAGCATCAATTATGTTGAGGTGGATTGGATTATGCATAAAATTTGTTTAGACAGAAATTATTTTTTCGAGGTTTTAGATGTAAATTAGTGATACTCTGCGTGTGAAGAAATGATGGAGAATTTTTTTATGAAGCTTCTTCCTAATTCTATATTTTATTTGATTTTCACTCAAGTTTGCGCTGTATATATGTGCATATGTGTGTAGGTGTGTGCATGTGTATTCTAGATCGGGAGGGATGATTTATTGTATGCCTTACTTATTTCATGTCCTTCAGTTTTATTTTTTTCGTCTAAGTTTCTCTTTTAACATTGAAAGGTGTGTTCATTTGGTATATTACTTGGTCCATCGTCAAATACGCGTCATCAAAATCAATTCAGTGATACCTGAACTGACACGTCAAGTATGAGAAAACTGTGTGTGCTTGTCTCATCCATTCAGGCCACATTTTAATTGTATAATACGTTCATGGGCAAATTATACAAAAGTCTGAAATATACATCTGATTTCAATTTCAATGTTATATTTAGAAGGTAAGAACTATACACCCGATTTGTTTCGATATGATCTGTGACTAAAAGTAATTATGTTGTTCATGTCATTTTCTAGCTTTAAATCAAATTCGCTCAAAATCACACTTAATGAAGCAAATCTTAAAGATTCAGCACCATATTGTTAAGTTATAAAGTTAGGGTACACTATTGAAATTAGATATATTGTTCTGGAACTTTTCTGTATTTACTTTGCGCAGGTATGGATTTTAGATAATGTTATTTTATATTTTGCATGGAATTGGGTCTGATTGATCATTTACGTGGCAGACGAGTTGGACTCACCGAAAGAAGACGCAGGAAGAAGTTGAGGCAGAAAGAACTGAAGGCAAAAGATAACACCGGTGTCAAGGACTTGACAGAGATTTGTGACAGCACATCTTTTATGGAGTTATTAACTCCAAGGGCCACTTCTTATGTTGATTTGGATAGTGGAGCATCATCCAGTTCATCTCAATCATGTTTTGCTCTGCTTCATTTTAAAGGCGAGACTGATGGTTGCTCGCCTGATGCCTGTGACCAGAATGGCGATCTCCAGATGCTGCAGGTTGATGGCCAATGCGATCTCAGAAAAATCTCAGATCTGGGAAATTCTTGGAATGGATTCTCTTCCAGCCATGTTGCTAGTGTGAAGGGCACAGTAACAGAGAAGAATTATGTGCAAAAAACCTCCAAGTCATCGTCACTAAATGTTGGGCAAAAAGTTTGGACTAGGAAAGTCAAACATGAGAGTCAAGACTTGAAGGTAACTGCTCAATCATCAACAGATGTTGGATCAGGAGAAACTCTCAAGCCAATTGAGAACAATGCTGTTTTGATTGGCACGATATCTGTTTCCCTCAGGGATTGTGTTCGTGGCAACACCATGAGGATGTGCCAATCAGATTTACCTGTGAAGACTGAATCCAATCTGAACAATGCTGGTCGGTCAATTTTTAAGTGGTGGAGGCCGGTGAGCAGGCAGGGAAAGAGTGATCATTCTACATGTCAGAATAATAACATCGGAAATAGTGATGTTTGCAACGAAATGGCAAACTCGTCTCTTCTAGACAAAAATTTTCCATCTGATGGTGGAGGAAACGATGCTGGTACAAGGATGGATTCAAGCATGCTTGAAAGAACTGAGAATGCTAGTCGACCCATTATGAAGCTGTGGAGACCAGTGAGCAGGCAGGGAGAGAAAGATAATTCGGCATGTCAGAGTGGTAACTCGGGACATAGAGACGTTTGCAAGGAAGGGATGATTTGTTCAGGAGGTGGTTTCTTTGATGAAACCACGACCTCTTCTCAGCCAAAAAGTTTAAGTTTCTCTAATGATGGAGGCAATGAAGTTATTCCTGATAGGAGGGGTTCAGCCATGCTTGAATGCACTGAGCCATCTGTGTCGTCTAGCCACATTTCCGAGGCACATCTCAAGCAGGAGAAGTTTCATCAGTCTTCCTGCAGGCATGGAACGAGTGACTCGTCCACATGTCAGAGTGATGACGACAAATCCAGTGATGTTTGTTGTGAACCGACCATCTCTTTTGAAAGTACTGTTTGTATTGAAGTAAGCTCTTCTCTGCAAGACAATTTTTGTACCGCTGATGGTGGTGGAGATGATGCTGGTCATGTGATGTTGCAGTCAAGTATGCTTGAAAGCACCGAACTAGCTGCTCCGCTACTTCCTAGCCTGATCGCCAATTCCATTGAGCGTAGTAAGTTCTTTTAGCCTGCAGTTTTAATGATTCTGTGGAACCAGCAGGTTAAATTGTGGTTGCACGCAATTTTACAGAATATCCATTTGCTGAGAATAATCGAGCTTACAATGGACGGGAAAACAATAGTCAATTGCCTTTATTTGCAATATTCACTTACTTTATTTTGTCCACCTAAAGTTGATGTAATCTTTGATTTTTAATGCTTCTTTTAACTTTTAAAAGGTATTGCATTATCCTGGCGTTTATGGGACCTGAGGTCTCAAACTATACGAGTATGCACCACAAAAGGAAGGGGGTTCACCAGTTTGGTCTACTTGTGTGTGTATGTGTTGATCCTCTAGACCAAACGGTGGTGGATGTGATGTATCGCACGCCTCCCCATTGTGGAAACTAGACTTAGTAGCCAATATGTCGTGCATGAACTCAGGGCTGATACATCATTTATTGTGTAAAAATCTTTTCTGTCAAGCTTTTGACATTAGGGAATTAATTAGATTGGATAATTTGCTGGACTGCCCTTTAGGAAAAGCCTGGTGAAAGTCAACCCTTGGGTTCAACCGTGATTGTGATATTTAACTTGCATAGTGAGAAAATAAATATTTGATATGCGCTACTTTGCTCTTAATCTGCAGGATGGAATCAGGCCATTGCTTCAGACCATGTAAAGTGGGCTCATACCTGTGCTCGACCCATGGATTGTCCCTACACACGCAAAGAAGGGTCTGCAGATGTGGATATTGAGGCACCAGATTGCTCTGAGAATGTAAATGGCGCCGCGGTATCCTTCCAGCAAGCTGCTGCTCTTTCTGGATTGCAGAAATTTAGGTCGAATGTGGGAAAAATGAACAGAGTGGAATATGTTCCCAAACAAAAACAATAGCAAAGAGCTGCATATAGGAAAGTGGGTGTTCCCTTTGATATTGTCCAGTTGAGAAGCATTTTTCTCCCAGCAGAGGTTCCAGTTTTAGCAGAGGTCTTCTGTGTTGCTTGGCAGCAAAAAGGTTGCGGAATTATTATTTGACTTTTTATTGGTCCTGTGTTCGGCTTTCTTCTTTTGCGATGTAATGTTCTTATTCCTTTTGGACTTTGGTTAGTTTTGGCAATTAGCTCTAAAAGTTTCACTCTTTTTCTTGTTTGTGTCCAACAGATTTTTTTAAAAAAATTATTTCATGTGCATGTTTAGTTGCGAAATCTGTCGGAGTACCTGAAGGAAAATCACAGATCGAATAATACTAAGCTTGATTATTATCGCATACTTGTCGTACCTCTCCAAAATGCATGCCTAAAAATAGTAAACAGTGAAATTCCATTGGTCTTTGGCAGCAGAGCAAGGAAGAGGAACCTCTGCTATAGAGGGGATTGCAGCAGAGGTGCTTTAATCCCCAATAAAGATTTTTTGTGATTTGGATTTTAAAATCCAGGTTTATAGATTGAATCTTAGATTAATGCTCTATATATCCTCCAAATTTCGCTTAAATTCGAGATTATTTGCTATTTCATCTTGATGGTTAAAGATTCTGATTTTTTTAATGGAGTTCAAGTTGCTTTAGATCTTGACCGATTGTTTGAACATTAAGATAAAATAGCAAATAATCTCGGATTTAAGTGAAATTTGGAGGATATATAAAGCATTACTCTAAGATCAATCTATAAGGTTGGTTTTTAATATCCAAATTACAAAAAAAATATTGGGGATTACAACACCTCTCCTGCAATCCCTTCTACAGCAGAGGATCCTCTTCCGCAGAGCAAAGGCCGTTCAGGTTAGCGCTTTCGAATGCGTGTTTATTTTCCTCTTATTTCTCTAGTAAAATCGTGTTTGTTTGCCTACTCGGAGACCTTTTGCCTCCATCTTTGTTTCGCCCTGCGGAGATCAAATATGAACGCGGAGATTAATACAAGGTTTTCTTTTGTTCTCAATTGACTGGTACTGATTGCTTTTCAGGAACCACTCTGGTTGGTAAAGATTTCAGCATAGTATTCAATTATGCCCAAGCTGGTAAGACAATGCAGCTAAGTAGAGAAAGAAAGGGGAATGAATGCAACACTCAATGGCTCCGGTTGGTTGCAGGGTTGAACTGGGTTGGATTGGGGTACCCTTGTGAATAGTAAACTGTGAAGAGGAATGTGAGGGTTGGAAGGAGGGGTATCTCGAATTGGGCCAACCCAACCCTGCAACCGAACGGAGCCAATGTGACTACTTAAGAACCACAAGCAATAATATTCGTAGTCAAAATCTGCCGAAACATTCCAACTGAGAGCGGTTTCAGTCCAATCTATAGGCAACCAAATCATCCAACAAACTTTATCATTAACGTGCCATACCATAATAACATCAAAGACTACTCCCTCTTTGCGTCGGAGGAGCCGAAGTGCATCTTGAACGCCTTGGGCAGATACACCGGCACCAAGAACCCGAACAGATTAAACGACCAGAACGCCATGTTCAATCCCGCCAACACCATCCCCGCCCTCGCCCCCTCCTTCCCGGCCTCCATCTGCAGCCACGCCGATATCGCCGAGAGGCGGTGTGCGTTGTAGACCACCGGCACGAACACACGCACCGGCAACGCGAAGCCTTGGGAGAACGAGACACCCTCCATGAACACCTGGCTTGTCAGCAGAAATAGGTGGGGTGAGGCCGCCTGGGCGGACTCCCTGTCGCCGTAGAGGACACCGTAGAGGACGTAGACGACGGGTAGCAGGAGGCCGAGGATGCCTCCGACGGAGACGTAGATGCGGAGGGGTTTGAAGTCGCGGGGGAAGACAGGAGGAGGGGGTGACGGAGGTGAGGGGAAGACGAAGCGCGAGAGGAGGAAGGTGTAGGGGATGGAGAGGAGGGAGAGGGCGATGTCACCGAGGGGGACGGCCCCGGTGGCGGCGAGGATGATGTTGAGTGTGAGGCAGTTGAGCTGCGGCAACGAGAGGAAGGCGCGGCGGGGGGTGGGTGGCGAGCTGCTCGACATGGCCGAGGATTGGAGGTGGAGAGCGAGGAAGGAACTTTCCACCTGTGTGGTTGTTGCTTTGTTTGATAGATGATAGATAATTAGTGGAAGAAAGGAGTGGTGAGGAAGAGAGCAGCGGGAATTTTACGCCACGGCTCCTATTATAAACTTTGCCCATTACACAACAATCTATATATTTTTTTATTTATCCTCCCAACCCATGCTAACTTACTCCATCTTCCACCACAACCCTTACAACTAGGGATGCAACCGGACGAATAACGATGTAGATACAAATATTGATGGATATTAAAATTATCTTATTATATCCGTAAAAACAAATACGGATGTAAAAGAGATACTTATCGCATACGAGTAATGTTAGAAATATTCTATAGAATCAACTTAAATATATACGAATTGGATGGAAAAAACATGATATAAATTTATTAAATGTGTTTATATCATAAAAATTATATAAATATGGTAAAAGAAGGCATAGAATTATGTTGTATCAGGTTAAAAATAAATCTATGACTATATCTATGTATGAAAACAGATATCGAATTCGAATGTTTGTGGATATCAAAATGATATCCATATCCGTATCCATTTTAAAATGTATACGGATACGGATGTCAAAATTTGTATAAAATGGATACGATGACAGATCGGATACCGATACATCTATAACTGTTTACATATCTACTTACAAGAGTTAACCACGGGGTCATAGTCAGAGATTGTTGGGCAAAAAAATGAAGAATAGTTGCATGTCTTGTAAACGATGAAACTTATGGGAATCGTGGTATAAAGATCCCTTTTTATAATTTTTTGTTTCAATGTTGAGATTTAGTGTTAGAAAGACCAAACTATCAATTGGATTTCAATAGTCAAGGACGAGATTAAGATAAAAATTAAAGATCAGATACCACATTGTTACCTTTTAGAATTCAGGTATGACATTGAAATCAGATGTATAGTTCATGCAGGGATGAAGCCATTTACTCAGGGGGTTGAGATATTATTTATATAATTCTCATTACCATCATTTTATCGCTTTAACTGTCATGGCTGATCCAAGACCAGGTAAATGAGGAGGGATGCGTTAGGTAGCTGACAACCATCGTAAAATAGTCAGAGACAACTACCTAAATAATATTTTTTAAAATAATATTTAGGAAGTTGCCTTATGATAGTTGAGTCTTTTCAACTGTCAATGTTGGTTGGATTTCAAAGATGATGTAAGTTTTTTAATAGTAGGCATGATAATTTCGGGAGTCTGGAACGTCCCTCTTGGGATTCAAACCTAGGTCCTTTAATGTGTAGTCACACTACATTGTCACCAGACTACTCATTGGGTTCAAAGATCATATAACTTATTAGAAAGAAATGCAAAGAAATTAGTTCACATATTTTTAAGGGGTTGTACATAAATACACTTTATAAAATTGTGATTATACACCACGTCCTTGAATATTTTGTATTAAACATTCTTTAATTCTATAAAATTCTTCATTTCATACGAATACTCTTCGTGTCGTTAAGTGATGCATCAAATCTAACTTTTTAAATATAAAAAATTATTTTTCCATAGATGTACTCTTTCTTAACCATTATTCTTTTGAATATCTTATTCTCAACATACATTCCAATAAACTTTTCCTTACGCTCCATCGCCGTCATTAGCCTGATGCTAAAGCTTCATGAAATTACTGCAAGTTCATCTTTAGATGCCTTCTCTTTTCCTCCACATTAAGTTTGAGAAACTCGTCATTGATTCTCTCCCTATCATTTTGCCATTACGAGCTCATCGTGTAAGCTCTTTGTGAACGTGTTGTTAGATTACACGTTCACCCCCCCCCCCCCCCCACAATAACATTGGGATCATAACTCTCACATAAATGTTAAAACATTCCCCAAATATTTAATCAACAAAACAAATCATTGTCTCACTTAGTTCTTGATCTAAAATCTTATATCCAAATGTCACAAAATTAAAGCAAAATCAAAAGGTATCAGAATAAATTTTAAGCACATGTTCCGTTCTTTGAGGTAAAAATATTAAGATGTATTATCGTTGCATCTTCTTTGTGTATATTGAATTAATTGAATGCAACTAAGTATGTTTAATAAAAAATGTAATTATAAACAAATTTGTAAGCAATTCATCTATAAAATTATATTATAAAAAGATTAAAAATCTAAGATATAATTAGAAGTATTGTGCAATACTTTGCACGTATGGATGCTAACAAATTAAAATAATGCATCCATGTATCTTCCTGTGTATTGTATCCATATATATTTTATATAGATTTTTACATATGTATTATTTTCCAATTTAAAATAGATATGGATGCAAACATCATTTATATATCTTTATATATATATATATATATGTTTTAATATATAAATATAATTGTGGATTATTTGTATTATTAAAAAAATTTACATTTTCTTTCTCTATGTTGTATATATTTATAAGTACATTTAATATGTATCATGTCTAAATTATTCAATATATATATATATTAGCTAATCTATAAAATATTTATTATATTACCCATTTCTGATTTGTAAGTTGTTTTATTCTGAACTATTTTAAGGATATTGTAACATTATTTTCATATCTGTCAACGAGTATATCCGTATATATGGTCACATTTTAAATAGGATTAAGATATAATTATTAGTTATAATTGTATCTAATTATTTGAATACTTATCGCATACGAGTAATGTTAGAAATACTCTATAGAATCGACTTAAATATATACGAATTAGATGGAAAATACGTGAGATAAATTTATTAAATATGTTTATATCATAAAAATCATACAAAATGTGATAAAAGAAGGCATATAATAATGCTGTATATGGTTAAAAATAAATCTATGATAATATTTATATATGAAAATATATATACGAATACGGATGATTGCGTATATCAAAATGATATCATTATCCGTATCCATTTTAAAATGGATACGGATACATATCTCAAAATCTATATAAAATAGATATGAGGATGGATCGGATACAGATATATTGGTAACTGTTTGCATCCCTACTTATAAGAGTTAACCGCGAGGTCATAGTCAGAGATTGTTGGGCAAAAAAACAAAGAGTAGATGGTTGTCTTGTAAATGATGAAACTTATGGGGACCGTGGTATAAAGATCTCTTTTATAAATATTTGTTTCAATGTTGTAGTTTAGTGTTAGAAAGATCAAACTATCAACTGGATTTCAATAGTCAAGGATGAGCTTAGGATAAAATTTAAAGGTCAGATATCACATTTTTACCTTTTAAAGTTCAAGCAAGACATTTCATTTAAAGTTCAGGTATGATATTGAAATCAGATAGTTCATAGGCATAAACTGAAGGACTTAGTAAAAAAGATATTTGTGAAGGAGAGAGACAGAATGGGATATCTATTCCATAGGGCTAGAGTCTCTTATATAGAGAGAAAACCCTAGAGAGTACAAGAGTAAAAATACATAAATACCCCCGAGGGGTTACGGAACCCGGAGAGTTAAAGGTTACGGAACCCGAAGGGTTAAGGGTTACGGAACCCGAAAGGCTACAAATATAATTGTAATATAATAACTCTAACACTCCCCCTCAAGTTGGAGCATATCTGTCGATCATGCCCAACTTGGATACTAAGTACATTAGGCGCTTCCTTGGAAGAGCCTTTGTGAGGATGTCTGCAAGTTGAAGTTCAGTGGAGATGTGTGGAATGCTGATTCGTCCTTCTCGTACTGCATCACGAATAAAATGGCAATCAACTTCAATGTGTTTTGTCCTCTTATAGAAAACTGGATTGGTGGCGATGTATGTGGCAGACTTGTTGTCGCTGTATAAGGGTACAGGAGTGGCGACTGACAAGCCAAGTTCTATCAGGAAAGAAATAAGCCATGTGATTTCACATGTGACCTGAGCCATTGCCCTGTATTCTGCTTCTGCACTAGATCTGGATACCACTGTCTGCTTCTTGCTTCGACAAGTGACAAGGTTATCTCCAACAAACATGGTGTATCCTGTAATGGATCGACGGTCCTCAGGAGAGCTAGCATAGTCAGAATCTGTATAGGCGGAGATATTAGTGTGTCCATTCACCCCATAGAAAATTCCACGTACGGGAGATTCCTTCAAATATCGAAGGATCAAAAGAACATCCTGCCAGTGACTGTAAAGAGGTTTCTCCATATATTGACTGGCTCTGCTCACAACATATGATATATCTGACCTAGTAACAGTGAGATAGAGTAATTTTCCCACTAAGCTTCTGTATCGTGTGGCATCCTCAAATGCTGGATCAGTAGATGCTGAATATTTTCTCACTTCTGCAGGGATGACAGATGGCTTGCATCCAAGAAGTCCTACCTCAATCAGAATATCGAGGCAATACTTTCTCTGTGAAAGATGGAGCCCCTCTGCAGTGTGTATTACCTCGATGCCAAGAAAATAACGAAGTTGGCCGAGATCTTTCGTGACAAAGACCTTCTGGAGGAAGGCCTTGGTCTCTTGAATACCATCTACGTCATCTCCTGTGATAATCATATCATCAACATAGACATCAAGGATGATCGTGCCAGTAGACCGTCGTCTAATAAAGACAGAGTAGTCAGATGTTGTCCTCTGAAAACCAAGTGCGTTGATCTCCGTAGTGAGCCTGTCAAACCATGCCTTTGGGCTCTGCTTCAGGCCATAAATGGCCATGCGTAGTCGACATACATGCTCCCCCTCGATTACGTACCCCGGCGGTTACATCATGTAGACCTCCTCCTCAAGATCACCATAAAGAAATGCATTCTTTACATCAAGTTGATAAATGGGCCAAGCCTTGTTGGCAGCAACAGAAAGAATGGTACGTATTGACCCCATTCTGGCAACATGCGAGAAGGTCTCAAAATAATCAACTCCAAAGGTTTGTGTAAAACTTTTTGCAACAAGTTTGGCTTTCAACCTGTCAATAGAACCATCATGTGACTGTTTGGTCGTGAAGATCCATCGACATGCCACATGGCGAACTCCCGGGGGGCACGACACAAGGTCCCACGTACCCCGGGAGGTAAGTGCATCCATCTCCTCATCCATGGCCTGTCGCCAACCTTGATCATGCATTTCACTGAAATGATCTCTTGGAACGGTAATAGCATTAAGAGCATCTGTAAATCTATTGTCACAGCTAGATAAACCATCTGTAGAAGTAAAATGTGACATGGGGTGATACGTACATTTCCTTTTTTGCTTACGTAGAGCTATAGGAAGTTCCCCAGGTACATCCGGGACAGTAGTGGTGGAAGCACTTGAAGTGGTCATATCATCCTGCATAAAAGGGACATGCATAGGTACAGACACTGGGGTAGAAAGTATAGAGGTACGCTGGCGAGTATAGACGATTGGTGGAGGAGGGAGGTACAGAGGAATGCCACATACAGTCTGTGTGAAATAGCTTGTTTGCTCAAAGAAAGTGACATCAGCAGATACATAGTATCGACGTCCAACATGATCATAGCATCGATAGCCTTTCTGGGTACGAGAGTAACCTAGAAAGACACATTTGATGGTACGAGAGGATAATTTGTCAGCTGCTTGAAAGTTATGAACAAAGGAAATACAAACAAAATTCGCAGAGGTATGGGAAAAGGAGATTCGGTAGGATAAAGTAAGGAAAATGGAGTTGCCCTTTTGAGAACTGATGAAGGAACATGATTGATGAGATAAACTGCAGTAAGGATAGCATCTCCCCAATATTGTTTAGGAACACTCATTTGACTAAGAAGAGATCTGGCGACATTTAGTAAGTGTCGGAGTTTCCTCTCAGCTATACCATTTTGTTGTGAGGTATATGGACATGATGTTTGGTGAACAGTTTCCTGGGGTGCAAAGAAAGAGGTCAAGTCATGTTGGGTGAACTCAAGAGCATTGTCGGTACGAATGATCTTAACAATGCTAGAAAAGTAAGTTTTAACATATTGAAAGAAATTTCTGACAATCTGATTAATCTCCGAACGCTCCTTTATTAGATAGACCCAAGGAGATCGACTATAATCATCAACGAAAACTATAAAGTAGCGGTGACCACTTAATGTGTGGATCGGACAAGGTCCCCAAACATCACAGTGAACAAGATGAAAATCAATAGTACTACGAGACTCATTACTAACAGGAAACGAAGTTCTACGGTGTTTCCCGAACTCACATGCCTCGCACTAAAAGGGCTTCAGAGTAGAGAGTTTCGGAAACATCATGGAGATGGCCTTGACAGAGGGATGTCAAAGGCATCGATGCCATAGGAGCGGATCTTCGGAGATAGATGTAACACCAACAAAATTGGAGTCTGAGGGTATGTCAAGGTAATATAGGCCGTTCTTCTCATGACCCCCACCAAAAATCTGCCTCGTCCGAATGTCGTGAAAATAACAACAAGATTCATCAAATATCACACGACAATGAAGATCAACACAAAGCTTGTGAACTGACAACAAGCTAAGAGGAAAATCAGGAGCACAGTGAACCCCCGAAAGTCGGAGTTTGGAAGAGAATTCCATAGTTCCGACACTAGTAATATCTGATTGAGTCCCATTAGCGACTCGAACTGACTTCACAGAGGTAGATGGTATGGAAGAGGTGAGCAGACTACCTTCTCCAATGAGATGAGTAGAGGCGCCGGAATCAATAATCCAAGCTGGAGTAGAAGTGATAGCAGAGTTGGCTATGGTACCTGAAGGAGTGGCCAGAGCAGCAGTTGTAGTGTTACTAGTGGTGGTAGGCCCTGGAGTCTGAAGGATCTGTATTAGGCGGGAGTAATCTGCATCATTAAGATGAACAGTCTTGCCAATGGAGGTAGGCGATGCTTCTTCTACATCATAGGCATCCTCATAAGCATTATTGACGTGATAAGAAGGTATGCCAAACTTCTGCCAGTATCGTTCAGACGGGTGGTTCCACCTACCACAGTGAGTGCATGGGGCAGTAGAGTCTCGCCCACGACCACGACCAAAGTCACGGCCTCGTCCAGATTCTCGTCCATGGCCACGACTTGGATCGCGACCGCGTCCTCCTCGCAAGCCGTATCTGCCTCCTCGCCCAGATGAGGCGATGTGTGCAAAGTTCTCTATTGAAGGTAAGATAGGAGGCCGGGCATCGGATGTTTCGAGCTCCTCAAGTTGGCCAAAGATGGCCTTCATTGTTGGTAGTGTGTCTGATATAAGAAATTGCTCCTTTGCTGCATGGTACCTAGAATGCAGGCCATCAAGGAAGCGGTATACCTGCTAGTCAGAACACTCTTGTATCTGTTTGGTGCAACATGAGGACTGGAATATTGCAAGCTCCTCATACAGACTGGATAGATGCCTGTAGTACTCAATGAGGGTGGAATCACCCTGAGATGCCGACTAGATTCTCCTGTAAATATCTGCAAGGCATGACTTTGTCTTATTTTGGGAGTATGTTTGCTCGAGATCCTCCCACATTTACTTGGCCGTATTTTTGTAAAGAAGATTTGAGGCAATATGAGCCTTAACACTGTTGGTCATCCAGTTGATAACCAAATAGTTATCAGTTTGCCAGTTGTCGTACTCTTTGTCCTCTTCATCTAAAGGATCTTTAGTCAAAATATAAAGTTTCCTCTGACCACCAATGAATACCATAAAAGATCGAGACCAGAGTACGTAATTTTCTGTGCCCTTGAGTTTGACAGTAGTGCCTTGTGCCATAATATTTGTGGCCGAGGGCTTTGTCTCGGTAGAAGAAGACGCCATGGTGGTCTTAAAATAGAAAGACGATCCTGTGATCAACTAAGGATGCATATAAGAGCTAAAAAATGCCCTAAAACTCACGTTTGCCCTTGACGAAGGGCTGAAAACCCACAATGGACAGCATATCTGGATTCTTGGAAGCGATACGTGATGAGTTTTGGATCTCCAAAGAGTCCTACGGTACCCGTGGAGGGTAGCTGTGGGGCTGACGACCTTCGTAGGAGGTCTTGAAAGCGCCAGGTAGCACTAGCGGGAGGGCTGCTGCACTAGAGACGATTGGAGGGCCTTGCGCGGGGCCCTAATTCAGGGAAGAGGGCCTGTACAAGCATTTTTCAATGCTTGAAGGTGGCGGTGGGGATTTTAGATCAGAACCCTGGTCTAGGACCGTTGCTCTGATACCATGTGAAGGAGAGAGACAGAATGGGATATCTATTCCATAGGGCTAGAGTCTCTTATATAGAGAGAAAACCTATAGAGTACAAGAGTAAAAATACATAAATACCTCCGAGGGGTTACGAAACCCAAAGAGTTAAAGGTTACAGAACCCGAAGGGTTAAGGGTTACGGAATCCGAAAGGTTACAAATATAATTGTAATATAATAATTCTAACAATATTAAACTTGGTTCGATTAATGTATTTGACTGACAATTTGTAATAATAGAAAGTCTTTTATAAAATAAAATACATGGTTAATGATTTTGTTTCCTTATTTGTCCTCACCTTAAAAGGAAAGAAGCGGAACAAAAATATCCTCAAAATGGTGGATCACCAAAAGATAAGAAATAATGCCATGCATAAAATTACGCAAAATGCTTATAATACCAGCCAACAACATCGTTAGAGATTATATAAATGAGCTATCGGGCGTGAAGCATACTTAGCAACATATCCTAGATGAATATCCATATGATCGATATGCAAGATCCACACCGAGCTAATTCAACCTCGGGAAATCCGTTTGAGTCATCGATGCAGTGGAGACGAGGAATACCTAATAACGAGAGACAATGGATAAGAGTGATTCATCTTTGATTATGAATCGATTAGTTTTAGGAAAGGTGAAGGGATAAACCCTGCAAAATTAGATACATAATAGATGAAAAATGGCCTAAACACGACTACTTTATATTGTGATTGCTTATTAAATATTAGGGATTTTTACCCGGCAGACCCTGTAATCTTTTGCAATTACCGCTACGACCTCTGAAACATCCTAATTCCTCTCTCGACCCCATAAACTTACTAACCCTTACCCCGTGGACCTCGTGGTTAACTTCCATCTATTTAACCGTTAAAGTTAACGCATTCCGTCCCCCCATCCCTCCCCCCGCTCGCCGCCTCCGGAGCCCCCTCGGCCCCTGCTCGAACCATCAGCCCGCCACCTCCCTGGTCGAGCCCCCCCACCCCACTTGGCCCCAGCTGGAACCACCAGCCCGTTGCCCCTGCTTCCCCGGCCGCTCAGAGCTCCCTCGCCTTCCGCGTCCCGTCCCCACCTCCCCTCCTGGATGCCCCCCCCGCCCGCGCGCGCAGGGCCCTCCCACCGCCTCCCGGCCGCTCAGAGCTCCCCCCTCGCGCCCGCCCATCGCCTCCCTCTACTGGACTCGCGCCCGCCCATCGCCTCCCTCTACTGGACTCGCGCCCGCCCATCGCCTCCCTCTAGTGGAGCCCCCCCATGCGGGGGCCCGCCCATCGCCTCCCTGCCGTTCAGAGCTCCCTCCCGCGCCCGCCCATCGCCTCCCTCTACTGGAGCCCCCTACGCGGGGGCCCGCCCACCGCCTCCCTGCCGCTCAGAGCTCTCTCCTGCGCCCGCCCATCGCCTCCATCTACTGGAGCCCCCCCTCCGCGCGGCTCACCGACTCCCTGTACTGGAGCCCCTCCGCCCACCTCCTCTCGGGTGGCTGCCTCCCTCGAGCCAACCCCTTCTCCAGATCCGCTCTCCGCCCACCCTCTGATCGAAGCCCCACTTCCTCCAGGCGATCCCAACACCATGCCAATATTGAGAGATGAGAGAGATAGAAGAGGAATATTTTTTCTTCTGATTAATTCTAGCCGTTCGATCATGGATTGGTTATATTAACTCGTTTTTAACCCAAACAAGTTAACTTTAGATATATCAATTTAACGGTAGGGTTTGTGGGGTAAGACAGAGCATGTTTACGAGGTCGAGAGAGGAATTAGGATGTTTCAGAGGTCGTAGCGGTAATTGCAAAAGATTACAGGGTCTGCCGGATAAAAATCCCTAAATATTATTGACATGCAAAATGATAATTAGAAAACGAGGGTTATTCTTATAAATTAACTAAGCTTATTAATTTTTACCTCATTTATTTTTGTGCCAGGAGGTACAAATCTGCACCAGATTCCCCTTATCTCCCGTACCCATGCGTCGTACGGCCGGTAATTTCTTGACCGCCAATAGCCGGTCACCAATTACCGCCCCAACAGAAATCACCACCCCCACAAAGCTGACGTCCACCACTCCTCATGCGTACGAAAAGACCGCCTAAAGTCTGTTCCCCTCCTCCACTCCGATCCCAAAATCCCACTTTTTCCTCCCTCAAATCCGCGGAAGAGGTCCACCGGTAGATAGATCGGCCAAAACCCACCTCGGTTCTGCCCCGAAGATCCCGTCTTCACCTGTCCAGGTGTGCTCGGGGCTGTTCTTGCTGCTGCTCTGGCGGTGCCGGGGAGAGGGAGGAGGTGATGGGGGCAGTTGGGTTTTGTGCGCTTGCTTTTCTGTGGCTGGTGGTGGTGTTGATTTGGTCCGGGAGTGCGTTTGGTGGGGACATAGTTCATGAGGATGATAGGGCTCCCAAGAGGCCCGGGTGCAACAACAAGTTTGTTCTGGTAACTCTCAAGCTCTTGGATTCTTGATTTCTGTTTGCCTTGTGCCCCAGTGGCAGTATTGGGTGATTGTTGTTGTTTTTGGAGCTAAATCTTTGATCTTTTTTGCTGTTTTTTTGTTATGTTTTGGTTGTTGTTCTTTTGAAACCTGAATTGTTTTAGTAGAAATTGAAGAGATGGAAGTTTGGTGGGCAATGGTTAACTATCTTTTGTGGTTTGAAGAAAGAAGTGAGAGTATAATTATTACATACTAAAAGAGAGGAACTGCTTTTGTGTGTTTGGGTACTCATGCTAACTCCTTATTCTATCGGTGTTTTCAAATTTAGGAACATTGTGTGTGAGGGTTTAGGTCAATCACATGTGATGCGTGGAAGTTAATAGATATGTGCATCTCACACCCTTGTTGCAGATTATTTCTTTCCCTTTCTTGAGCAAAATGTAGAAGCAGATGTGAGCTGCTCGTGGTTAAAAGCAAAAGGGAGAGTAGTGTGGATAAAAGCCAAAGGGTTAACTAGACTTGCCTTATTACTCTCTTTAAAATCCGGAAGCTTCTTGTTTCTAATAGCCTCAAAAAATCACCATTAGGCAACTTCTCAAGAGAACTGCTTTGTATATAGGTGATTCAATTTCTGTAAAGTCAACCAAGTTGCTTCATCTCACAACGGGGACACATCTATCTGAAATCATAAATATTTCAAGTCCATTGAAAATGCAAATGGCGCAGAAGGATGAAAAAGATAAGCAAGGTTAGATTTCGTGGGACAGTGGGAGTACAAACTGCTTCGAATGGGTACTCCCCCTTGAAGTCTGAACCTTTTTTCTACTGAAGTTTGAAATATACACTTTCTTTTTATGGCAAGTACTTTCCACACTTTGATTACGAGGAGAATAGGACATCGCAAAAAGAGATAAAAATAAATCATGGTTAGTTGGGGTAAAGAGAAAGAGGGTACCATTTTTTCAGTCATGGTGAAGGAAAGCAAGAGCTACAAACATAAAGGGATGTTATTGGACTACAAAATGAAATATGTTTTAATACATAATTTTTTTACTTGTTCGTATTAGTAAGATTTGTAAAAGGTAGAAAACAATGCTAGAGAAATGAGAAAGAATACACGGAATGACTCGCGAAAATGTAAGAACACACGCCATTGATTTTGTGATGAAGGAGAGGAACCGGGACTAAAAATACAGAGTTTTTTCTCAAAAATATAAAGAGAGAGGTGCTATTCATATATTGAGCTTAATGCGCTAAATTGCAGTGTTGATATAGTCGGCCAACTAGGCTGACTATTCGGTCTAACTATGAGGTGCGGCCAATAGTCAACCTAACTGAATAGTCGGTTTGATTATTCGGCTGATTGATGGCTGACTGCTGGAATTTTTTATTTTTTATTTCTCAAATGTTACCATTTGTCGTGATATTACCAAAAATGTCAATTCTCTATATAAGTATATATGTATGTTATTAGTGGGTACTTTTATCTTGGATTCTTGTTATTTGATAATATATGTAAATATATAAAACATATGTATTAAAAATAATATATATAATTTAAAAAATGCACAATCGAAGAATTTTGAATAATCGTCCGAATACCGATTATTCTTTATTCAGTGATCCCTCCGGCTGAATATCGAATACCGACTTCTGGAACACTGGCTTTAAGCATAAGAATTTTATAGGTGCTTTAAATGACTATAGCAAGTAACATTTAATTGTAATTTTATCAAATGAGGTAACCAAGTACTAATAAAATTAATATTTTCAAAGAAAGAAAATAATTCTATTCTTAATTCTTGTGGCCAGATTTCAACACTCAAGAGCTGATCTCTTTCATTTTCGAAGTTTTCTGAAGTCGAGATTTGTTCATACTGGGGAAATTTTTCTTGGTGCTCTCGATTCTAAGCATATTCTAGTCAGGTTTGAGAAAGAAAGTGATTTTGTACAGACTTATGCTATGGGTGATTTTAGACTCAACAATTCTTGGGTTTCTATCACTCGTTGGTCACCTTATTTTAGGCCAAATCTCCGTACTTCTACTGTTCCTATATGGATTGGTCTTCCTAGCCTTAATATTCACCTTCATAATCCTGGTGTGGTCAAATCCATTGCAAATATCCTGGGAAGATACATATGTGTGGACAAGGATGTTAAGGAGTTCACTAGACCAAGCTATCTGAGGGTCTATGTAGAGATAGATTTGCTGAAACCTCAAATTCCACATATTTTGATCAAGAATGGGACACAGATTTTCAAGCAAAAAATCATTTATGAGAGAGTTCCGAAATTCTGTCATCAATGTTGTGTGTTAGGACACAATGTTAAAGAATGTAAAAAGGAAGGTGAGAAACAGAAGGAGAAGAAAGGGGAAGATAAGGTCTGGAGGGTTAAAATCTCTGATGAACCTTAGATGGGGAATCATCAGCAACCTTTATCTTCTGAAAAAATCACAAATGAATCTGATCCAAAACAACTTCAGCATGTTGTATCTTCTAGTCAGTATCATGAGGATGATGAAGAGGGCTCGGCTCTTCCTTTACTTCAGCAACATTTGTCTCCTGTTTTACCAGAGATTCAGCAGACGCATGAGCATCAGCCTGGGAAAATTCAAGATGATGATCCAAAAAACTTTATGATTTTGGATAAAGTTATTGAAGGGCACTGCAGTTTGGAAGAACTGAGATGGAAATCTTACAGAGTGTCTACGTAAAGGCCACAGTTGCAGCTTGCAGATCAGACATCAGAAACTAGGAAGCATGGTCTTGAGCATCAGGATCAACATGTTCAGAAGCAACACCTTGTCACTGATTCTGGAGTTATATCGGATGAATGCATTGTTGAAGAAGCTAAGGAAGATCAACAAATGAAGCTGAAGGTAGTTGCTACAAGTGTTACTACTTCAATTCTTTCAGCCCCTCTTTCTCCCAAATCTGCTCTATTAGCGGAACTTCAACAAGATGCTGCAACAATTCAAGCGAGAATGAAGAAAATGGATGGAAAAGAATCTTGGTCTATGATAAAGAGGAAGGGTACGAGGATATTATCTCATGCCCAATATCAAGAGAGACAGCAAGTGTCATCGGCACATTGTCTATTAACTTCAAAGACACAAGAACCTTCAAATGAGGAATCTGACGATGATGAAGAAGAAGTACCAAACACAAGTGATGAGAGTTATGTTAACTCTGACATCAGATATCACCAAATTCAAGATCAAATCAAATTACGTTCTCCAAAATTTCGAAAAGCAAAAGAGAAAGGTAGGAAAAAGTCTTTTGAAATTTAGCAAGTAACCTTTTCTTTTGCTTAGAAAGCCATGTTGGCTATTGGGAGTTTGAGTATGAAGGCCATGTGGGCCATTTTAGGTTTTTCGTTTAGATTCTTGTAGAGGCTAAAGCCTCACCTGTGCGTCATTGTAATATCTTTCTTTAATCAATGAGAGGGGATACCCGGACCCCCACAATTACCGGGTTTGCAATAAAAAAAATATATCTACATTTGGTGCATTTCAGAACAAGGTCCTTTCATGTTGTCTATGTACCACCATGTTTGTCTTTCATATTTATCGATTACTATTTACCAGGAAATCTATTCTAGCTTTTGAACATACTGTATGGCACTTTCTAATTGAGTATGTTGATGACTACATGCCTCTATTGATCATCCGTTTCTTTTCCAGAATAGGTGTTAATCAAGTACTATTTCACATTTTAGGTAAAAGTTCAGACCTATATAAATGGCAAAGAAGACACTGAATTTGTTGGCGTTGGTGCACGATTTGGCACCACCATGGAATCAAAGGAGAAGCATGCGAACCGAACTCGACTTACTCTTGCAAACCCCCCCAGTCTGTGTACTGCACCTAAAAAGAAGGTATTTCCAACTTTTAGTTTGCAATTAGAAGTGTTTAATTTTTTAACTTAAATTACAAACATGTTGTGGGATCTCTTTATATATGTATAGCTTGCTGGGGATGTTCTCCTGGTTCACCGTGGTGACTGTAAATTCACAACGAAGGCAAAGGTTGCAGAGGCTGCTGGTGCTTCATCTATCCTTGTTATCAATAATCGTAAAGGTGAGAACATCCAACTTGCTTATGTAATAAGACTGACTTTTCCGACATATAGCTGTTATATGCTTATGATTCCGCTTCATTGTTTGTTTGGACTTTGGAGAACTCATGGTTTTTGCTTTATTTTGTAACTTACCATTGGCGTTTTGCATAACTATCCTGACCAGTCCTTCCAGGCTTGTGGTAATTAGGCAAATCTAAAGTTGGTTGCATTCACTCTGAATATTTTCTGGTTGGATAATTTCCATGTTGTTTGTTTGAATATTTTGAACTCAATCCTTTAACCTCATTGATTTTGGTACATGCCATTTATTATTTGTAATGTGAATATAAATCCTGTAACGTTTTCAGTGCTTTGTATTAAGGCTAAAAGTGTATATAGAGCTTCATTTGATGAAGGAAAGTAGTAATAGTTTGTTAAAAGTAGTATGATGATTTTTTTCTTGTTAACTTACGGAAACACTGTTGAGAATAATGAAGGCACTGAAGGGTTGAGTCCATTTGGTAATTGGATCTTCTGAAAGATTCATCTATTGTGTATTAGGGGTTCATTTGGTAATTGGATATTGTGAAAGATTCATCTATTGTGTATCGGGGGTTATGTTTTTAGTCTCGGTCATCTTGGTCGAAAATGAGGTTTGTATATAGCCCCTTATACTATAATTTTAGTGAGAAGAACCAATAGACAATCAAATTATTACGTGTCTTCTCTATTTTCTAATAGGTAGGATGATTACCTTCATCATCTCAATTTTTGTAAAACCACATTTAATTATTATATGTTGCTGCAATTATTCCGGGGATTGCTACTAAATTGAGACCGGTGTTGGGAAATGGTGCAGGGTTTCGTTTTTGGAGGGACGATTGGATGGGGGATGGGTTGGTGGGGGGAACGATACCCACGCCTCTTGAGCAAGGCCCTAAATGTCGGTTTCGGTCACCATTTCGGTATCGACCAAAACAGAAATTCGATGGAATTTCGGTGGAATTTCGACCGAAATTTCGGTCATTTCGGTCATTTTTTGTACTAAGACCTCCATATTTCGGTCATTTCGGCCATTTCGGTCAAATTTCGATTTCGACTGGATATCGATATTCGACAGAAATTCGACTGAATTTCGCTGAAATTTGAGGCTATGCTCTTGAGATTGGCAGAGGACAACAAAGTGAGGGTGCATCAGGTGTGGGATCGTGAGGCATGGTCTCCAACGTTTTCATCTGCTTTGTCGGATTGGAAGGTTGAGGAGGTCCTCTCTCTACATGCAGAGTTGTTGTAGAGCACGAGTCCGTCTTCGGGCAGGGACCACTTTGTTTAGGGAGTTGGGAAATTCTCGGTGCGAAAGGCCTATTGTTTTCTAGTAGGGGAGGGGAAGGAGGTGGAGGAAGAGGTTCGTGTGGACTCAGGATTGTGTCGTGTGCCAAACAGAGTTCATGTTTTCTCATGGCTCTTTAGATTAGGTAGTATTCTTACCAAGGGTCGTCGATGGCAGCTGCCGGGATTGGAGGATGTTTCTTGCGAAGATGTGGCGTGGCAAGGGAGGAAGTAGATCACTTATTCTTCTCTTGCCCTTTCTCGGTTGAGATCTGGAATAGGGCCAACATCATGTGGCTGACGTTGAGTGATTGCACCACTTTTTGGTGAGGTATCAGGTTAGTTTGTGGTTTTGGGCATGAGGACTGTTCGTTCCCGTTTGCAGTGGCATGGTCGATCTGGTGTGCAAGCAACAATGCCATTTTTGGGGGAGAGTTTTCATACCGAGAATGTATTGGGGCACTGTAAGGCACTTTGTATAGCATGGCAAATGTAAAATGATTTAACATCTTTTCATAGTTATATGCACACACACGCTTACTGTGGTGGGTCCCAACATGGGACGCCACCCTTTTCCTTTTCAAAAAAAATTATATGTTCTAGTGCCTTTACTTATTCCATATTTCAACATGATATCAGAGCCTCATAGTTTGCATGGTCTCCTTAACAAAATATATTTAATTAAAATAATTTTGTTCGTTGTTCTTGAAGTTAACGTGACTAGGTGATTGTGGTTGCAATTTTAAGGCTATACATAGCAGTAATGCGACGGCGATCAAAAGGCATCAAAGTTAGCATGTTCAATGTGTTCACCTAGAGCATTGACCAAGTAAGGCAATATTATCGACCATGAGGATGGGCGACCGATGGTGGCATCTTTATCTCGAGTAGCATCGAGACTCGAGAATTTGATAATCGAGAAGCAACAATATTAGTGATGCAATAATGCTATTGATGTGATGCAAGAGAAGCCATTCCAAGTGGTAATGGGTTGAATAATTTAAAAAACGGGGAGTAATGTGGGCGAGGAGAAGGGTAGTGAGTGAAGGGAAGGGCGAGGAAGGAGTCTGGGTGGTGGTACGTAGAAGAAAGGCGGCTCCACGTAGGGGTGAGGCGCTACAGGCGAGGGCCTTCTCAAACCCGTTTGGGAGAGACTGCTTCCGATGTGGGTCCTTGACGCACTGGGTTCGGCAGTGTCGTGAGCCAATCCACTACTTTCAATGCCATCGTTTCTCGCACATGAGCAATTCTTGCTCGATGTATCGGAGGACTGCCCAAGACGCTGGACAGTGCGACTCGGGCATGCTGGTGGGGGAAGGCGACGGGCCGGGGGAGGCGCTTTTTCGGGGCACGTCAGATGTGGGTCTGGTCTCGACCGCTCTATTCGGAGGAGACATCGTCCAATTATTACCGTGGCACGTTTTAGTGAGGGGGCTCGAAGAGAAGGACTACAGGGAGCTGCTGCGATGGTCTAAAGAGGGATGAACGTTATGCGTTGGCGTCGTCCGAGGCCTGCAGACGGCCTACTGCAACCAAAACCGCTGGATCTGGTCCGCGTAAAGGGAGTGCCTGTGGTCATGCGTGGTATGTCGAGCATCCATGAATTGCTGGGGGGCGATGTGGAGGTTTCCGACGTCGAGTCCTCGGGATGCCATCCGGGGGAGCCACTGGACCCCGTCCTCAGGGCGAGGGGCCTTGCTCCGGAGTTGCTAGGAGGGAGGAGGCGTCAGGATGCAGGGAGGAATATTTACATTGAGCCCGCCATGATGACTCGAGAGTCTGAAGGCGGTGTCTGGGAAGCTCAAAGGGTGACTAAGGATCTGGGGATGCCGTTGGGAGATGAGATGCTGCAGTCGGTCGGAGATCCAACCCGACGGTCCGGTCAGCCCTTGGCAGACGGATCGACACAATCGACGGGGGAATCCCCTTGTCTTCCGCCCATGATCCGTTTCAGGACTCTCAACCTTCCACATTTGGAGGCATGTCACGCTTCCCAAATCCCTTTCTTTACGGCAGGAGGGATTCCTTTCGCTGACGTGGCATCGAATACACTGGAGTGGTCTGGAAGGTACGCCTTGCCAGTCGGTGTGGGACCAGTAAGGGATGGCTTTTTGGACCAGGCGGGTCAACCCGCCCTGGAGGGAGAATCGGGGGTGCGGATGGGAGGTCCCATCACTAAAGAGCGGGTCAGAGGATCTGCGTTGGGTTCGAACCCGATTGTGCCTCCAGGTTCCTCTTCAGCAGGCCGACGACGTGAAGGGTTAGGGCGAACCTTGACTGAAGCGTTCAACCACGACCTTTCTCGGGTGGGGCGATGCTTAAAGGGGGAGGGCATGTGCGGGGCTTCGATGGGGGAGGGATTGATGAGGGAGGGCATCCTGGAAGAGGTTGTAGGCTGCGTGGGGTCCCTGTGCAAAGAGGGCATGCTGCAGGTGAGGGCGTTTGCGAAAGGTCCCAGGGGTGCCGAAGCTCTTGATGGCGTGGAAGGGCTCCGGAACATGGAGGGGGGAGCTCCCAGGTTCAGGGCATGCTATGTCAGAAAGGCTAACCAGGAGAGAAAGCTGAGGAGAGTGGTGATTCTCACGGAGGCAGAAGGGGGGAGGGTGATTGGGGGTCATCACCGGCCTTCCATGTTAATCAGAACCGTTTCTGAGTTTTGGATAGGGCAGTGGCTGAGCGCGCTTGGTCTTGGTTCCACCTAAGAAGGCAAAGCAAGTTCTATGCCAATGAAGATTCTTTCATGGAACGTAATGGGGCTGGGTCGGTCTAAAAAAGATTGGGAGTAAGGAACCTATATCTGATGTCGGTGTGGATATTTTTCTACTGCAAGAAACAAAATTGTCCTCAGGAGTGGATGTCGCGAGAAAAGGGCTGGTCAGAGGCGGTCGATTTGAGTTGGCTGAGCGGGAGGCGCAAGGCGCTTCGGGCGGTGTGATGTCGGGGTGGAGAAGGGACACCTTTGATCTTCTGGAGGAGTTGAAATCTCAGTTATGCTTGTTGGTATTACTCCAGCGGAGGGTGGACGGTCTTGAAATACTAATCACGAATGTTTATGGTCCGAACAACGGTGAAAGGGGAACTCTGGCATCTGAGCTTGAACAGTTTCCTAATTCGAGAATGGCTGGGATATGGATCATTGGAGGAGATCTCAATGTTACTTTGCTACCAGACGACCGACCGCAGAGTGGTGGGGGCAGGGACTCTGACTCGAAGGAGTTTCGTGAGATGGTTCACAGTTTGGGTCTGTCAATCTTTGATGTTGCTGGTTGTGCCTTTACCTGGCGTAATGTAAGATCACGTTCTAGATTAGACAGATTCCTGCTTTCTCCGAAAGGAGTGGAGATGTTTCCCGTTTTGAGGGCCTGGACCCTTCCACGGACACATTCGGACTATACACCAATATTATGGTCTTCTGGCGAAGAGCAGCGAAACATTTTCTTCTTTCATTTTGAACGCATCTGTCTTCTCGAGGAGGGATTCAGAGAGATGGTGGCAGAACAGTGGAGAGGGGGTATAGCTGAGAGCCCGACAGTTTCGAAGTTGGCAGCTAAGCTCATCACATGTTATTGAGGTCTTTTCTTACATCCTTCGAGAGGAGGTGAGGACGAGACAGAGATCGAAGAGGGTAGAGGCCCATGTCGAAGTAGCTAGATTAGATGGTTTGGATGACGCAAGAGGACTTCTTGAGGCGAAGATCTAGGAGAGGCAAGGCCTCCTTGAGGAGCTCCTGCTAGAAGACAAAAAAGAAGAGGTGGAGTGGTGGCAAAGATCCATGCAGAAGTGGCTCAAGGAGGAGGATACAGATAAGATATTTTTCCATGGCCTCATGGCAGCGGAGATGGAACTACATCCACGGCATTGACATTGGGGGGGTTCGAGCTTCGGGGGAGGCGGCGATTTGGAGTGCCTTGAGAGGGCATTTTGTGGAGGCCACACAGAGGAAAAAAAGAGTGGGTGGGGGTGGCTAGGGAGTGGGGTGGAGACCTTGTCGATTACGCAGGCTGAGGGTCCACTGGCTCCGTTTTCGGAAGAAGAGGCGAAGCAAGCGGTATGGGACTTGAATACAGATGGAGCTCCTAGTGCGGATGTCTTCCTGGTGCTATTCTATCGAGAGTTTTGGGATCTATTGAAGGAGGAGGTCTTGGATGCGCTGAATGAATTTAGGGAAGGAAATAGAGGACTTGAGAAGATCAACCAGGCGCTTTTGTTCCTATTTCCCAAGAAGGAAACACCCTTACGAGTGGAAGACTTTAGGTTTATTGCACTCTCCAACTCAACTGACCTCGTTGTTGCAAAGATTCTGGCAAATAGATTGAAGGGGGTCCTGGACTCGGTTGTGCTTCAGGGACAATCAGCTTTCGTCCCAGGGAGACAGATAGCAGATGGTTTAGTGATGGCTTTGGAGATCTACCTTGACTGGAAAGTGGAAACGAACGAAGGCGAGAGGGGCCCTATGGAAGATTGACTACACGCAGGCTTATGATTGTGTTGACTGAAGGTTCCTGTGTCTCTCTTTACGGAGGAGAGGTTTCCCAGATATGTGGGTGGACTGGATGAAGAGATGTATCACTACTTCTTCCTACTTTATCCTAGTGAACGACAAATGATGCAACGTGGACCCGAAATATAGGGCCGCCTATTTATTTAAATCTTAGCCGTCAATTTTATTTACGTTTATTTAAATTGATGTGTCTTTAATTAAATAAATGAGATCGCCTATGATCTCAATAAATCAGTTAGAGATTTTTTTGAATTTCAAATTAGGTAGTTAGTCGGTTAATTAGTTAGAGTCAATTTAGGATAATTAGTTAGAATTTGAATTATTTGCTATTTTTGTAACCTCATCCCTCCTATATAAAGGGATGAAGACCTATTGTGTTGGATAGTTCAGTATGTTATCAATTTGAGAATTATTCTCTATCTCCTCTCTCTTCTCTCTTTCCCTCACGATCTACACGTTCTCCTTCTCCCCCGCGTGGTCTACTCGTGTTCTTCTCCAAATCCCTCGTATTCCCGACGAGTTCTCTTCTCAACCCCTCCATTTTCTTCTCCACCTTAAATTCCACCGCTCAAACTTATTTCCCGCCATCGCCGATTTTCAATTCGCATCATTTGGTATCAGAGCATGGACTACAGATCGTCCTCACGATCTGGCGATCCGTCCAGACATTTGCATGGAAAATCCAACGAATCCCGCTCCAGTGACCGTACATGGCGTGCAAATTTCTACATGACCGCTCCAGTGACCGCTCCAGTGCCAAGGTTAGACAAACATTATCAAATATGAGCCAAATTTGTGCCGATATGCAAGTTGTGGCATCCCATATGCTAGATACATTAAACGTGGAGATGACACGCCAACTTGAGGAAAATGCCGCCAAATTGAAGTCTCCAAGCACCGAACCCGAAGTTGAAGATGAAGATCTAGCCGTCAACGACGAACATCTCACTGTCCACGAAGAATCGGCCGCGGTCCAGGCCGATTTGGAGGGAAAAACGTTCGAAACACCTGCTGTCCCGGAGGTTTCAGACCAGCCACCACCGCCGAAAACGTCCCCGATGTCAGCCCCAACCCCACTGCAACCCAACGACGGCAGTCCCGCACCATCGGGCCCCCTTCTCACAGCCCCGGCGGCCCCGATCCTACCCCCAACCCCTCCCTTTCCCGCCGCGTCGCAACCACCCCCACCCCTGCTGTTGCATCCCCCTCACCACCTCCATCCCGCAACTCCGTACCCGCACCCAAAACCCCCCTGCAATACAGCCCCGCCCTCGCCATCCCCTTTTTCCCCAGCTGACGCCGCCCCCCCAACTCGACCGTGCACCCCACGCGGCCCCGCCGAAACCCGATCTCGCCCCCCCAGCACCCCGCGCCCTCCCGCGCATAAGCCCTTACGACCCCTGCCTTCCCTCAACGCCGCCCAGCTACCCCCCTGTCAGCCCGCGTCGCCTTGGAACCCGAGGCCACGCCGCCGCCCACGCCAAGAGGAAACCTTAGGAGCATTTCCTAAAGGGATCGAATCCCGTCAATTGAGGGCTAAAAGGTTAAATTGGGTTAATTACAGGAATATCCCTACCCCCACAAGTTTTTATCAAGAGATTTATTTGGAGGAATTATACCATGACTACAACTTAAGTGAAGGGGTACGAAACTTGCGGAAACGCCCTCCAATTGGAAAGAACTACAAACGTAATGTTGAAAAAGATCTAATTGCATTGCAGGCTACAATTTCAAAAGACGAGTTCTCCAACGACGCATCAGATCAAGCAATTCGTTGGGAGACGAATTTTTTTCAAGCGGAGGAGAGTTGATGCAGCGTGGACCCGAAATATAGGGCCGCCTATTTATTTAAATCTTAGCCGTAAATTTAATTACGTTTATTTAAATTGACGTGTCTTTAATTAAATAAATAAGATCGCCTGTGTTCTCAATAAATCAGTTAGAGATTTTTTTGAATTTCAAATTAGGTAGTTAGTCGGTTAATTAGTTAGAGTCAATTTAGGATAATTAGTTAGAATTTGAATTATTTGCTATTTTTGTAACCTCATCCCTCCTATATAAAGGGATGAAGACCTATTGTGTTGGATAGTTCAGTATGTTATCAATTTGAGAATTATTCTCCATCTCCTCTCTCTTCTCTCTTCCCCTCACGATCTACGCGTTCTCCTTCTCCCCCGCGTAGTCTACTCGTGTTCTTCTCCAAACCCCTCGTATTCCCGACGAATTCTCTTCTCAACCCCTCCATTTGCTTCTCCACCTTAGGGGTGACTGTTGGCCTCTATGTTGTTCGTCCTTGTGGCAGATGCTTTGGGGGTTCTATTCAGGCATGCTGTTGAGGCAGACTAGTGTGAGAGGTTTCGTAAGGACGACATCTTGATCCCTCTGTTGCAATATGCAGACGATTTGATCCTCTTCTCGACGGCATAGAGGGTCAGAATGCTAATGCGGTGCATCTGGTAGACATTTTTGAAGATCTTTCGGGCTTGGAGATAAATAAGAGTAAATCAATGGTCATTCGTTTTGGGTTGGGAACGAAGCAGAGCGTTTCACCATTGCAGAGATAACTGATTGCTCGTTAGGGGAACCTCCCATCCCTTATCAGAGACTCCTCTTAGTTGCTGGGAAGCTTAAGAACGCAGATTGGGATGAGGTGGTATGGCGGATGGAGCAGAGATTGACATGGTGGAAAGCGGTCACCTTATCTTGAGGGGGAATGTTAGTCCTTCTGAAGCACGTCCTCTCGGCTATACCTGTCTTTTTCTTCTCTACTAGACTGATGCTGGCGGGGGTTAGAAGAAAAGTGGAGTCATTGATGAGGAAATTCTTCTAGTCCTACAGGAAGCAACAAGGCCTTGGGATGCACCTTGTAAGCTGTGAAGAGGTCACGAGGGGGTGTAATGAATGTGGACTTGGTGTTCGGGATGTGGAGTGTATGAATAAGGCGCTCATCGCCAAATGGGTGATTTGCATTTGGGGTCCGTCTACATCGTTGGTTGCCAGATTGATAAGAAAGGTTTATGGTGTTAAAGGCGAGCTTCTGACTAAGAGAGTGCGCTATGAGTCCTCGCTTTGGGCCGGTATTCGTGAGGTTTTGTCGTTGTTGACGCCCAGACTCAAGCCTAAGCTGGGTGATGGTCACCTGTTTAGATTCTGACGTGATGACTGGATTGAGGAGGGCACGTTGGAAGGCAGATTTCCACGCCTTTTCCCTTTGGCAGATTTGAAAGATGCCACGCTATTGGAGATTGCGGATGCGGTTACGTGTTCCGCCACAGTTTATGGCGGACCTCTCTGATCAGTTCTCAGAGAAATACCTTAGCATGCAAGCAGAGCTTCCTCCATATGGGGATTTATGCAGGACAGAGACCACTTTCAGTGGACGAGTAACAAATTCTCAGTGAAGAAGGTTTTCAAGGAGTTGAGGACGAGGGAAGAGGAAGCTGTGTCACATGACATAAGAATAGTATATCCCGATTAGAGTAGAGATTTTCCTATGGTGCTTGAGACAGGGCTGCCTCTGTGATAAAGCAGGGGGTGACTGTTCGGTTTGGCAGACACACAGTGCGTTAGATGCAAAGAAACGAAGGAGGACTCAGATCATTTGTTTTTCAAGTGCTCAGGATCTCAGCGGGTTTGGAGAGAGGTTACTCCCTTGGGTGGAAAGTGTCGGGACATCGGAATTCTGGACGTCTATCCGATCTATTGGCGCAAATTCTACGGATGCTTGCTCGAAGCCTTTTGATGCTCTCTGGGCCATTTGGTCCGGACTGAACGATTTGATCTTCAACAACCAGAGGTTTTATGTTGAGAATGTAGTGGCTTACTGTAATGTGCTTTATAATTTCTGGATCTCACGGTAATGTACTCAACTTTTTTTAATGGAATTATTTTGGCGATGACCCCCACAAGGGGGGTTCACCTGTTTTAGATTTAAAAAAAGTGGTAATCGATTTGTGTGGCCCTTAGTATTGAAGATGGCAATGGCAACAAGTGCTAGGGTAGGCAACAAAAATGCTTGAGAAGGGCGATCACAGTTCAACCATCGATGCTGCAGCTACATTGAGAGAAAGGGCACACATCATGATTTGGTTTTCTTGAAGTTTTATTTTTTTTTGAAATAAGACATGTGTGCACACAGAATGTTTTCTATCCCAGGTATATACTAACTTGAAAATTCGAAAAGCTCACAAAATTTATGATTCAAATCGAGTTTTGGCACGAGGTACAACATTTTCAATATAAAACCTATCATTATGGAAAGTAATACCATTTCGAGCCAATTTAAGTACCTATATGTAGTAGAATTGTTTAAGGCGTTCCCAGGAAAATATGAACCGTGTCATATCCATTGAACTCTAGAAGCTTTTTCAAAGATGAGATGTCAAGCCACTCAATAGAAGTCTCTCTCCAGACCTTCCATCTCTATTACAATTTAAGAACAAGTGTTAACTGTCTTCAGGTAATTCACCACATAATGGTTTTACTACATCAACATGAAGCTTGTGCATCTTCTTAAATATCCACTTAAGTTTTAAAAGCCACACAAACACCTTGACTCTCAGAGGTGCATTATAGCGCTAAAAAACAACTTTTCGGAACTTGACGTGGGATCCGACTAGCACTAGGTAGACTTAACTAACATTGAAGAGAATTAATATAAGTTTGGGCACAATGGGCATAGAGGATTGTTTACACCACTATCCTTATTTATTATATTTATAATTTTTTTGTTAATCTAAGACGACAACCACATTTTTGACCTTCCAAAAAGGAAGTTGTTGAGATATTTATATCTCTTTATATTTATTTCTTATTTCTCTTTCTTTCGTATACCTCTCTTGTCATTTATCCATGACTTTTCTTCTTTATAAGAGAGCCCAAGGGTCTCAATAATGAGAAGTCATTCTATTTTCTCCAACATGGTATTAGAGCAACTCCTACACCGGGGTTCTCGTATCCCACGTAAAACCTAATCCAACTCCCCCACCCCCGTCGGTCGTTGCTCCGACCTCAAGCCTCCGTGCGACTCCAGCCTCCTCCCAGTTGTCTCGCATGCTGGCCCCCCTCCCCCCCCGCCACCTCCCAGCAGGCCGCTACTGCCATCGTCTGCGGTTCCTATCGTCGCTTGCAGCCATGTAATGAAAAATCTAGCCTTGAGGCGGTCGAGGCATACACCTCGAGGTGAGGCGGTCCTTTTTAGCCTCGAGGCATATACCTCAGTCCAGTCTAGTGGGATGTGCACCTCAGGAGGTTGAGGCGTAGCCTCGAGGCAGTTGATGCATTTTGCGAGGCGTTTTTGCTTTTTTGAGGCTTTTTTTATGATTTTAATGGTTTTATTTGGTAGTTTGAGAAGTTTATAAATATATGCTTCTTTAGTATAATGATTATACGATATAAGTGTGTTAATCCGATGTTTTTTTCGTGGCCATAACATCATATTTACTATTAATTGTGTCCAGCTATTTCGCAAACTCTTACTATTTCTCTTTTAATGAATGAATTCGTAAATATCAAATCCAACAATACTCATAAACTTAATGAACTTTGCAATATATCAAGCAAAGTGAAATAAATAGGATTCATGATTTATCATGTTGCCATACATTATATGTTTAACATATAACATAAATGTTTTCGATGTCTATTTAATCGTACTTTTAATTACAACAATATTTTAAAGGTTTGCTCGAAATGGACATGTTTCACGGTTTCTCATGCGATCATATATATATGCTAGATACATAACATAATTTTTTTCAACGTATATTTAATCGTACTTTTAATTGCAACAATATTTCAAAGTTAGATTTGCGTTGTTTAATTCTTTCACAACATTTATAGACAATAAATTCCTTTTTGATTGGATGAAAATGTGTAGAAAGGGATATGTTGTTGTTCTATCTTCTATTCTGGCATTCTTATCTCTATTATTTCATCACATTTTATAGTGTTGAATATTATATATTGGGAAAAGAACATATAATTACATTGTCATACACACACACATAGTTTTCTACATATTTTTCTCTATAAACCGAGGCTTATGCCTTAATCACCTCGAGGCTATGCCTCGACTCGATTCTGAGGAAAATGCCTCGTTCTGCCTTTCATTCTTTCAAAGCTTGCCTGCAATCGCATCCTCGTGGGCGGTGTGGCGCCGCATCTCCTCCGATCAGCCGCCACTGCATCATCGTTGGCTACCCAACCTCTATCAAGCTGCTGTTTGGCCATTGTTGAAGCCGGATGTAGTCTGAATTCAACCACGAAACATGATTTCGAACATCTAAATCACATTTTTTGGTCCTAGACTACAACGAGGATTGAAGATGATGGTTGTATAAGTCTACACGTACAACCACTCCTCTGTATGATTGTGTAGACTCACTCAGAGTAGTCTACTTCCCAGTTTGTTCTGGATTTTCGACATATTTCGTATCATGTCAGAGAACAAGGGTGCCATATTTTCGTCGTCTGGTGCCTTCAAAGTCCCGACTTCCATCGTAAAGATGGATGGGACCAACTACGAGTTATGCTTCATGCAGTTTCGCAACTTTATGCAGTTCCATAACAAGGAGCACATTTTAACATATTCTATAGCTTTATGTCCATTACTACTAGCACTGAGCAGCAATAGGCATACCGGAATGCCACTATAACTGGAGTCTTTCTGCCCTTTCTTGACGCTGAGTATGATGCAACACGTACTCAATTGCTTACTGGAGAGCCTCTACTACCATGACCCTAACTCCCTCTGTGATGACAACTTCTCGTGATAGAGGAGGTACTTCACAATTTTACGGACGTGGATCTCGTGGTCGAGGAGGACGTCAGCGTGGCCCATGCTTAAAGGAGACATGTTATCTGAATCTTGGATATCATGCGTCTGCCCATGTAGCTGAGCAAACAGAGACTACTTTGGATCCTTCTCATGATGCGAGGCTTGACGATATTGTCTCGGGAAGGGTGATTGGATGTAGCCGCGAGCAGAGAGTACTTTACAGACTAGTTCAGCCTCTGTGTGCTAGTGCTGCTACCAATTCTTCTGGATCTGCTTCACCTTTCATGTGACATCTTCGCTTTGGACACCTTCCTCTGCAGAAGCTGTGCATGTTCTCCCTCAGATCTCTACTCGTACTACCTTGGAGTGTGAGGCATGTTAGCTGGGGAAGCACCATCGTTCTTCTTTTCCGAGTCGCGAAAGTCGTCACAGTAGTCGATCGTTTGAGTTGTTCATTTTGACATTTGGGGTCGTAGTCGTGTTCTCGATCATCAGGGACATCGATTCTATATGGTTCATGTGGATGATTTTTCTAGATTATCTTGGATTTTCTTGTTAAAGAATAAGTCTGAAGGTGGTCCTGCCATTGTTTCTTACCGAAATTAAGAACATTTTTTTGCTAATGTGAAGTTTATTCGCATTGATAATGTCTTAGAGTTTTTCACTTGACAACTGCCTGACTTTCTTAGATCTCTTGGTATTGTTCATCATACTTCTTGTGCTTACACTTCACAACAGAATGGTGTTGCTAAACGCAAACACCATCGTCTTCTAGATTTCACGAGGACCCTTTTGATTCGGAGTCGAGCTCATTCGTTCTGGGGTGATGCGGTCCTCATTGCATGTTACTTGGTGAACCACATGCCTTCCACTGTCCTTGGAGAAAATGTTCCCTTCTTAATTACGTTTTCCGAGAAGGACCTATTCTCTCTTACTCCCAAGGTCTTCTGGTCGGTGGCATTTGTCCACAATTTTAATCCTAGTCGTGACAAACTCTCTCCAAGAGCTGTCAAATGTGTGTTCGTTGGCTATTCTCGTATCCAGAAATGGTATAGATGTTTTAATCATGTAGGGAGAAAGTATTATGTGTGTTGATGTTACATTTTTGAGTCTATTATGTATATTTCTCCTACAAGTGACAGGTTGTCTAACGCTGACTCCGGAGTATGTCTTTGTTCCACCACCTCCATTATCTCCACCAACAATGCCCCATGTTGAGTCTCAGTCATATCCTCTACCTCCTCCACCACCTCCATCTTCGTCTACCTTGACACAGTTCATGCCGCGGTTTTACATTCGTAGGTCCTCTACTCACCCCTCTGCTCATGCGCCTTCTCCGTCATCCAGCATGCCTCAGATACGTAATGAACACATTGTTTCTACTGATGACATTGGTGATATGCTTGTTCCACATGATATTGTACAGGGGGAGCTGATACCATAGAACAAAGAGGCTGATGACCTGGATGTACCTATTGCCTTAAGGAACTCGTATCGTAACTGTGCCACTTATCCTCTAGCTGCACATGTTTCCTTGGATCATCTTTCAGAGGAATACATGAGGTTTGTTGTGGGACTCTTTACTGTTACTATCCAATGAACATATCAGGAGGCCACACAGGATAGTAGTTGGCATGGTTTCAGATTTCGCGAAATTTCGACGAAATTTCGACGAAATTTCGGTTTCGACAAGGAACCGAAATCTCGAGCGAAATGGCGATATGAGGGTAGTTTCTAGACATTTCTTCACAAATGATGGTCGATATAGGCAAAATGTCGTCGAAATTTCGTATCAACAGGGTATCAATACGATATCCGAAACCGATATTTAAACCCTTGGTAGTTGGCGACTTGCCATGGAGGAGGAGATAGCCGCTTTGCAATCTCGTGGTACCTGGACTGGAGTATTGTTTCTGCTCCTTCAAGTGCCTCTGTTGTGGGGTGCAAATGCATCTTTACAGTGAAACAACAAGCAGATGATAGTGTGGATTGCTACAAGGCAAGGCTTGTAGCATGTGGATTCACCCAGACTTATGGGGTAGACTATCGGGAGACCTTCTTACTAGTGGTCATGATGTTTCACGGGCTGGTCTCTTTACCTACTTGATGTGAAGAATGCATTTCTATATAGAGATCTACATGAGGAGGCATATATGCAGCAACCACCAGGGTTTGCCGTTGAGGGGGAGGGGGGGTCTCAGAAGGTGTGTAGGATCCACAAGGCGATTAACGGCCTGAAGCAGAGTCTGAGAGCTTGGTATCAAAAGCTTTCAGAGTTGATAGAGCAGCAGGGGTTTGCGCGGTCCACTGCAGATGACTTGCTTTTTGTTCGGAGGACACAGAGAGATACTGTTGCTATTCCAGTCTATGTTGATGATATTATTGTCATGGGTGATGATGAGTAGGGTAATCAGGCTTCCAAGGAGTTCCTAGGTCAGTAGTTTGTGACTAAGGACCTTGACAGTCTTCGATGCTTCCTTGATTTAGAGTTCGCCAGGAACCAACATGGTCTTGTGATGACACATAGGAAGTTTGTGACTGATCTTCTACTAGTGACAAATATGACAAGGTGCAAGCCTGCTACTACCCCTATGGATCTGAGTATGAGATTATATGATGATGACACTGAGGAGGTAGATAGGGGGAGATACATGGAGCTTGTTGGGAAGCTCCTATATGCTAACATCACCGGGCCAGGCATATCCTTTGCTGTGAGCAAGGTGAGCCACTTCATGGAGGAGCCCAGAAAGGTTCACATGGACGTTGTCTATATGATTTTGAGATATTTGAAGACTTCACATGGTATTGGTCTTATATTTAGCAGATGTACGTCTTTTGAGATGACAGCTTGTTCAGATGCAGATTATGCAGGATGCCCTAGAGATAAGAAGTTTACTTCTGGCTTTGTTATTTTTGTTGGGAGCTCTCTCGTGTCATGGAAAAGTAAGAAGCAAACAATGGTTGCTAGATCTAGTGCAGAATCTGAGTACAAGTTTATGTCATAGGGGAGCACAAAGATGATGTTGGTTAGATCTGTCTTGACTGATCTTGCTGTTGAGGTTCATCTTCCCATGCAACTTTTATGTGACAATCAATCAGCTTTATTTATTGCCAATAATCTTGCATTTCATGAATGGACCAAGCATATAGAGGTGAATTGCCACTATACCAGAGACATGATCTAGAAGGGTCTCATATCCACCTCCCATGTCTCTACTGGAAATCATACAATTGATATTTTCACTGAGGCCCTTCTAGAAGTCCTTTTCAGAGATGTTCCAAGTTGAGCTTGATAGACATATATGCTCTAACTTGAGGGGGAGTGTTGAGATATTTATATCTTTATATTTATTTCTTATTTCTCTTTCTTTCATGTACCTCTCTTGTAATTTACCCAGGGCTTTTCTCCTATATAAGAGAGCCCTAGGGTCTCAATAATGAAATGTCATTCTATTTTCTCCAACAGAAGTGACGTCAAGTGAAGACACATGCAAGAGGAAAAATATTAGCCAAATAGTGAAGAAAATAATGAGAAAATGAGATGAAAAAGATAAAATGGGTAGGATAAAGAGAAGAAATGTCTGGAAAAAAAGAAAGTTTTTTTGACATCTTATTTTGTTTCTCCTCTCAACTTGGTTGAGTTATAAGGAGTGAGTCAAGTTTGGGAACTCTAGATTCATTTTTCTTTAAAGAAGAGCCACTGGATGGACACGAATCACGCTTCATCTTCCTTTGATTGCATCCTATTGAGGAGATCATATGAGAGAGAATCAACTTTTTAAGATATCTATATCAGCGAAACTCATTCTTCGGCTAAGAATGAAATATATAATATTTCTTATTTAGGCACGGTTCCTTCAATCGTGCTCTAACGCGGAAAATCTTTTGACTTATCTTAAACACATAGTTAATAATCCATAGAATTGTGGACTGGTCTCTGATTGTTTTCCAAATGTTTTGAGCTGGGATGCCGCGCTAATCTTTTACGACATGAGATTACATGTTTGCCGAGGAAGGACGAATAATAAAGTACATAAGATAGATTCTATTTGGGGACAATCGAAATACGCGTATAGAAGTCTCATTCATACTGTTAACATAATGTAGTGATTCTATCATTGACCTTTTTTTTGTATAGGTGGGTCCATTTTCGAGATCCTCGTATGGGCATTTTCATAGCTTTTTTGGTCATTAAGAGAGGTGAAATATTTTTCGCTAAGGAGACGATGTTGTGTACATATTTTCAGCGAGAGATTTATTATATCGGTAATGAATTTGATCGGTATGATTTTAAAGTGCGAGTACTGGGTTTCTTTTCAGTTACCCGATGAATCATTGTTCTAGACATCATCCCCATCAGTTTCTCCTATTGATCAACATGATTGAGTTACATCAATGTTGTCATCATCAGTTATTGGAGTAAATGGATGGCGAAGGGGGACAATGTAGCCTTGTCAGAGGCGGAGCTCTAGAGCGGAGCTCCTCCCAAGGCTTTCGTCCATTGAAGATTCTTGACACTTGCTCATGTTAGGGTGCAAACCAAAGCTAATGCGTGCATGATGAGGGTGAGTGGAGGGCACACGTGTGAAGAAGGCAAAGGCCCTTAGTGGGTTCTTCTCTGACCAAGTCGAGGAAGAAGGCCTGAGGTGTAGGGGTTCTGATGGAGAGAAGGAAGTGCTCTGGGGCTTCAACGTGTATCTTGGATAGATAGTGAAGCTCGAGAACATCTCAAATGAGAGGGAGGGAAGCTGTGCAATTCGAATAAATTAAGAGAAAACGAAGAAAACTAGAAAGAGGCTTACATGGAGATTGAAGAGTACGCCAAAGATGGAATGAGGGCTCTTGGGCTGAGGCTTATTAAGGCTGTGACTAGGAGTTAGGATGAGGTGGAGACTCGATGTGGGGAGGTTGGAAGAAAGCGGAGAAGACGTGTAGTTGGTTGTGTGCAACTTGTGGGAGAGGGGGTTTCAGAGGTTAACGAAGGAGCTCAGGTGGTGGATATCGTGACCCAACGATCAAGATGGGGGCGGGAGCTGATGGTTGAGATGGATTTGATCAAGCGGCTGTGGAGCAAGCGTTAACGTGCAGCTCTGATGCGATTAGATTGATCGCATCAAACGACTGAGAGTGAAAGCAGATGGATAAGAAGGGCCAAGCCACGTGGACGACTGTGGAGGTGACGCGTGGCCCCATGGAAATTAACGGAAAAGAAAAAAGGTTAGTTAAATAAAAATAAAATAGTTAGAAGCTTCAAAGCAAAAAGTGTTGAACATGAAAGTTGTAGATCTCTTCAAGATATACAAGTTTTTTTTGTTAAACCAAAATACAAAATACATCATTTATACATAGTAATATTTTTTTAAATATTTTTAAGTAATTAAAAAATACTTGTTTTAACATCTTTTTTATTTTTTATTTTTAATTTGTAGTTAATTTCAAAATAAATATGTAAAATATAATCTAATTTCATGGGATTTTTAATATTAAGAAAATACATAAATAAGGATACGTTAATAAGATTATTTATGTACAATAATTGGGGTTAATTATATACATAAGTTAATTATTAATGTTAATGAATTATGGTTGAATCTTACTGAATATTTTAAGTAAGAAGGATAATAAACAAGAGATATGATGATAGATCATGGATTTTATCACTCCCTATACTTAAACCTTGCTCGTCCTCGAGCAAATAAAGAATGAATAAGTTAGATTAATTCTTGACTGTGCATGCGAAGGTACAAGACTTGATTCGTTAAGAATCCTCGATTTTAGTAATCCTAAAATTCTAAGTTGAACTAAGCTCTAATCAAAAGGAATCCAACTCCCCTAATTATCGAACTCTCTCTGTATACATATAGCAGAAGGATACAACATTAAGTGTGAACTGTGTTACAAGAGTTGAGTCGAAGCATCACTTAAGGTTCCAGACTAAGAGACTCTCGTAAAGATCCAATCCTCAACACCAGGGAATAAATTATTTATTACATCCAATCCACCGTCTCTTTAGTTGTCAGACTCTTAAAGTGAAGGTGAAAGGCCAGTTGATGGGGGTATATGTTGGTGTCTGTTCTTCTCTCCCTCTCATTGGAACAAAATTCTCTCGAGTGCCTTATCAACTCAACACATGTATTTTTGGTATTGATCAGTGTGTCTGTCAAGAGAGTGCTGAGTCATCTGCATTTGTTTTCTTGGGAATGCACCGGGGCGTGTTTTTAGAATCTATTATACCTTCGACACCCAGACTTGTATCATTATACGATGCAGAGCCCTTTTTAGGTGCTAGCCCGACTCTTAAAAGCCTAAAATGTTTGGTCCAAGTGAACACTTTGAAAGGTTGAGAGCGCTCGCCTTTGGTAGAAGATCTTTTGAATGCGTCTTTGTAGTGTGAGAGTTTTTCTTTACTTTCTTTTCTTTTTCTTTTATTTTTGGATAGTCCCACTGCTTTTACCAAGGTTGGTACACATTGATTAATATTTTTTTATTAATTTTCATTACATCATGGTACTTAGGTAAATATCAAGAGATAGTATATGAACTTGTTCTCATACTGGATAAGGTTGCTGACACTCAGGTTTCATGAAGCCTTCATCTATTTTATCCCTATCTCGAGCATCATAAAATCAGGTCCAGACTTGGATCTCAAATTTTAGTTTCTTAAGTGAAACCTCAACTCATCTCATCATCATGGAAGGCCATATCGATATCGATATCATTTCGATATCGTATCGATACGATATTTTGATGATATATCGCCGAAATATCACCCATATCGACGAGCCTTGTGAAGAAAATGCCTGGAAATCGGGATATATCGCCATATCGGTGCCCATATCGGTCTCATGTCGATATCGATATATCGACGATATATCGCCGATATTTCCTTCCATGCTCATCATATATGCAGTCGTGCATGTGAGGTGCGGGTCATATTCTTTAAGTTAAAGATGAAGTATGCAATATAACCCACATATCTTTCAAACCAGGGAAGCGTGACTTATTAAGTGTAGGAAACTAATGATTAAGGCCGGTTAACTCTAAATTTGAAGGCTTCATAAACGAAGTGTTCTTTACTCCTCAAATCTTGTGTGAAAGTTAGAGATACATCCAACTTATTAGTTAATGTTTTGTGATTTTTATTTTTCCACTTTTTAATTTTAAAGTTAAAAGTATTTACAAAGCACAAGTTAGTCACATTAACACCCTCATTTTTGAAAAGTTTTTTAAAAATATTTTTCAAATCATGTCACATAGATATATATTTTCCAAACATTACAAATGATTTTCAACAAGTAAAATCCTTATTTTTTTAAACCAGTGTAAACCATTTTTCAAAGACAATGACACATAGTTATATAATTTTTTAAATCATTTTACACATATTTTACACAAATCAATTCAAAAGATACTTTACTCGTAGCCTTAAAAGTTTAAAAATATGAGTTATGGATAAAGTATATATGAAATATATATGGTACACCCCCTATACTTAGTTTATCCTATGTCATCATAGCACTAAGTGATATGAAACCATCGCATGGACACGAGCAATTATCCGAATTAATTTAAGCGATGAATATTTACTTCAAGTGATTGTGCTATCTCGGTCCAGAATGCAATAAAATGCATTCATCCCTTTTTATCTGATTTTATACGTTAATATATTAAAGCCACATTGAACGAAAATGTACATAAATTAATACACAAAAATGCATTAACAATAGCTAACTATGCTCCTGATTAATTTAGTTTAACATGATGAAATAACCTAGATAATCTAAATCAATGATCAATAGTGAAGTTACTAACACCTGTTCAATTAATACACTTAATTTATTAAGCAAAAGCTTAACTTAATGATTAATGAGATTTTAATCAGGGAATGAAGTTGGACCGTGAGCAATTTAAATTCCTAAATAATTCACAAAAAATACTTAAATTAGGGTGAATTTCATGCATTAAAGAAAGCAATGATTAACATTTAGCAATTTAAGCAAAGATTAAAAGTCAATTTAGCTCTTTGAAATTTAATGCACGAAATATAAGTCAAGTCAGGGAATGAATTTCACCAGAGAAGGCCATATCTGTTTCAGTATCGGTATCATGTTGATACGATATATCGTCGATACGCCATATCGCCGATATCAAACCGATATTGTGAAGAAAATGGCCTTGGAAGGTCCAATATCAGCCATATCGGCGATATATCGGTCACCCGTCGATATTGATATATCGCCTATATATCGCGATACAGCTATCCATGAATTTCTCCACATCAAAGAGAATTAAAAGACATTTAAAAGGAGACCAATTTCACTAAAAATATAGAATGGTCCATAAGATATTCGACAATTAAGACAAGGGCACAAATGCAAACACAATTTAATATAAACTTCACAAAATAACCACAAAACAATCCTCACAGGGGTACAAGTGCAAATACAAAAGTAATTAGGGCTAAATGTGCAAATATCACACGCGCAGGAACTTATCTGTAGAAACCCGGTGGGGGTCTTCTACAAAATTCCCTCAAACACGTGCATCGGGTGCATGACCTGGAGGTTCGGGAGACGCGTGGAGGCTCAATATGCGTGACACGCTGTAAAGTCTCGACGTTGATTCATGTGCTCCAAGGCTCAGAGTCAAAGCATCGCTTTGATTGGCGTGACGTGGATGTCAGAGCACCGTCAAATTGGATTCGAAGATCTAATCAGATGGTAACTGCTCGTTGATGCTGTCTCCTTCCTCCTTATTCTACGGCAGTGGATCTTTGGCTTTGGTGATGCTTGTATCACCTCCTTGCTCTATTGTGTGTGCTGAAGATCAGGTTATCTTTGTAACCATCTGGCAACCATTCAATCGACAAGGGTTTGTCGGAGCGAAATGATGAGATCCGCGCGGCTTGGAATTTCCGATCATTTGTAGCATGTATATGTTAGCACAAACACCGAACTAAGGGGATTGATTGGGGATAAAATGAGGCGAGATGAAGGCTCCTGTGGAGGTGGAGGGAGAATCCCTAAATGGGTTCTTCTTGCAAAAGAAGGATGTGAATTGAGGGGAGTCGATCAATGGAGAAGTGAAGCGAGATCAAGGAGATGAGCATATGGATCATGGAAAAAATAAGAAGGTTTGAGTGTATTCAATCAATCAGAATGGTGATTGAATCATCACGAATAAAACCGAGAAATTAGAAGTAAATGAAACTGGGATATACTTGGGAGAATGAGTAGTGGATCGAAGGTGGAACACCAGCCTATGGTCGAGGTCACCTGACCTTTGGTTCTGCGCTTAACAAGGTCTGCGAACCTTGAAGCTCAAGCAGCATGCATGCTTGTTGCTGCTTTGCCAACAATGCCAAGGATCTCGCCTGGAGAATTTCACCTTCTCTGCTCGTCAATATTCGTTCCAGTTGTCACTCAGATACGATTAGGGGTCATAGAATTCTCACTCGAGTGGCGGATGTCGGTTGCAGACGGCAAAGATGGACTTTTTGAAGGCGAGGGTGCTTGGAACATGTGGTTGCTACGCAGGATTCAACCACCCGTAGGTTGATGGAAGTTGGACGGAGCATGTGGTTATGGATCAGGCATGAGGGAAGGAGGATATACGGAGAAGATGGTGGTGTTAGTTAGTGAAGAGGCGTTGAGTGGAGGTTAGGGTAAATCAGAGAAGTTGGGCGGTTAGTTTCGTCGTACCTCTTGGAGATTGAGGAGGGGGAGGTTGACGATGAACATGATTTGTCTGATCTTTGATCAGACGATTGGGATTGGGTGCGATTGAGTGCTGAGGATGAGCTTGATGGACTGCGATCAAAGGGTGCGGATATGATCAAAATGATCTGATGGTCATAAATGAAGGCGGGTGAGGAAATGGGGCCAGCTAGGTGGCTTACGGTGATTGGGCCACGTGGACCAATGAAAATTAAAAAAATGAATTAAATAGTATAAAATAAGAGTTAGAAGTCTTATAATAAAGTGCTCAACATGAAAGTTGCAGATCTCTTTGAGATCTCCAACTTTCATGTAGAACTCAAAGTGACAATACATTATTTATATATATTAATATTTTTGTAAGTATTTTTAAGGTAGTAAAAAATACTTATTTTTTCTTCTTTTATTGTTTTTGGTTTTTTGAATAATAAATAATACATATTATTATTCACAAAATTATGTTATTTTTTATGGGACTTTACTAAATGGAAATCACATAAAATAATAACACAATATTAGATGAATATATACAACATAAAGACCTGTTATTTAAAAATAATAATTATGGCTAATTATTTACAATGTTCTTATTTCTAATTAGAGTTAATTGATGGTCAATTAATTGGATTTGTTTAAGCTAAAGGGATAATAAATGTATATTTAGATGATAAATCATGGATTTATCAAGCTTCTACCTGAAAAATTAATCAAGTTTCAAAACAAATATTCAACAAGGTCATTAGCAAAATCTAGTCACTAACACTTTAGGATATTTATACATAACCCTGAGTACTTTCATATTTCGTATGTAACCATCGATAATTCATAATTACACATAGAACCTTGTATAGTCCTTAACTCTTTCACGACATAACCTTATGTTGACTTCCATCGGTTTCCTGGTTAACTATGATGGAATCCGTTAAATAATCCATCTTAGAGTTCACCATATTTACAATTGATACCAATCCTCCTTCCCTTCCCTCTCCCTTGGACCTCCATCACCTCCCAGCAACCTGACGTGAGGGAATGGTGACAGCCCTACCTGACGTAAGAACTCCCTGAACCTAAGGTGCTCGAAGGAGGAGAAGGCAACGGCACCGCCAGACTTGAAGACCCAATGGGTGATGTGGGTCATGGTGTATGGGGGCTGGAGGAGGGGGTGTATCAGACGTAGCGTTGGAAGGGGTGGCGTATGGGGGTTGGAAGAGGGTGTGGCGAGTGAGGACTGGAAGTGGTGATGAAGGATTAGGTATCGTCTATTTTTTCAAATTTCAACAACAAACACTATCCCCAAAGTAGTTGCAATTTTTTCTTTTTGCAAGAAACTTGCTATATGGTTTAGGAACATATTTCCTGGTCAAGTACATGGTCCCAATCAAAGTAAAATGAGGCAATTGGAGTCCATGTGGTCGTGAGATGATTGCAAGTATAATTTGATATATTCTGAGCATACCTGGAGCAGTTAAGTTGATCGACACTAGTTTTCATTATGGGCAGTGCAACAGTAGAGATAGTTTTCTTTGATTTTTAATGATGTGATAAAAATAATAATTATGGTTAATTATTTACAATGTTCTAATTATTAATTAGAGTTAATTGATCGTTAATTAATGGGACAATAATATAAATTAAGATGATAAATAAGGGATTTATCAAGCTTCTACCCGAAAAGTTAATCAAGTTAGAAACTCCCAGAACCTGAGGTGCTCGAAGGAGGAGAAGGCAATGGCATCACTAGACTCGAAGACCCAATGGGTGATGTGGGTCATGGTGTATGGGGGATGGAGGAGGGGGGCATCAGAGATGGGGCTGGAAGAGGGTGAGGCGGGGGAGGAGGATGTATCGTCTATTTCTTCAGATTTTAACAACAATCACTATCCCCTAAGTAGTTGTATCTGGTTGTTTTTCTTTTTGCAAGAAACTTGCTATATGGTTTAGGAACATATTTCCTGGGCAAGTACATGGTCCCAATCGGAGTAAAATGAGGCAATTGGAGTTCATGTGGTCTTGAGATGATTGCAAGTATAATTCGATATATTGTGACTTGTGAGCATACCTGGAGCAGTTAAGTTGATCGACACTAAATTAAGGGCATTATAACATTAGAGATAATTTTCTTTGATTTTTAAATTTTTAATGATGATGATCACATCATTTTAAATGGTCTATGATAAAATCTAACGAGTGTGTCTTTTTACGCAATTTCAGTTACATTCTGTGTTTGAGTTGCTAAAATAATCTTTCTTTGCTTTGCAAAGTGGTTTGTGATCCTAAAGAAGCGGATTTAACTTTTCGCAGAACTCTACAAAATGGTATGCGATCCAAATGAGACAGATCTAAATATAAATATACCGGCTGTATTGCTGCCACAAGATGCTGGAGTAAGCTTGGAACATGACTTAAAAGGTGGCGCCTCAGGTGTGATTTAGTGCCATTCATGGTTTTATTAGATTTCAATTTAGTGAAAACAATCCCGTTTCCGTATTACCTTCCGCTGTTCATGCTTCTTCCCAACCCAACAAGTAATATAAGTATATATTGTGTCTGTAGTTTTGCTGACTTAATGCAAACAATAAGCTGATTTAAAATTATTTGAGCATCTTTTTACATATAAATGCAACATGTTCCGTGTACATATAAACTTATAAAGGCAGCCAACTCTATACAAGTTACTAGTTGTGCTGACTATGTTGGATTAATTTCATTTGCATGTTCATTGTAATACGTGCAACTGTAAGCAAAAAAGTTACTAGTTGTTTGAGTTTTTGAAGAGTTTTTTCAAGGTTATTCCTTGAAAAAATTGAGATGAATTGATGCTCCCATCTATTTGAATAGTTAGTTCTAGACGAGAGTTGCGATTATGATATCTTTATTCTTATGCCAATCCTGTTATTTGAACAGTTAGTTCTAGATGAATTGATGGATTTTTTCAGGTTTTATAGCCTACTTTGAATGATAAACAATATGTCATTCAGTTAATTATAGTATATTAGTGTTTGATACTTTAAGCTTCTTTTATTGCTCCCAAATTCTCCCTACTGTGATACAACCTGCAGTGAAATGAGCACTGGTAACCTCGGATGTCAATATCTTCCTTCATATGCACTGGATGCAGATCATACATAGTATGTCACCCGGTTCTAGCTGTAGAACCATAAATGCTGATGGCTTAAGTGTCAGAAAATAGGAATGCGGAAGCATAGATAAAATAATAAGAAATATGAAGAACGGGATTTTACGTGGAACCCTACTTCCTAAGGAGCAAGATGAAACCACGGAAGAAGGCCTCAAAGGGTCATTTGCTTCATTGTTTTTTCTCATTTGATACAGGAGGTCTGGGGATCCTTATATAGCCTCCAAATCCCCACCACTGGTAGATGTGGGCCTAAACACTGGATGGGGTAAATGGATCATGGAAGGATCCATTTATCCATCTCCCACATAGATGACGCACAACCAAATACTCCAACACTACCCCTCAAGCTGGAGCATGCAATGGTCAGCTTGGACAAAAAATGTACTAAACTTTCTCCCACTATATATAGGGTCTGCTACATGGATTCTTGTTCAAATTCATGTTGAAAGATTTGACTAATTTTTTACGTTGGCCGTCGACTACCTAACGCACCCCCTGCAAGAGTGGGATATGAACCCTGGTCTTTTGTGTGGTAGACACACTGTACTACCACTAAACCATTAAGTGGTTACATGTTGCAATGCTCAGCTTGGACAAACAGAAAGAAATCCCAATCATGCTGCAAGACACTACAAACAATATCAACTCATCGCACACACATTTCAGCTACCGTCGAGGACGTTGCTTCTCATGCCAAGCAGGTGATGAGGACAAACGGGCTGGAGTGTGAGCCAACTGAATCTCCTCGTCGGAGAGCTTGCGCTCTATACTGTGCCTGTCAGAGACACTGCAACTGAAAATGAGTCTCCACTTGGAGAACTCTGGCCCGCCACAACATGTGGACAACTGCTCCATCTCTGAAAAAGGGCCGAACTGAAAATCCGTGGAGTACAATCCTCGTCGGAGTCCACGATCACTGGAGAATGGAGTCTAAAGAAGTCTCCTCGTCAGAGAATTGGGTCTCTCCCATCTAACTCAAGGAATGGTACTCTACTCTAGAGTCCTTATGAAATCACATGAAAACCCTAGCCCATAAGGCATAGGGAGTGGTACTCTACTCTGGAGTCCCCATTGTTGTAAAAATCCTCCGATTGGGCTGACTAGTAGGTCCGACTAGTCTAGTCAGCAGGGTGGCCGATTGAGTATTGACTAATTTCGACTTGGTCGATTAGTCGATTGATTTTTGCTTGGAAATACCATATTTTTTACTTCTTTAAAGCAAACTTATTGTAATATGCTTAATGTTTTATTTAAATTCGATTACTTCTTTTCTTTTTTTATGATAATGTAAAAAATACACAAATTTGTGTAAATATATAAGAATATATGCATAAAAATAATTTATTTATTTAAAATAATTAAAAATTCAAAAACGATTAGTCGTCCGACTGCCGATTAATTCTTAGTTAGTGACCCAACCGATCGAGTACTGAGTACCGATTTTTACAACCTTGGGAGTCCCTATGGATCACATAAAAACTCTGGTAAAAAACAAGAGTGATGGGGATCACGACAAATGATGGCATACATGCGCACATCTGAAAAGATCGCATACATGTGCATGTTTGAAACTGAAGACTCAGAATCTGAATGTCGAGTCTGAAATTGCGCATCAAATTGTGGACTCGGACTCTTCATCTGCAAAGCTGTAGATTCTGAACAACTGGCTGGTCTGGAATATCACATCTGAATCTGCAACAGACATGTGACTCTACACAATACTCCCCCTTTCTCCCATACTAGTTGGAATATATGACATCGACTAAGTTGGGAGAAGACAAGCAAGATGGGGAAACAAAACATCAATTAGCCGAAATCACAATTTTTTCGGCTTTTCTCTCGCTTTTTTGTTGAATCATCATTTTTTTGCAATTTGTGGGTACGACTTTTCTTTTTTACACGCCTCTTATTTTTTTCTAACCAGACCTCTCTCTCTTTTTATTTTACTACTCTCCTTTTTTTCTTTTTTCTAAAAACAAGGCTCAATTTGAGTCTTCAATACAACTCAACCCAAAAAGGACTCACAAACTGCGAACTTCCCCCTTCCCATTTTAATAGAAAACATATGCCTCCCCTTTCCTCTTTTCTTTCGATCCACTTGGGTCTCCTTTTATCACTAAGGCAAGAGGGCCCTATTGAGCTCTAAAAAATAAAACGAGGCCCATTTTTTATAACACGATAAATTTTATTTCTCGTCCAGGCTCTATTAGGGTTCCCACTTGGGAACTCTTTCTCATGGACATATCTCCCTAGATGGGGGTTTCACTTGATGCTGTCACTGCCGCTAGAGGAGCAGCTCGCCAACACCTCCTTATGCTCACCGTCACCGCCATTGATGCAGAGCAAAGGTATTCTCGCTGTCGAGTGTTTATTTGGAGTAATAAGTGAGCAACTCTTGCGCGAATCGCCACCATCAGCAGTTGTTGAAGGTGCAGAGATCCAGGACTCCGCCCAGTGGAGCCCCTTCCCCGATGGGGCTCCGCCTGGGGTTCGGGTTCTACGCCCCTCGGCTCATGGGGTTGCATCGACCTTTGCCTGGGAGTGCGCCTGGGCTCGATCTGGTGTCGCCTGGTGGTTGATGCTCCACCTGGAGCATCGTAATGGGGCTCTGCGACCATCGCTTGGGGCCGCACATTGCAGGAATCACCATCATCACTTGCATGGATGAGGGAGTGCGCGTTTCGTGCGCAAGATGAGGGCAAAAACGTTAAAGATGCGCCACATGGACAAGACACTGGAGATGATCATGGCGGCCATGGAGATGTCATGTATTGCGTCGCCAGAACTTGATTACATGACTCCCACGATTTGGGACCGGAGGTAGCGCCACCAGTGGAGAAGGCCTTCGATCAGCGAGTGCGCCGCGTGCATGATGTGGCTGGAATCAGATAACAATGATCCCAGAACTAGGATTATGGCGATGAACCCTAGTACATATGAGTGACGTATGGATCTGGATAGGGAGGCATCAAGTCTTTGCCACCTGAATCTGAATAGATCTCGAACAATAGTTGAACATGATATTCTTCAGGAACAATCGAATCTCAAATAAATCTAATAATCGATTTTTGAATAAACAAAATCATAAAATCATCAAGAATCGATCTGCTCTGATACCATGTTAGAAAATAGGAATGCGGAAGCGTATCCGAATAAAATAATTAGAAATATGGAGAACAAGATTTTACGTGGAACCCTACTCTCTAAGGAGCTGGATGAAACTACGGGAGAAGTCCTCAAAGGGCCATATGCTTCATTACTTTTTCTCATCTCATACAGGAGGTCTGAGACTCCTTATATATCCTACACAGAGCCTCCAAGTCCCACCACTAGTAGATGTGAGACTAAACACTGGATGGGGTAAATGGATCCTGGAGGGATCCATTTACCCATCTCCCACATAGATGACGTACAATCAAATACTCCAACATGAAGTCAGAAAGAACGTGAACTATCATTATAATACCACAATATGTAATTACATGCTACTCTTCCGTACATCTCTTTTGTGTGTTTAAGAGAAATTCCTCTCTTCCAATGTTTTTGATCCAAGGATGTTCCACAAGATTGAATTTGAGGAAGTGATAACTTTTTGATGTGTTGTATGCGAATGGGGACCCGGATCCATAGATGTGAGAGGTGTAGGCATCAGGGTCTTGGTCGGATCGGGGGATTTCTCTTGTTCCATATCATATTTCTTGATTGTCAAACATGGGTTCGTTGGGTGGAGCTTGTAAAGCAATTCCTGATTCATATAGGGGTGGTGCGGTGAGCCATGTCCTCCAAACATTGCAAGCTACTATCTTCTTCTAGAAAGATCTATGTTTATACCATTACTTTGCAAAGAGAGGCAATCTAGACGGCAGTTGTCATTGCATTGGTAGGAGGTTGGGAGGAGGTGACGAGTCGCTAAATACGTGAAATAATTTGCACACGGTGTAGTACGTGTACTTAGCGATTCAGTCAGAACCGAGAGAATATCTCTGTGAAGAGTGTCTCGACTTTAATTTATATCCCGGGCAAGTCCGGGGTCGAACACATGGAAGCAAAGGAACAACTTGGGTTTAATTTGAAAACTTAGATCTTGATTTCCTAATGCGATTTTTTTATATTTTTTTTATGCAAAATGAATGCCAAAAACAAGATGCGAGTGAATTAAGACACTAATAAAACACACAACAAGGCCAAATTAATTTTAATATCAAATTAGTCCAATTTAGCCGAATTATATTTTTTCTAGAATCTTAATCCAGTGATGAACGCACAACACTTTTTTTTGTATTTTTAGGAACTAAAATGCAACAAATAAAAATGCACACTTTTTATGGGTTTTTTTCGCAATTTATCACACAAACAGTAAGCAAAAATCATGAAAAATTTACTGGAACATAAACATGATGAAACGAAGCTACAGTAAAATTTTTTGAATTTTTTTGACAAAATGTGAATTTTTTATGTATTTTTTAGTGAAAACAGAGCGACAATGAGTAAATAATCTCTAATAAATCCACAATGTCAAATTAATCAGAGTGCGAATTATCCCGAAATTTTCATATAGAATTCAGGAGACTTGAAATTTCGCAAAAATGAGGTAGGTGGATTTAATTAAAAATCAAATACTAAAATCACTCTACAATTTATTTCAGGCACAAGGCAATTTCACTTTGGATGAAATTTGGACAGTAAGTTAAACACTCTTCCAGGCATCATATATAATTTTTGTGGAATTTTTAGAGCAACCATGAGTTAGATATCAATTTAGGAGTCCAATTTGAGTAAAAAATTAAGAATTTCAGTTACACAATTTTCATTAATTACCCAAATATCAGAAAAATATAAATAAATGCCCACGAGGTAGAGAACTAATTACTTCAACATCAAGCTATTTTTCTTTGAATAAAATGATGCAATATTAAAGTCCAAATTCATATGCAAACAGAGGGGTCTTTGTGCAAATTGAGAAAACATAACATACAAGAATACTGAGCACAGAGACATGCATGTAATTACAGGAACTTGAAATATAAAATATGCAAATTTTACGTGAAATAAAAAATTGGACCTTTTTCTTCCTTCTTCTTGCTGGGCACGGGTGAAGAACCCATAGAGGGGTAGGGGCGGCGGGCGACGCCGCGCGACCGTGCGTGGTCCGCGTGCGTCGGAGGCGGAGGCCAACCCGGTGGCACGGTGCGAGGGCTCGAGGGAGAGGCGGAAGTCTTCGTGGAAGATGGCAGCAGAGTCTTTTGCGGCGAGGGGGGTAGGCGATGGTGGCGGAGCGCAGGCCACCGCGGGCGGCGAGCGCGACGGATGACGGCGCATGGCGCGGTGTGGTCCGCTGAGAGCGGGCGGCGCTAGCCGCGGCGGCGCGGAGCACTGCTGAGCGTCGATGGGTGAGAGGGGGCAGCGGCGGTGGGTGCTCCCACCGCTGCTGTTTTTTAGTTTTTTTTCTTTTTTTAGTTTTTTTGCCTTTTCTTTTACTGCTGTAATAATAATAAAAAACTCTTTTTTATGTTTTAATTCTTTTGTATTTTTTTTAATTTTATTAAAACAGGGAGTGAACATGATGGAAAAAATGTGATGATGGTGATGAGGAGGAAGATATAAACAAATGAAGGATTTTTGGGTATGATGTGCTAAAAAATATTACAAAACTAACAAGATGATAAAATGAGACGAAAATTACGTACGATGGAGACGGTCGCCTATGATGTGCTCACGAGAGCACGGTCTTTGCTCAAATCATCGGCGTGCGATGAGCTCGAGCAACGCACGGATGTGGCTGCGATGTTGGCCAAAAAGCCAACGGATCTCACCGGAGAGAGGGCCGTCGTCGCTCGATCGCGGTTGCGTCGCTGTCATCGATTCAACTCTGGGAACTAGGCTCTCCTCACATAAAGATGGATCAAGTGCAAATTGAGGAGGATGGGATGTATATAAAGAGGATGAAATGAGAGGTTATTAAAATGGTAGGAGGTTATTTTATTAATGGAGTTGAATGAGAGGTTTAAAAAATGGTGGGGTTTAGTGGAGGTTGGTGGTAGAATGAGTTGAATGGTGGTTATTGTACAGAATGTAAAATAAATAAATAAATATATAAAATGAAATAAAGTAGGCTACTTTAAATACAACAAAATATATAAAGAAGGAAAAAAATAGTGGAGAATTAAAAGGGAATACATACAACATGTACATTTTTTGTTTGCTTTTCTAACATGTGTTTTTTGTCTTTTTAATAAGAGATATTTACAACGAAAAAATACAGTAAAATAGTATAATCAAAATACAACACAACTATATTTTTTTTTGTATTTTTAAAAATTAGGAAAGATAAAATAAAAATTGAAGAAAGAATGAATATATACAATGTACATCTAGGTCGCAAAACCCAACTTTTGCAAATGAGCTCCGATTTTAATGAAATCACTTCCGTTGGATAGATAATTTTCTAAATTGAACTTTAAAAGTGAGTTTGGTGAATTTGGAGTTCATACAGAGCGGGAATTTGGCTTGGAAGTTGGTCTTTACGTTCTTTTCCTTTTGGGAGTTAGGAGCATTTATTTGAGTTAAAATTTGTTTTGTATTTTGTATTTTTATATACATGATTATGAACAAGTTGGAGAAAGAATTAGCCAAAAAGGAGTTGAAATGAAATTATTAAAAATACATGAAGTTTTGGGCTATTTACATGTATAAAACTCCTTTATTTTTGCGGCTTTTTATGTGTAATTTATTTTGTACAATCTAATATACATTAATTAGTGTTTTTTTATTTACAAGTGTCATTTTATTAATTTATTGATTTTATGGACATTTTTCTGAGATTTTACTCGGAGATTTTGCTAAGATCAAGATATTGAGATGATGAATCGTGGATTCATCACCCCCCTATACTTAAACTTTGCTAGTCCTCGAGCAAATAAAGAATGAATAGGTTGGATTAATTTATCACCTCCCTATACTTAACCCCTGATTGTGCATGTGAATACAAGACTTGATCCGTTCAAGAACTCTCGGTTTTAGAGAGCCTAAAATTCTAAGCTGAACCAAGCTCTAGTCAAAAGGTATCCAATTTCCTCAATCATCAGACTCTCTTTGTATACATATATAATAGGGATGTGACTTTAAGTGTTGATCGCGGTTACAAGAGTAGAGTCACAACGTCACCCAAGATTCCAGTCCAAGAGACTCTCCTAAGGACCCGATCCTCAACATTAAGGAATAAACCATTTCTTGCATCCAATCCACGGTCTCTTTAGTTGTCAGACTTTAAAGTGTAGATGGAAGGCCAGTTGATGGAGGGCATAGGATTGTGTCATTTCTTCTCTCCCTCTCATTGCAACAAGGATCCTCTCAAGTGCTTTATTACTCAACGCATATTTTTGGTGTTGATAAATGCATCCGTCAAGAGAAGTTGGAGTCGTCTGCACTTGTTTTCCTGGGAGTACACCGGGGTGTGCCTTTTTTGAGTATCTATTATACCTTCTACACCCAGACTTGTAGTATTTACGATGCAGAGCCCTTTTTTGGTGCAAGCGCGACTCCTGGTCCTAATAGCGGTGGTCCAAGTGGACACTTTGAAATGGTTGAGAGCGCTCGCCTTTGGTGGAAGCTCTTTTGATAATTGACTTTGTATGGAATGAGAGCTTTTCTTTGACATTTCATTGGTTTGTAGTATTTTTGGCTAGCTCCACTTCTTTTACCAAGAGTTGGCGCACACTGATCAACAATTTTTTTATTTTATCACACCCTGGCACATAGGTAAATATCAAGAGATAGTACAAGAACCATGTTCTCATACTGGCTAAAGATACTGACACTCAGGTTTCATGAAGCCTTCATTGATTTTATCCCATCCTCGAGCATAATCAAATCAAGTCCAAACTCAAATCCCTCATCCCAGTTCCTCAAGTGAAAGTTCAACTCATGTCATCATAACTGCAGTCGTGTATGTGAGGTATTGGTCATATTTTTATGGTAGAGACTAAGCATGCAGTATAGCACACAAATCTTTCAAACTAGGGAAATGTGAATAATTAAGTCAAAGACCCTAATGACATATGCTGGTTAACTCAAAAAATTAAGACCTCATAAACCAAGTGTTCCTGAACATCACTAGTCTTGTGTGAAAGTGAATTGTGTCAGGGATTAAACCAACTTATTAGTTAGTGTTTTTTTTGTGATTTTTTAGAGATTTTTTTTACAAAGGAAAGAAGAAAGTCTTTTTTTTAGAAAAGGTTTTGCTTTTTTTTCAATTTTTTTGAAAAAGATAGGTAAATAAGAAAGGACCTTTTTTGTGAAAAAGTTTTTTAAAGAGATTTTTTGAAAAGTTTTTTTAGCAAATAAGGAAAAAGGGTTTTTTTGAATTTTTTTTGAAAAGTTTTTTTAGAGATTTTTTTGAATTTTTTTACCCACCCCATAATTATTGTATAATACATACAAAAATACGTGAAAGTACGAGCTATGGGTAAAGTATATATGTAATATATACACGTCCCCTATACTTAGCATGTGCTATGTCCTCATGGCACAAGAAGCGAGAAAAAGACATAGCTCATGCTAAGCGTAGGATGGCTAAAATAAATAGTATAGAAGTCGATCCGCCCCCCTATACTTAGGCTCTAGTCAACCTAAGTGTTGAAGAAAAGCAAAAAATGGGACGGACGAGGTCAAGAGGAGAAATGGATGAGTATATACACATGGCGGGCATCGATTCCCCCTATACTAGGCTCTGGTCAGCCTAAGTATAGGACAGGAGTAAGTGTGAGAACCGATGTGATCTGGAGAATCTACAAAGAATGAAGAATATGTACAAGAGTAATTGAATCTTCAAAGCTGCTGAATCTTGATGCCGCATCTTCATGAAGAGTAATATGATGTATCTGCTTTGTACTCACTCTGCATGAAGTTGATGACCTCGATTTGGACTAACTGCTCTTTCGAATCTATAAAATGCTTCAACAGTTGTCCATTTACCACATGAGATTGTGCACCATCTGTGAGATTAGCTATCTCTACACTTCCATTCTCGTGCACTTTCTTAACAACAAAAAGACCCGTCTATTTAGATTTGAGCTTCCCATGGAACATCTTCAACCTGGCATTGAGCAACCATACCTTTTGTCCAGGGAAAAAGTCTTTGCACCTAATGCGCTGATCATGCCATCTCTTTACTTTGTCCTTATAAATCAAATTATTGTCATATGCCCTGTTTCGGATTTCCACGAGCTCGTTCAAGTTCAAGTCTCGATAAAGTTTCCCTAGGTGACAACTCCAATTAATCTTCTTAATTGCCCATTCGGATTTATGAATCAATTCTGCGGGCAAATGACATGGCTTGCCATAGATCATTCTAAACGGTGAAGTACCCAATGGTGTCTTGTAGGCTGTCCTATAGGCCCATAGAACTTGGTCTAAGAGCTGAGACCAGTTCTTCCTATCGGGATGAACCAATTTCTGCAAAATACTCTTCACCTCTCTGTTCGAAACCTCTGCCATGCCGTTGGACTGTGGGTGGTAAGGACTAGTAACTCTATGCTCAAATCCATAGTCCTTAGCTAAAGATATCATATCTCGGTTCACAAAATGGCTACCCCCATCAGATATCAAAACTTTTGGCACCTCGAACCTACCAATGATATGGTCTCTCACAAACTTACAGACAGTCTTGCTGTCTGCGGTTCGGGTTGGGATAGCCTCCACTCACCTGAATAAATAATCAACCGCCAACAATATGTATTCATGTCCTTGGTTGTTGGGAAAGGGACCCATAAAATCTATGGCCCATGCATCAAAAACATCACAAATAAGCATCTGTTGCATGGGCATCTCATCTCTCTGTCTAACTGTCCCTCCCATCCTTTGACAAATCGGGCACGACTGCACAAAATCAATAGCATCTCTAAACAAGGTCGGCCAATATAATCCACATTGAAGTACTTTGTGAGCAGTTCTCTTTCCTGAATGGTGTCCTCCAGGCTCAAGTGAATGACAATATGTGAGGACACTCTGGTATTCCTCCTGAGCAATACACCTTTTCCAAACACAATCCGGTCCTTCGAAGAAAAGGAAAGGATCGTCCCAGTGATATCTCCTCGAATCCGACTTCAGTCGGTCAATGCTGCTCCTAGTCCAACCATGGGGAACCTGCTTGGAAACAAGATAGTTCACCATGTTGGCATACCACGAGAGTGAGTCAATAACACAAATTGACTCATATGGGAATGTCTCTCTAATCCGCTCATAATCAGGAGAATCCTTAAGTTCAATCCGAGAAAGGTGATCAGCCACAACATTCTTCACTCTAGGTTTATCTTTTATCTCCAAATCAAATTCTTGGAGGAGTAAAATCCACCTAAGAAGATGTGCCTTCGCGTCCTTCTTTTCCATTATATATCGAATGTCTGTGTGATCTGTGTATATTGTCACCTTAGAGCCCAAAATATATGATCTGAACTTCTCGAGGGCCCATACTACAGCGAGCATTTCCTTTTCAGTCACTGTATAATTCTTCTATGTAGGATCTAATACTTTGCTCGCATAGTGGATCACAAACGGAATCCCTTCTCGCTGTTGTCCTAACACAGCTCCTATAGCGAATCTGAAGCGTCAGTCATGATCTCAAAGGGGAGTGACCAGTCAGGAGCTTGTAAGATAGGCGAGTCATAAATCTTCCTCTTCAAGAGCTCAAAGGCCTCCAGACACCTGTGATCTACAATGAACTCTGTGTCTTTCCCTAAGAGCTCAGTCAGTGGGCGGACAATCTTTGAAAAATCCTGAATGAATCTCCTATAGAATCCGACATGCTCTAAGAATAACCGCATTGACTTCACGTTGGTAGGTGGATCGAGTTTCTTGATCACCTCCACCTTGGCAGGGTCAACCTCCATTCTCCTTTTGGAGATGACATGCCCCAACACGATACCTTCTGTCACCATAAAGTGACTCTTCTCCCAGGAGAGTACCGGATTCATCTGTCTACACCTCGTGAGGACTCGGTCCAAGTGCGCTAAACATGTATCAAAAGAATCACCATGGACCGAGAAGTCATCCTTGAACACTTCCAGGAAATCTCCCACCATCTCGGCAAATATGGCTATCATGCACCGCTGAAATGTGCCCGGGGCATTGCAGAGCCCGAATGGCATGCGCCTAAAAGCATAAGTACCGAATGGACATGTAAATGTGGTCTTTTCCTGTTCCTCAGGGGTTATGGCCACCTGGTTGTTGCCTGAGTACCCATCAAGAAAACAGAAGAACTCTTTCCCTGTTAGTCTCTCCAAAATCTGATCAATAAAAGGGAAGGGAAAGTGATCTTTCTTGGTCGCGGCATTCAAGCGCCTGTAGTCAACACAGACACGTCACGACGTAGGTACTCGTGTCGCGATCTCTACCCCCTTCTCGTTGGTGATCATCTGAATTCCTGACTTCTTTGGGACAAAATGAAGCGGGGTCACCCACTTGGAGTCAGAAATATGGTATATAAACCCTGCTTTGCACTAATTTTCAATCTCTTTCTTCACCACTTCCCGTAGATTGCGGTTAAGTCTCCTTTGGAACTCACGGGAAGGTCTCACATTATCCTCAGTAAAAATGTGGTGCAAGCAGGTTGATCTCCACGAGATCTGACACTGTCCAGTCTATTGCTTTGCGGTTCCTCTCTAAGACCTCTAACAACCTAGACTCCTGTTCTAAAGTCAAGTCTGAGCTAATGATGACAGGATATCTCTTTGGGTCCCGCAAGAAAGGAATACTTCAGTGTAGGAGGTAGTGATTTCAGTTCAGTTCTGGCAATGTGGTATCATCAAGTAGATCTGACTGAACTGAATCTGAATCTGGTTCCGTGTTGCATGAAGGTGGGTTAAGCTGAGTAGTACTCACCACCAACTCAGAAGTAAGGGGAGTCAGATCGCCTAAGTAACGCGGTAATTCGGCCAAAGCCGCGTCCGACTCATCATCTATGTCCCATGATCGTTCTGAAGGAGATGGAACTGACAGATCCGGATGGATCTCTGTGTCATCATGAGAATATGTAGATGCATCTCTCACAAGATCAGACAACACCTGACAAACTGCATCATCCACTATACCCTTTCCAGATAAAAGGGACTCGTTCTGTCCTGAAGGAATCTGTCTCCAAATCCCAACTGTGCTAATCATACTGCAATCTGCCTCAGTGTCTCTGAAGATGAGTACTCTGTGTTACTCTCTGAATCGGGTCGCTGACACTTGGTTTGCTTCATCTCAAGGTTCACTTCTTCGCCTGGAGAACGAAAATTCATCATTCCCGTGTCATAATCGAAAGTTGCGCCTGCGGTCCTAAGGAAGGGTCGTCCAAGAATGATTTGAGATTCTCTCCAATGATTGGGGGTCTCCATGTCCAAGACTGTGAAGTCCACCTGATAGTTCTGCCCCTCAATTGAGATAACGACGTTCTTCACTTCTCCCTTAGGTCTCTTCACTGAATGATCTGCGAATTGGAGTAAAGCTCTAGATTTGCGAAGTGGTCCCAACTCCAATTTCTGATATAATGCTAAGGGAAGTAAGTTGATCGAAGAACCGTTATCCAAGAGTGTGCGTGCAAATGCAATGTGATCAATACGACTCTTCACATAGTGAGCACCCATGTCTCTCTTTTTCCTTGGCAAAGTCCGATTCTTGAGACAATAGGTTGTGGCTACTGATAAGACATGTGTTTTTATATTTCGGTTATCTTTCTTCATGCTAACCCTTGTAGGTGTGCATCTCACCTTAAGGTATTTTTGGAATGCAGGATGATTAGCCACATATTCATCAAATGACACTTTAACTGTGATGTTCTCTTTACAAAATCGTGTCATATCGGGGTCATCTTTCTGAATCTTTTTGATGCGCTTTCCTGCCGTAAGAGCACATGGGAAAAGGATTGAAGCTAAGGAAACAGAGGATGAAGAGTCTGAATCATGAACTGAAAGATCATTCTTTGCATTAACGGAAACGGAGTTCTTCATACATGAATCTTTTCGGTGCAACATGGAATCGAAATCAAATCAATCTACTATAGGTTGTGGAATAGAAGCTGGAGTGGTGTCCGCCACAACCGAGGATGCAAGGTCCTCCGTAGACTCAGAAGAATATCCATGCTGACGATGCTGCATTCGTGCTCTCCTCCTCCTCTCGGCTCCCTGAGTAGGTATCCTCGAATGGTGCTGATGGGGCTCCGAAATATGATGCCTCTCCTCCTCGTCCTCTGAAAACTCCTCAGGTAGAGCTCCAGAGATGCCCCTCCTCGTATCCTTCGCCCGATCATGTACGGTAACAGTCCTTCCGCTCCTGAGTGACATGTGGTTAGCCACGTCACACGAAAGAATCTCATGTTCAGATCTAGGAGATGTTGAATAGTATACCTGACCAAAGTGCTGCTGAGAACTAGAACGGTTCAGGCTATTGGGGTTAGCCTGAACTTGGGCTGGGATAGAGGTAGAGGGTGCAGTCTGCTCGTCTCGCCATCTGGACAGGCGGTTGACATCCACCAGTAAGTCATGAATCTCGTTCCTGTAGGAACGTAGCTCGTCGAGTATCTACTGCTGAATATCCACGGGACTAGATGATGCGGACGGCTTCCGGCGCCGACGATAAAAAAATAAAATAATTTGGCGGTGGAATATCGGTGGAGAAAGGAGAGGTTGAGAAGAAGAAATCTCGTCGGTAACGAGGGATTGAAGAAGAAGAACACGGAGATCGCGGGAGGAGAGAGGAGAGATAGGGAGATAATGAGATAAACTCAACTTTTTAATAATACTTGACTGATTAAAAATAATGGACCACCATCCCTTTATATAGGAGGGGTGGGATTACAAAAATAGAATTCAAATTCAAATTAACAACTAATTGATCCTAATTTGCCTCTAACTAATTAACCAACTAATTTGGAAATCAAATCTACGACTAATTATTGGAGATCACATGCGATCTCGTTTATTTAATTAAAGACACGACAACTTAAATAAACGTAAACGAAATTGACCGATAAAATTTAAATAACTAGGTGGTCCTATATTTCGGGTCCACGCTGCATCAACTCTCCTCTGCTTTTAAAAATCCGTCTCCCGACGAATTGCTTGATCTTCATTCCGTCTGTGGAGAATTCATCCGGATTGGTTGAGCAAATATCCAATTTTGCTCCTTTTCAATGTTACGTTTGTAATTTCTTTTCACTTGAGGGCGTGGCTGCAAATGTTCTACCCCTTCAACTAAATCAATACCTTTTAAATTCCCCCCAACTTTAACTTTTATAAAAAAGTCTTTTGGAGGAAGGATACCTCTGTAATTTACCCAATTCATATCCCAATCCTGATTCACAGGGGATTCGAACCCCCTTGGAGGCTTCTTCCCCCACGTTAGGGTTTTGTACCTCCATAAGAGGAACGGCTGATGGCGGCGGCCTGGGTTGGATGGCGGTACGTGGCGGCTGCGCATCACGCAGGAAGCCTCGGGTGGAACCGAGGAACGAGGTGCGGCGACCCTCGCTTGCGCGCGTGGTGATGGCTGCACCTGACGCACGCGTGATGGCCTCTGAAGCTCGCGATCAACCGGCGGTACTGCGGGCGGCAGAGACGATGCATCTGCGGTGCGCGGGCTGGGCGTGAATCATAACCGCCGTGGTATTCTTTCCAGGACTGACGGGGGTGCGCGGCGCCGTAATGGTGACGTGGAGGGCGTGGAGTCGTGCAAGGACGACCCCGGATGAAGTCGTTCTGGGGTTCGTAAAAGTTGGCACCCCAGCGAGGGGGTCTCGTGACCGAAACACGGTGTCGATGATAGCCGCACTTGATTTGCGTGTGCTGTCGATTGTGCCTGGCACGCATGTGGTGGTAACGGATTGAATCGGGAGTCTTTAAGTTACAATGACGAGCTGGAAAGGGGGGCCTTGGGTGGCACCAACGGTGGGAAGGAGGGCAACAAGGAATCCAGCTTTTGCGATTTTGAAGGTACCGCTCCAGGAATGGCGGGGGTGCTTCGAGCAAGGGTTGGTGCGTTGAAACCGTCCGTGGCGGTGGTGGTGTCGCTGGAGCCTCCTGGACAGCGGCCTCAACCGCAAAAAGAATGCTGATATCATCTTCTTCATATGCACTTTCATCAAATTTTGGGCATGTATCATCGTTGTATTGTTGTATACGAGTTGTATCCATAAAATCCACTTCCGGACTGAAAATAGTTTCATTTTCTTGGCCCAAAACGGGTTGTACAACAGCTTCTGGGATCTGAATTTTGTCGTCGTCGAGCGGTTCTTCCTCGATTTGCGCATCTAGCCATGCTTGGACTTTGAGGCATGATATAAGTCGCTGCTGAAACTTCTTTGAACGTGAATGCGAGCACGAACCATGAGACGGACGGCTGAGACCAAACTTCAAACGCCAATATTCAACAGGATCGTCGAATCGTAGGGACGATTCGGTTGCATGCTCTGATACCAAATGATGCGAACGGCTTCCGGCGTCGACGATAAAAAAAATAAAATAATTTGGCGGTGGAATATCGGTGGAAAAAGGAGAGGTTGAGAAGAAGAAATCTCGTCGGTAACGAGGGATTGAAGAAGAAGAACGCGGAGATCGCGGGAGGAGAGAGGAGAGATAGGGAGATAATGAGATAAACTCAACTTTTTAATAATACTTGACTGATTAAAAACAATGGACCACCATTCCTTTATATAGGAGGGGTGGGATTACAAAAATAGAATTCAAATTCAAATTAACAACTAATTGATCCTAATTTGCCTCTAACTAATTAACCAACTAATTTGGAAATCAAATCTACGACTAATTATTGGAGATCACATGCGATCTCGTTTATTTAATTAAAGACATGACAACTTAAATAAACGTAAACGAAATTGACCGATAAAATTTAAATAACTAGGTGGTCCTATATTTCGGGTCCCCACGCTGCATCACTAGACGAAGAAGGAAGTGGATAAGATTGGGAAGAAGAACGGGAAGACTGGCCCTGCTGGCCAGTATACTGCCTCTGCTGCTGCTGCTGGGGTTGCGAGCCCTGCTGGCCCGCCTGGTAATGGCCTTGTCGGCCATACTGCTGGTACTGCTGTCGCTGCTGCTGGGGTGGTTGGAGTCCAGGACTCTGCTGTGAATGAGGTGGTGCGGAGGTGAATGCGGTGTTATGAAAGGTCGGGGGACCCTGGTAGGTCTGTCGGTCTCCCGAACTTCCCTGCCTGGCAGGGTCCTGAGTATACCATACTCCATTCACCTCTCAAATTGGTGGAGGCTCCTCCTGAACTGTCTCTGCTAATGGAGGTGGCTGCTGGAAAGAGTGGGTGTAGGATTGGTCCTGCTCCCACGGCTGGGGTTGCCCTGACACCAACTGCTCCTGAACATGGTGAACTCGGTATACGGGAGCAGAGGGTGCAGTCACGGCAGGTATCTTTATCTTAGATATCCTATCAGTCAACTCCTCCATTTATTTTGGAATCTTGGAGACACTCCGGTCCAATTCATCAATTCTCCTGTCAATCCTCTCAACTACTGTAAGCTTGTCAACAAGGAGTCCTATGCTAGCGATCACGTCCTGAGAGAGATCGACTACAGCTGATTTTCCCCCTCCAGATAAAAGTGAACTGTGGGATGGTGTATAGGCCCTGCTGGCCATCTGTGAGCGGCTAGTTTCAACCATCTGCTCGAATACCCTTCAGACAGTATCCGCTCCTCGTGATGTATAGCTGCCTCCACAGGCATCGCTCACTGAACCCTGCATCTCAGGGTTGAGACCAGTGATAAATGACTGGACCAAGATGTTATCATCTAGTCCATGATAGGGACACTTTTGCAAGATATCCTTGAATCTTTCTCAAGCATCACAAAAAGCTTCATGGGGTAATTGGGAAAAACTCGTAATACGCGTCGTCATCATATTAGTTCTACTCAACGGGTAAAACTTCTTTAGAAACAGGTCCTTGAACTGGGCATAAGTAGTGATGGTGATTCCAAGATTCTTCACCCAGTAATCGGCTTTTCCACCCAAGGCAAATGGAAGGGCTTTGAGCCTAATATAATCCTGGCTAACATTATTATGTTTGAGGTTAGCACAGATGAGCTCAAAGTCCCTTAGGAATGCATATGGCTCCTCAGAAGCATTCTCATCAAAGTGTGGCAGCAGGTTCAGAAAATGCGGCTTCAACTCAAAATCAACATTGGGTTCGGCCGGACTCAAGTAATTTCGAATTTGATATTGTCCGGGGTTATATGCCGCATCCATTGGTGGTTCGACCCCAACATTTAATTGTCCTAAGTAAGCTCTTAGTAATGCGTGTTGCTGCTCAAATGCAGCTAATCTGGCAAGTATCATTCTCATTAGGTCTTCATGCTTCTCTTCTTCATCTTCTTTCTTTTTTGGAGGCATTTTTCTTGTGTCTTCTTTAGGTCCTGAATCAGCAATGTGTTCTGGATTAGAAGGGGATTTATGAATCATGATACTCTCATCGAGGCGAGGGTCTTCCTCGGTGAGGTGGGAAGAGAGAAAGGGAATGGTTTGAGAGTAACCATCCTGAGAGTGGGTGATCCTGGGCTCAAGAGGGTCATGAGTCCAGGTTGGTCCAAGTTGCGCATGGACCTGTGAAGACATACTTCTTGGAGGGTTCAACGGGAGATTCGCAAAGTCCGAATAAATATCCCCCCAATCAGTCATCTTCGATGTCAAAAGAACCGATTAGAACACAATATTCAATGAGGCGCTAGTTCTACGATGCACGTAAATGTGTGGAGTGAACTCACACAATATAAACTCAATTCAAACCCTCAGTTTCACCAACTCAACACGTGATGGCCGTAAGAGTTCGACCGAATTATCTTGTCAATTTTAGTTGGTGAGAAATACAATCTTGGAAAGATTAACGAGCTGTTAGGTGCCCGTATTTTCCTACAGACTAACCCGGTTCTTACGACTAGTTTGGCCTACTTTCAGCCAGTATAGGAGTAAGTACAAGCCGAAGCCCGTTCCTTGAGGACTAAAGCGCCCTCTAAACCTCCCACTCTGCTAAGGAAGTCCGGACCGTATAAATACGACTACCCGTATTCCTCACTGAAAAGTAGCTAATCGCCTGAAAATAAAGAACCAGTAGTAAGTAAGAAATCCAGACTTAGCTCTATCCTAGGGTCGTCTCTCTCTCACTTACAAGTAAAACAAACAATAAGGGCTTTATGCACCCGATAACAAGGGTTGTTTTTATCCCAATTATTTTAAATCGGCCTGCTCAATTCAATCCCAATTTTAGAGTTAGGTTATCACTTGAAATTTATATGAACACACAAGCACGTCTACCGTTCAGTTCCAATTTCTTTTAACCTTAAGTTGTAAAACAAGAGGGGAATCGGAAATCAGAATGCAAACGAGAAACTATGATGCATGCTCAGAAGAAGGTATACTTACAGTGAATCCCAGCACTCTCCATGCGTTATGCAAAACTGAATTTGTAAATATTACACTAAATGCATGCAGATCGAGAAAACCGCACCTAAACAGTATACTATTAGCGGGGAAGAATTGATTTGATTGAGCTAAGTAGTATGTGTCTATGTGCGTCTCATTATGAATCTTATAAGATATGTGAATCCTCTAAGATATGTGTCGTCTAAATTACGATGGGCACAAACAAATTTGAATCTAAACTACCGTGTACCTAATCCTTAATTTCGCCACTCAAGTCGAGCCCCACCCTCACCGGAGAGTGAAACAGGTCTCGACACACCACAAATAATGTCCAAGTCTTCTTACACACGCGAGCTCTCAAATAAGAGCCGCTATAAAGAAGCAAGCTAAATAATTACAATAATTTACAAAATTTCTCTCGAAATAAATAATTTCTCCTTGATCTTCAGCAGTCGACGCACGTCGCGTCCGTCGACCTCCGATGCACTCCAAGTCTACGGGACCCTCGCAAGGAAGATAAAATTTATATTAGAGAGATAAAAATAAAATATATACAAAATATGAAGAGAAATAATTGAGAAGAAAATGGACTAATTACAAGTGGCTCGGGGGTCAGACTACCCGAGTAAATGAAAATCTAAATCGAAAATTTTTAAATTAGTCCCTAAGCCGTTTGCCTCCCCGGCAACGGTGCCATCTGACGAGTCGCTAAATACGTGAAATAATTTGCACACGTTATAGTACGTGTACTTAGCAATTCAGTCAGAACCGAGAGAATATCTCCGTGAAGAGTGTCTCGGCTTTAATTTATATTCCGGGCAAGTCCGGGGTCGAACACAGGGAGGCAAAGGAACAACTTGGGTTTAATTTGAAAACTTAGATCTTGATTTTCAAATGCGATTTTTTTTATTTTTTATGCAAAATGAATGCCCAAAACAAGATGCGAGTGAATTAAGACACTAGGAAAACACACAACAAGGCCAAATTAATTTTAATGTTAAATTAGTCCAATTTAGCCGATTATATTTTTTCTAGAATCTTAATCCAGTGATGAACACAAAACATATTTTTTTGTATTTTTAGGAACTAAAATGCAACAAATAAAATGCACACTTTTTATGGATTTTTTTGCAATTTATTAGACAAACAGTAAGCAAAAATCATGAAAAATTTACTGGAACATAAACATGATGCAAGGAAGGTACAATAATATTTTTGGAATTTTTTGACAATAATATTTTGGGACAGTGAGTAAATAATTTTTAATAAATCTACAATGTCAATTTAATCAGAGTGTGAATTATCCCAAAAAGATATTTTCATATAGAATTCAGGAGATTTGAAATTTCGTAAAAATTATGTACGTGGATTTAATTAAAAATCAAATACTAAAATCACTCTACAATTTATTTCAGGCACAAGGCAACTTCACTTTGGATGAAATTTAGACAGTAAGTTAAACACTCTTCAAGGCATCATATATAATTTTTGTGGAATTTTTAGAGCAACCGTGAGTTAGATATCAATTTAAGAGTCCAATTTGAGTAAAAAAGTAAGAATTTTAGTTCACAATTTTCATTAATTACCCAAATATCAGAAAAATATAAATAAATACCCACGAGGTAGAGTATTAATTACTCAACATCAAGCTATTTTTCTTTGAATAAAATGATGCAATATTAAAGTCCAAATTCATATACAAACAGAGGGGTCTTTGTGCAAATTGAGAAAATATAACATACAAGAAAACTGAGCACAGGGACATGCATGTAATTACATGAACTTGAAATATAAAATATGCAAATTTTACATGAAATAAAAAATTGGACCTTCTTCTTCCTTCTTCTTGCTGGGTACGGGTGAAGAACCCAAAGAGGGGTAGGGGCGGCGGGCGGCGCTGCGCGGTCGTGTGCGTGGGTCTCGTGCGTCGGAGGCAGAGGCCGGCCTGGTGGCGCGGCGCGAGGGCTCGAGGGAGAGGCGGAAGTCTTCGGGGAAGATGGCGGCAGAGTCTTCTACGACGAGGGGGGTAGGCGATGATGGCGGAGCGCAGGCCACCGTGGGCGGCGAGCGTGGCTGATGACGGCGCGTGGCGCATTGTGGTCCGTTGAGAGCGGGCGGCGCCAGCCGTGGCGGCGTGGAGCACTGCTGAACTTCGATGGATGAGAGGGGGCGGCGACGGTGGGTGCTCCCACCGCTGCTGCTGTTTAGTTTTTTTTCTTTTTTTTAGTTTTTTTGTGTTTTCTTTTACTGCTGTTATAATAATAAAAAAACTCTTTTTTTGTTTTAATTTTTTATATTTTTTAAATTTTGTTAAAATAGGGAGTGAACATGATGGAAAAAATATGATGATGGTGATGAGGAGGAAGATATAAACAAATGAAGGATTTTTGGGTATGATGTGCTAAAGAAATTACAAAACTAACAAGATGATAAAATGAGATGAAAATTACCTACGATGGAGATGGTCGCCTATGATGTGCTCACGAGAGCACGGTCTTTGCTCAAATCGCCGGCGTGCGATGAGCTCGAGCAACGCACGGATGTGGTTGCGATGTTGGCCAAAAAGCCAACGGATCTCACCGGAGAGAGGGTCGTCGTCGCTCGACCGCGGTTGCGTCGCTGTCACCGATTCAACTCTGGGAAATAGGCTCTCCTCATATAAAGATGGATCAAGTGCAAATTGAGGAGGATGAGATGTATATAAAGAGGATGAAATGAGAGGTTATTAAAATGGTGGGAGGTTATTTTATTAATGGAGTTGAATGAGAGGTTTAAAAATTGGTGGGGTTCAATGGAGGTTGGTGGTAGAATGAGTTGAATGGTTGTTATTGTAGAGAGGGTAAAATAAATAAATAAAATGAAATAAAGTAGGGTGCTTTAAATACAACAAAATATATAAAGAAGGAAAAAAATAGTGGAGAATTACAAGGGAATACATACAACATGTACATTTTTTGTTTGCTTTTCTAATATGTATTTTTTTGTCTTTTTAATAAGAGATATTTACAACGAAAAAATACAGTAAAACCGTATAATCAAAATACAACACAACTATATTTTTTTTGTATTTTTACAAATTAGGAAAGATAAAATAAAAATTGAAGAAAGAATGAATATATACAATGTACATCTAGGTCTCAAAACTCAACTTTTGCAAATGAGCTCCGATTTTAATGAAATCACTTCCGTTGGATAGATAATTTTCTAACTTGAACTTTAAAAGTGAGTTTGGTGAATTTGGAGTTCATACGGAGCGTGAGTTTGGCTTGGAAGTTGGTCTTTACGGCTTTTTCCTTTTGGGATCTTGGAGCATTTATTTGAGTTAAAATTTGTTTTGTATTTTTGTATTTTTATATACATGGTTATGAACAAGTTGGAGAAAGAATTAGCCAAAAAGGAATTGAAATGGAATTATTAAAATATATGAAGTTTTGGGGTATTTACATGTATAAAACTCCTTTATTTTCACGGTTATTTATGTGTATTTTATTTTGTACAATACATTAATTAGTGTTTTTTTTATTTACAAGAGTCATTTTATTAATTTATTGATTTTATGGATATTTTTCTGAGATTTTACTCGGGGATTTTGCTAAGATCAAGATATTGAGATGATGAATCGTGGATTCATCACCCTCCTATACTTAAACTTTGCTAGTCCTCGAGCAAATAAAGAATGAATATGTTGGATTAACCCCTGACTGTGCATGTGAATAGAAGACTTGATCCGTTCAAGAACTCTTGGTTTTAGAGATCCTAAAATTCTAAGCTGAACCAAGCTCTCCAGGCATGTATTCATATGAGAAAGTCAATGGACACATCAACCCTTTGAGGTGTTCTCCTGTGGTTTAATCCTACTCCTTAGAGAGTAGGGTACATGAAAAAATCTTCGTGTCAAGTTTATTTTTCTGTTCTTCATGCTCTGTTTATCATTCCACTTCTGCGTTCATATTTTCTGACAGTAACTATTGTACCTTGAACTGGTTAACTTTTTTATCTTCAGTTGCCGTGCAGCTATATTCCCCACAACGTCCACTTGTAGATACTGCTGAAGTATTCTTGTGGCTGATGGCAGTCGGTACCATCCTCTGTGCATCTTACTGGTCCGCATGGAGTGCGAGGGAAGCATCTATCGAGCGTGACAAATTATTAAAGGTATCCCTGCAAAACAGCATATCTTTTTTACTTGATCACCTGCTGGTTGATTTTTTATAATTCGTTCGTGATTTTCCTCATCGGTATCTAAAAGTTATGTAATTTTTGTGGTTGGTTGGCATATTGTATATATTGTAGGATGCTCCAGATGAACTTAGCATCGAAAGCCTTGGTGCGAGTGGCGTGGTAGATATAAACACAACATCTGCAGTCCTGTTTGTTGTGGTTGCCTCATTCTTTCTGGTCTTACTTTACAAGCTAATGTCCTTCTGGTTTATTGAAGTTTTGGTGGTTTTGTTTTGCATTGGAGGCGTAGAGGTGAGTCCAATTTTTCTATTCTGAAGTTTTTTTCCTTACCCTTGTTAGCTTTACCACTTCTACTTTTTTTCTAGTATTTGGTCAGCATACCCTATTATTCAAAAATGGAGAGATTATAATATGGCCATTTTTCTTAATCTCTGAATAATGGTGCTTCACTGATTTCTACTCTAGTTTTTGACTGTGATGCTTTTTGTGGGATAAAGTTATTTTAGATGAAACATCTGGAAACTATAGTACATAATTTAGCCAGTCCTTGAAAGTGGAGCATTGGCACAACTGCAAGAAGGTTCTAGTTGTGTTACCAAACGACAAGGGGTTGGGTTGTGGAAAGGGCCTTTTTGTTAAAAAGAAGTTAAGGCTACATAAGAAAAGACTTGAAGTGGTTTGTTAAAAAAGTACATTGCTGGAGCTTTATGTACCGTGCATGCCTTTTATTATAGCCAGTTGATGAAACATAATTGGTGCAGCACGTATAAATGAAAGCAAACCTACATTAGATGTCGGAATAATATGAGATTGTTGTAGAGTCATTGTACTTTGTCATGAAACATACATACATATAACCATGGTTTTAAAATGCGACGCCTCGAGGGCAAAGGCGTACGCCTCAAGGCGAGGTGCGCCAAAATCGCTTCGAGGTGCACGTCTCTGGTCTGATTGGTGGGGCGTACGCCTCAGCTTCCTGTGAGGTGCTCGAGTGAGGCGGAGGCGTAAGCCTCGAGCACGAGTCTTTTTTTATATTTTTGGTTGTGCTTTACACATGATCCTATTTTTCCGTAAGCATTATATTTTTTATGTTTGTGTTTTTGTTTCCATGTTAAACCTTGTATATTTCTATATATAGCTCCAATCAAAGAGAAGAGATCACTTGAAACAAGCGAAACTCCATGATCTTGTATACATCATATTCAATTTATCATACATCTACACATACTAGTTCTATTGCACACAGATTTTTGTTTGAATTGTAACAAATGTTTTATATCACTTGCAAGTTTGCAACTTGATGTTATTTGGTTGTATAAGTTGTGAATCTTAGAATAGTTATCACATATATAAAGAAGCAAGGTTGAATGGTTGTATAAGTTGTGAATCTTAGAATAGTTATCACATATATAAAGAAGCAGTGTTGAAAATAAACACATGAAATAAAATAAGTGTTATGTTTTTTGTGAATAGCTGAATAAATCGTCAGTAAAAAAATCGCAGCAAGACCCCTGTCTTGTTGGGGTATGATATGGCAAGAGGGGATGCATATGACGGTTCTCCAACTACGTCCGTCAAGATAGTTGGTTGGGATTCAAGACATATTAATATTTATTTACTTCGAACACTAAAAATTATGGTTTCTATTGTTCTTTAGTATTAAGTATAGACTTTAGTTAAGTACTCATATAGGATCATTGAAGTTGGAGTTGGAACTTGATATTCCGTATATTGGTGGCTTAGTATTGGTTTTTTTGAACTTCAATGCCTTCATTGGTTATTTATTACTAGTTTTAAATTATTCTTGAATGTGTTTTTGGCAAAGCTTAATATTATTATATACTTTTTTCATGTATTTTGCTTAAATTTTAATTTTTTCCAAAAAAATGAGGCTTACGCCTCGACTGCCTCGAGGCTTACGCCTCACCTTAATTTTGGAAAAGATACCTCGAACCGCCTCACGCTTTTTTAAACCTTGCATATAACAACATCAAATAATTAACCAATAAAGCATGGCCATATCAAGGGTTCAAATATCGGTTGTGGATATCGTATCGATACCCCGTCGATACGAAATTTTGTCGAAATTTCAATGTAATTCTGACGACATTTCGCCAATATCGACCACCATTTGTGAAGAAATGACTGGAACTGCCCTTATATCGCCATTTCGCTCGAGATTTTGGTTCCTTGTCGAAATCGAAATTTCGTTGAAATTTCGCGAATTCTGAAACCATGCGCCATATCACGTTCTTAGAGGGTTGGGGAAGATTGACTTTTTCTGGCAAAAGGTTGACCTGAATGTGCTTGGAGGCGAAACTGACATCTAACCATGGAGGTGGGAGGTCTAATGGGCACAATAGGGCTTGTGAGGTGTTGATATGCCTTGAATCCTAGCCATTCGTTCTGCTAAATCCATCTTTAAAGAACTGCTTCTCTGCACCCCCACAAGAAGGGCGGGAGAAGCCTGTTGCCGTACCATGTCATGCCAGTGATGAATCTGTGATTCATCACTCTAAAAGTTGAAAATAGAGCTTTGTTCCCGAGTAATTAGAGGCATTTTTCTACTTATATTGCATAATTAGCATTCATGCATGCATTGATAACATTTGCATTTTAGCATTCATATTTGCATAAAATAAGAAGCCAATTTCACTTGTAAATATTCACCTGTATATTAGCTAAAATACCCTATTTGTATATATATTATACTAACTCCAAATCTAATAAAACCAACTCCATAATGTATATATTACTAACACTAATTAAAGAAAAATATCAAAAAAATACTAACTTGTAAAATTGACCAATAAACCCCCAATCCAAGTTTGAAATCATGGACCTTAAAATGCACATATCTCTCTCATACAGTGTCCGATTGAGGTCTACTCACTTTTAAAGTAATATACTTTCAAAGACCTTCGAAACAAGACCAATTTCATTAAAATCGGAGCTCGTATGCAAAACTTGGGTTTTGGACCCCTTTTGTATATTGTACATATTGACCGTTTTGCCCTTGTATTTTGCCATTTTATTTTCTTCATTATTAAAAATCCAAAAAAAATTAGATTAAGTTGTAAATATTCTTCTCATATTCTTCTCTATTTTTATTTTAATTTTTCTCTTTTAAAAATGTCAAAAAAATTACAAAAGATAAATGCGGTATTTTATATCTATAAGGTACCACCCAAAAATACATTTTTGTACACATGATTTCCTTTGATTTTCGGCCCTTCACGAAAGTTGTAGATCTCTTCGAGACGAGCAACTTTTATGTTGACCACTTTTTGATTTAATCCCTTTTGTTATTTCTTTTTAATTTTCTTTACATTTAATTTTTGAATTTTCTAGGAGCGACATGTGGCAGCTCCTTGAGCCGCTACGTGTCAACCCATTTTTTTATTATTTTATTAATTTCGGATTTATCTTATTATTTTCGGATTTATTATTTATTATTATTTTACTATTGTTATTTTAATTATTTTTAGTAGCCTATTATATTATTTTATTAATAATTCATTTTATCCCCCTTTTACCACTTCTTTTCTTCCTCCCTACTCCAAGTCACCACTCCCTCCACCATCCCTTCATCTTCTCCACCTCTTTTCTAACTTCCCCTCTCCTCTTTATATTCTCACCTCCTCCACCATTTTTCGTCATCCGCCATCTTCACAGTGAGGGAGAGGAGAGCTCCATTCCTTCTTTGGTGACAGCATGGGAGAGAGTGCCAACGGTGAGCGACGACCCTGCTCCTCTAGGCGAGATCCGGTGGCCCTCCATCCACCGCCGCAGCCGCAAACCGCAGCTGCCCGAGCTCGAGCCTTGCCGACTCTTGAGCGACGACAGGAGAAGCCTCATCTTCTCCATTCCCAGGCAATCCGACTCCATCTACAGGTAATCTCCTTCTTTCTCTCTTCTTCTTCTTCTTCCTCACACCTTTCTCTCTCTCATCATTTCTCCATCTTCCATCATCCAAATCGCAAAACCGGTCGCACTTCAACGGATAAATCACACGTTGCGAACGCAACGGTGATTTTTATTTAATTTTTCGAGGAGTTTTCATCAACCGATTAATCAATTATTTACACCCTCTAAACAAATACATGTGAAACAGAGTACTTGGTGAACCCCCCACGTACTCCCTCTCCTTCTCTTCTTCTTCCCTCCACCACGACCGAGCTTGGCTCGAGCTCTTCTCTTCTCTTCATTGCAGGTACTCCTCTCCGCCCCGTCCGTTGCCTCGCCTTCTTTGCTAGACGACTTGGTCGTGTGTCGGCCAAACTTCCACCTCCAGCCATCAAGCCGTCACATCTCGCGCGCCGCCACCAATTCGTGGGCACCCAGCCCTCCAGGCCGTGCCTTGGCCACGCCCAGTTCACCATAGGTCCGCCCTCGACCGCAGGTAGCGGTGAGACTGCCACAACCAGACCGCCGCAGCTCCATAGCCACAGCCCCGCACGCCTGGCGCATAAGGCCGCGCGCGGTTGCCTTGGCTTCGCCCCGGCCCCGACCTCCTCCTCCTTCCGCGCGCACAGCCGCCCGCGAGTAGCCGAAGGCCGCCACATCTGCAGCGGCCACGCCGTCCAGCAGTTCGCGCACAGCCCCACGCGCCTAGCGCAACACCGCGGCCCTCCACCAATTTGCCTGCCACCGCAGCCACCTACGGCCATCTCCAGCGCCGCCCGTCAAGCGCGCGCGCGACCCCGTCCTCCAGCTGCTGCGCCAACCGCGCGCGGGCGCCGTCCCTCTTTGGTCGTACGACGCGTGTCCAGCGCGCGGCCCACGCCGTCCAGCCCACGCCGCCCTCCGCCATTCACCAACGAACGCCGCCGGCCATATTCAAGCTCCACCGGTCGTCCCCTCCTTCTTCCTCGAGGGCGCGTGAAGCTCACCAAGCTCCCCTGTTTTGCATGCAAAAACAGAGGACTTCTATCGCACAATAAAGAAAAAGGGAATTTGCAAAGGGGACGCTTGCACCCCTTTGCAAGTTCTTAAAAAATTTCAAATTTCCGATTATTGCATGTAAGTCCTTGTTCTCCATTTCTGTTCATATTTTTTTTTCCTGTATTGCATTCATACCCTTGCATTTGCACATTTATTTTGTCATCATTTTGTCGTCCATTTTTAATTCCAAAAGTTGCATTGTGTAGCATAACTCTTGTTCTACCATTTTAGCATTTATTTGTATTTTTCGGATTTGCAGAATATTTATGGAAATTAATTTGGTGAAAATTGCAATATTTTTCCCATCTTGATTGATTAATTTATTGCGTATTGTCTGCTTATGGAAAAATCTCTCAAAAATCATCATTGGTAGATCTAAGTCTATGCTACAACATATCCAAAAATCACACCATTTGCACGTATAGTTTATCTTAGAAAAATCATTTAGTGAAAACCTTAATTGATTTTTAATTAATCAACCGTGAAGTGTTTTTACGAAATTCAAGTTGATTTGGATAGCTCTTAATTAGACCTATTTGGATTAATTTTATTTCTGAGAAATATCATCGTTGGTAATTATTAAAATTGGTTTAGTCATTTTCACTAAAATCTGCATATTTTATTATCCGTACATCTAAAAATTACAAAAAAAAATATGGTAGCTTAATTTCATTCCATTTCATAATCTGGCCAAATTTCATAATTTTTGGAATTAATTTGACCATATTTCTGATTTAACTTGTAAGTTGGCCTGATTTTACTTGAGTCTTGCATAAAAAAATCGAAAAAGATCAAAAATATTCCCTCTCAAAATCGAACATTGGAAATTTGCTAAAAATCTACCTAAGGAGATAGTTGTCTCCCTGAGTTGGACCTTGAGCTTCACCAAGTAAAAAAAATTGCCGCTTGAAATTAACTCGAATCTAATTAAAGTGATTTTTGATTAACCCTCTCGTTATCCGACTGCAACGAACACTAGCTATTAATTTGGACATTAATCTGACCGAATTAACCAAGGGTGCGGGAGCGGTTATCAGCCAACACAAAAGTCTTGTTGTCTGTCGAGAAAGATTGAGGGTGCGGGGGTGGCACCCCCATCTCAAAACGAAACTCTATTTAAGTATTTGGATCCTTTTGTCTTTGGGATCCGTCTATACTATGAGTACTATATAAATTACCTAGAGTTAGGGTTTTCTATATCCAATGTATTTTCTCCTTCTCCTCATATAGTGAAACTTATCGTCATCGTCTGAGGACATATCCCAATTACAAGTAAATCTTGTAAATTTGTGTGTGCATGGTTTGTTTGTGCTTGTATTTGCTTGCTTCCACTACTCGCATTAGAGCTAAGGCCTTCTTCTTGTCTGGCTTTTTTTCAGATGGGACTAGTTGGGCATGCCTCAATTAAAGGATGATAATGTTGACATTCATTCCTTTTTATGTTAGAGAAGGGCAATTTCAATATGGAGAGTAGTTATGCCTAATGTAAAGAACAATGTTGATATCTAGCTGAGATATCTTTTGGGATCATACTCTTAAAAATTCCACATGACATTTTTTAACTTTTTATTAAAAGAAAAATTGAGAAGTAACAGAAAATGTTTTCTCCTCCTTTTTTAAAGTGTTTGGCAGCATAGGAGATTTTCTCTTTTAAAAAGAATAAAGTAATGAGAGAATATGATCACAATTAGGTAGGGGGAGTTTAATATTGTAACACCCTAATACAGTCTAACATCAGAAACTCATTAAGTGTGACAATGGGTTATAAGTGGTGGGGATTACTAATTGACAACTTAGGCTTAAGCATTTTGGGTAGTTGTCAATGATTCAAATGGATCTAAGCCCAACAAGCTTGGAATGTTACAATTGGTATCAGAGTGGGTTACTAATAGTAAAAGGGGCTACCCAGGAGGAGGAGCCACTTCTACAAAAAGATAGGAGGAATCGGCTACGCAGAACATGCAACCACCACTGTCATTGAGAATAGGTGATGAACCATTACGCAACGAGGACACTGTGGATATAAGCGAGGGAAGTTGTAACACCTTAGCATAGTCCCACATCAGAAACTCACTGGGTAATAGCATGTTATAAGTGATGGGAATTACTACTTGACAATTTGAGCTTAAGCATTTCGGTGGTTATCAACAGGTCCAATTGGGCTTGAGCCCAACATATTGTCATGATAAGTTTTCCTGTGGTTCGGTGACTTAAGCATGTGATGTTACAAATTGAGCAAATTGGAAAAAGAAATGTCATAGTTCACGAAAACTAAGAAGGATAGAGTACTGCTTATATTTATCTTGTAGAAAAAGATTGAGACTCAATTGTCTAGCATTGATAAATCCTAAGGTTTTTCTTGTAAGATTATTGAAGGGAAAAACTGTGTGAAAATTGGATGGTGCATGGCTTTCTTAAGGGAAGTTAAAATTTATACACGCTTTGTGTGCTTATTGCTAATTTGTAGCAGTATGGTCCATCTATTCAATGTATTAGGGGGGATATTTTCATTGTTTTCTTTCATATTCATTAGCTTTTCCATTGTGTGATTGCCATTTTTAAACTAGCCCTGTTATTGACATCATTTTTTCCTTTTTCCAGGGATTGCAAACTTGCCTCGTTGCTTTGCTGTCACGGTATGCCCTCCCATATCTCTGTTTACACTATTTGTTGGTGTATTTTATTTAATGATGATAAATTGTCTTGAACTAAGGGCTTTAATCCAGGGGCTAGCATAACATTCATGGACAATTTTTCTTTACAACTTTTTCCTTTCCAATATTTATTTAAAATTTTAAACTTGTTAGGATTGCAATTGATTGGAATGAGTTTAAGCTGAAGCATTCACAAAATTCGTAAAATTAGCTCCTGAGAGATAATGGTTTAGCAAAAGGGCAAAAGCCACTTATGAAACACTGTTGAAAGGCCTTAGTGAGAAAGATGACTAATAATTTTGATATTGTGACTTATTGGCATTGAAATTGCTTGCATTCTACAAGCCTTAGTTGGACCCAACCGAGTAGTTCACTTTGGATTGCAGTCCTTTATGCTATTCGGGTTGTATGCTTTTCTCTCTCATAATGCATATTTCCATGCATCTTCTCAAGGTTGAATTTTGCATGTATATCTTCACTCCATTTGCGTAATCACATATTACCTCGTGAAGGCTATTTGCATTACCAATTTATCATAGTGTAACTTGCCATCATGATTATTTCTACTCTGGGTCTCAAAATAATGAACGACCTTAGAAAGAGGACCAAGATCCTAGAGTGTTGGAGGAAATAAGAGAATTATTTATTCCTGTAACCTTAGGCTCTCTTATATAGGGAGAGACTTATGGGTAAATTACATATGGTGGACAAGAGAAAAAAAAATAAACGGAAAGATACATAGAATGTAGAAATATCTTAACATCCCCCCTCAAGATGGAGCATAGATGTCAATCATGCTCAGCTTGGAAGAACACTTCTGAAATGGCCCCCTGAGTAATGCCTTGATAAAGATATCTGTAGTTTGTTCTCCTGAACTAACATGAGAAGTATAAATCAGACCCTTTTGGATCATATCTCTAGTATAATTGCAATCAACCTCAATATGCTTCGTTTTCTCATGGAATGCAGGGTTGTTGGCAATGAAGAGAGCAGCTTGATTGTCACATTGGAGGTTCATGGGGAGAGGCACCTCTGTAGTCAGGTCAGTAAGGACAGATCTGACATACATCATATATGTACTCGCATGTGCCATAGCTCTATGTTCTGACTCAGCACTCGATCTGGCAACCACAGTATGTTTTTTGCTCTTCCAAGAAATCATGGAATTCCCTATAAACACAGCAAAAATAGAGGTAGACTTTCTATCCTTTGGACATCCAGCATAATCTGCATCTGCACATGTTGTAACTGAGAGAGATGTGCCCCTGCTGAAAAGAAGTCCTGTACCAGGTGAATTATTCAAGTATCTCAGAATCATATGGAATGCATCCATATGTGTCTATCTCGGTTGCTCCATGAACTGACTTACTTTGATCACAACAAATGATATGTCAGGCTTGGTAATGGTCACATATAGTAGCTTGCCAACAAGCTCCATGTATCTCCTCTTGTCGACCTCTTAAGTGTCATCATCATATAGCTTCATGCTCGGGTCAATAGGAGTAGTGGCAGGCTTGCAATCTGCCATGCCTGTCTCTGAGAGGAGATCTGTAACATACTTCCTCTGTATCATCACCAGACTACGTTGGTTCCTGGCAAACTCTAGCCTAAGGAAGTAACGTAGATCATGGCCTCAAATTTCAGCGAAATTCGGTCGAATTTCTGTCGAATATCGATATCCAGTCGAAATCGAAATTCGACCGAGATGACCGAAATGGCCGAAATATGTGGGTCCTAGTACAAAAAAGACCGAAATGACCGAAATTTCGATCGAAATTCCACCGAAATTCCATCGAAATTCTGTTTTGGTCGATACCGAAATGGTGACCGAAACCGACATTTAGGACCTTGACGTAGATGTCCTAGATCCTTGGTCACAAACTGCTGACCTAGGAAGTTCTTGGCTCCTTGAATGCCTTGCTCATAATCTTCTGTAGCAATAATGTCATCAACGTACACAAGAATGACAATAGTACATCTCTATGTCTTTTACACAAACAAGGAGTGATCTGCAGTCGATCGCACAAACCCTTGTTGCTCTATCAAGTCCGAGGGCTTCTGAAACCATGTCCTTGGACTCTACTTAAGGCCATAAATAGCCTTGTGTAGTTTGCAAACCTTCTTACACTCTCCCTCAGCAGCAAACCCGGGTGGTTGCTGCATATAAACCTCTTCTTGCATATCTCCGTAAAGGAAGGCATTCTTCACATCAAGTTGATACATGGGCCAATCTCGTGACACATCAACAAAAAGAAGAATACGCAACGTCAAATGCCTGGCCACCAGAGAGTAAGTATCCTGATAGTCTACCCATATGTATGGGTGAACCTATGTGCCACAAGTCTCACCTTATAGTGATCCACACTGCCATCGGCACGGTGTTTCACCGTGAACACCCATTTACATCCCACAACGGACGTGCGAACTAGAGCAGAAACAAGACTCCACGTACCACACGACTGTAGCATGATCATCTCCTCTTCCATAGCTAAACGCTAACGACTATCCTTCAATGCCTCCTCATAATTTCATGGAATGTCCACGACAGATAGAGCCACTGCAAATTTCTGAAAATCCCTTGGTGGACAATGAAAGGAGACCTAAGATGCCAAGGGATAAGAAGCACAAGAGCGCTTCTGCTTTCTAACTGCAATAGGAATATCCAGGTCAGATGAAACGTCCTCTATCTGCATGCTATTTTCCTGCAATGACTCCTGCACCAACACAACTCCAGACCCATCGTTAGAAGCTATGTTATCAGAACAAACCTGGGGCCTCGTGAGTGTTGGGCGATGGCCATGAGCAGACGCAGTCCGACGAGTGTAGAACTTAGGTAGGGATGGAACAAGTGGCACATGTGACTGGATAGAAGGTGGTTGTGGAAGAGGTGGTGGTGGTGGAGAAGGTGGTGTTGGAGTAGATGGTAATGTTGGTACAACATGCATGGGAGGAGGTGGCATGTAAATCTCATTATCTAAGTCTGATGGAGCTAACCGATCACCTGTAGGAGAGAAGTACATTACTGACTCAAAAAAAGTGACATCAGTACTGATATAGTATTTTCTGGACAAAGGATTATAACATCGGTCTCCCTTCTGAGTCTTGGAGTACCCAACAAACACACATTTGACAGCTCTAGAGGTGAGCTTGTCAAGACCAAGAGACAACTTGTGAACAAATGCAACAGACCCAAATGCACAATGAGTGAGTGAGAATAACTCCTTTTCAAGGAAAGCTATAGAGAAAGGAGTTTTCTCACCCAAGACGGACGACGGCATACGATTCACCAAATAGCATGTTGTGAGAACATCTCCCCAAAACGAATGTGGTGCACGACTCTGGATGAGAAGAGTTCGAGTAACGTCATGCAAATGACGATGCTTTCTTTCAGTAACACCATTTTGCTGAGAGGTGTAGGAACAAGAAGTTTGATGAATAATCCCTCTAGATGAAAGGAAATGAAACAAATCACGAGTATAAAACTTCAAAGCATTGTCAGTTCGCATAAACTTTTACAGAAGTAGAGAAAACATTTTGCACTTTAATAATAAAGGTTTTGATCACATTCCCTGCTTCAGATTTATTTTTCAAAAGAAATACCCATGACAAACGTGAAAAATCGACCACAACTACAAGATAAAATCTATGTACCTGATGATCCGGCACACGACTCGAACCCATATATCAATATGAAACAACTCAAAAAGGGAACTATTGCTCCGACTCTGACGATTAGGAAAGGCAGACCGATGATGCTTTCCCAACTGACAAGCTTCGCACTGAAAGGATGTACTAGGTGAGATTTGTGGCAGAATATGACACATCTTTTGAAGAGAGAGATGACCAAATCGGAGATGCCAGGTGAAAGGAGAGACTGATCCAGACGAATGAAAAGATACGCCAGCATAGAGTGTTTGAACCAGGCGATAAAGGCCACCATGCTCACGGCCACTCCCAATCACTTTGCTCGTAAGAATGTCCTGAAAAACAAGAGACGATGGGTCAAAAATGGCTCTGCAGTACATATCTTTTGTAATTTGACTAATAGAAAGCAAATTCATAGAGAAATCAGGAGCATGTAGTACATTCTGTAGACACATCGAAGGCGTCATAGTAATCTCCCCCTGTCCTGTGATCGGGGAATGAGTTCCATCGGCTATCACAACTGTTCTTCCTGGCGGAACCTGCTTATATGACGAAAGTTGATGTCTGTCTACACAGAGACGATGTGTTGCACCGGAGTTCATAATCCACTCTGTAATGTCAGACCCATGACATGTTGTAAAAACATAAGTACCTGAGGTGCTAGATGTAGCAGAGGTACTGGCAGAAGCTGAGACGGTCACATCTGAGTGATCTGCCGAAGATGGTGATGCGAAAGGAGGTATAATATCCCTCAATCTGGCCACGAGGTGATCAAACCTCTGATCTAAAGTGGAAGCAGCAAGGGACTCAATCTGCTCTGCAACCCAAGCCGACGCCAGAAACCTATGCTTGGAATAGCATGTTTCCTCAATATGCCTTGAACGATGACAAAAATTACATGGCTGACGAGCGCAACCTCCTCTGCCACGAGGTCCATGTCCATGGAAGATAGAATGACCTCCTCTCCCTCGAAAAGCTGCCATGGTCGATGAAGTCTTACTAGAGGTGGTGGACGGAATAGTGATTCTGTTGAGCCTGCGATATTCTTCCTCCATGGGGGGTATAGGGGCATCTGCTAGAATCTGAGAGCGAGCAGCATCATATTTAGGATCAAGGGTTGCTAGGAATACCCCAACCATGATAGCATTCCTATATGTCTTCTGCTGCTCTGGAGTAGACGTTTAAGGCATGAAATTGCGGAGCTTCTTGAACATCCCACGCAAGGATGTATACAATGAGTGCAGAGGACGTCTGTTCTGTTTGACAGTGAATATGTCCCTCTAGAGTGTTGGAGGATCTTCGTTTCGTTCCTCGCTTGAGAATAGGTTGTCGCGAGGGTATCCCACATCGCCTTGGCAGTAGGCTGATATATCACATCATTGGCGATCTCGATCGTAAATGTACCAGAAAGTCAGACCTTCGCATATGCATCATCTGCCTCCCACAAGGCATTCAACCTAGTCTTCTCCACCAGCTCCTCCTTGGTAAGAATATGCTTCTTACCATTTGACTTCATCATGCTCATGAACTGCATAGCCCAGTGTTCATAATTTGTCCCGTCTATTTTTACAATAGGCGTTGGTCCTTTGAATGCGCATGTGACAGGTACATCAACCTTGTTTTCATACATATTGCCTGAAGAAGAATACTACAGGTTTTGTATATGTCTACACAGACATATGTGGACTCATGCACCCCAACCCATCATCCAATTGACGAAACCGACGCGCAAGTAGCGTAGGTGGCATGTGCAAGACAGCGGCGCACTCACCTGCAGATAGTTGTGCACGTGCACCCTACAGGAAGTGCCGCACAAATTGGAAAGCGGCGTGGAGAGGCGCGCCCGGGCGGCGACGCGATGAAGGTTGCTTGCGCGGGTGATGCGCGAGGAAGGCGGTGCGCGAGGGTGACGTGCGATGGAGGCGCGCGGGCGATTGGGGCTGCGGCGGCGCGTGGACAGAAGGAAGGAGGGTTGAAGGTAGGTTTAGGGTTTTGGAGTTCGAGAGCTCTGGTCTAGGACCGCCGCTCTGATACCATGTTGGAGGAAATAAGAAAATTATTTATTCCTGTAACCCTAGGTTCTCTTATATAGGGAAAGACCTATGGGTAAATTACGTATGGTGGACAAGAGAAAATAAATTAAATGGAAAGATACATAGAATAAAGAAATATCTTATCATAGGTTATGAATAAAGTTTCTCCTTATTGTTTGCAAGAGTGGGGGGCAGGCACGATCGATGTAGAGGTGAGCAAGTGGGATGGGACCCCTTGACTGGAGTTGTACAAAGCTTTGAATGATTTTTATAAGGCATTAGGTCAACGATTGCGATCCATATAATGGACCTACAAAAATAAATAGGTTAAATTATATCTTATGTGGCATTTAAACCTTATGTATATGTATTTGGAAGTCATAAAAATATAATTTTTATGACTGCTTCTTTATGTCTCGCGCATCCTTGAGTCGGACGTGGCTTCGCTGGTGAAGTGTTTCTTGGAGGAGGCAAAGCAGATGTTGTTTCAGCTGAACGCAGATGGGGTACCAGGCTCGGATGGGTTCTCGGTACTTTTCTATCAGGAATTTTGAGATGTGATCAAGCAGGAATTGATGAAGGTGCTTGCGGAATTCTGAGAGGGCAATTGTGGTTTCGAGAGGTTGAACAAGGCCGTCAATTTTCTGCTTCCGAAGAAGGATACACTGAGCAGGGTGGACGATTACAGATCGATTGCTTTGTCTAATGTTGTTTATCTGATTTTTGCCAAGATCCTGGCAAATAGATTGAAGGGAGTACTTGACAAGACTATTTTGTCAGAGTAGACAACTTTTTTGCTGGGGAGAGCTATGGTTGATGGCTTGGTTTTAGTGTTTGAGATGGCGACAGACTGGAAAAGGATCAAGGCTAAATGGTTGATTTGGAAGGTGGATTTTTCCAAGGCATATAACGGTGTGGACTGGAGCTTCTTGTGAGTTTCGTTAGAGAAGAGAGGCTTCCCGGACTTATGGATTTTGAGGGTGAAGCGTTGCGTCACAACGATCTCCCATACCGTGTTGGTCAATGGTAGTCCGGAGGGGTCTTTTTCCAACCGCGGAAGGGCTTTAGGCATGGATGCCCTTTGGCTCCGCTCTTGTTTGTGATTGTTGTGGATGTGATGGCAGTAATGATGAGGTTGGCTCTAGGAGGTGGTTGGTGTGCTGGTAGGGCTGGCTATCGAGACCAACGAGCCGAGCCAACCCTTGGCTCGGGCTCAGGCTTGATAAGCCCAACTAGGCTCGTTCGAGCCCAGACGAGCTGGCTCGAGCTCAGGCTCGATGAGCTCGATCCCTTATTGAGCTGGCTCGGGCTCGATAAGGCTCGCGCCAAGCCCCCTATCGAGCCCGAGCTCCTTATCGAGCCTGGTCTGGACTCGAGCCCACGTCGAGCTCGTTGAGGAAAATGGATACTTTTTGGTGGACAAAGTGTTTTGTGTGGGTTCGAACTCGAGACATGCTCTATCAAATACTGTATTCCTTACCAGTAGGCCACTTACCAAGTTGTATATAAAATCTTAATTATAATATTTATATTGTAACATTATATTTGCTTATAAAAAGTTACTACTTTTCTAGTGCGTGAGCGGGGGGCAAATGTGTGGGAAGGAATGGGACTGATTTGAGAATTAGGTCCTGACTCGTGGGAGGGTCAAAGTTAGTGGAGGGAAAATTGGAAAGGGATAAATTTATTTTATTTGTATTGTATATAAATATATAGATAATATGTGTATATATATATATATATATATTCCTTATCGAGCCCCTTATTGAGTTATCGAGCCGAGCAAGGCTGGGTTTGAGCTCAGCTTGTTAAAAGATATCGAGCCCAAAATTCTGGCTTGGGCTCAGCTCAATAGCTTAATGAGCCGGGCTCACGAGCCCTTATCGAGCCGAGCCCGAGCCTAGCTCATCGAGCCGTGACTTAATAGCCAGCTCTATGTGATGGTTATGAGGATGAGATATCCATCCCACTTCTTCAATATGCTGATGACACTGTGGTGTTCCTGGGGATTTATGAGGTGCACGTGCAGATGCGTCATGCGTCATTCATCTTAGATATTTTTGGAGACCTTTCTGGTATATTGATTTATAGAGGTAAATTGGTGGTGGTTCCCTTCAGCCTTGATGGGATGGAGGTGCCGTGTGTGATGACGATTTTGGGTTGTCCTACGGCCACATTGTTGATTACTTTTTTGGGCTGCCTTTCGTGGTGGGGCAACCAAAATCTTGAGACTGGTTGTTAGGGAAATTGGAGGAGAGGCTTGCAGGGTGGAAGGTGTCGATGCTTTCAAAAGGTAGGAAATTGTTTCTACTGAAGCACACTCTCTCAGTCATTCCTATTTTTTTCTACTTCACGATGTTGCTTCCTGTGGGGGTTCGTGCGAGGATCGAGGTTTTGACGAGGCAATTCTTTTGGTCTGGTGGGAAGCTGCAGAGAAGGGAGTGCTCTTGATGGACTGGAGCAAGGTGACCGCACCTAAGGAGTAGGGTGACGTGGGAGTTCTTCGGATGGCCGAGATGAACAAAGACTTTATGACTAAGTGGGTGGTCCTCATCTGGGGAAAATCTGACGAGCTGGTGTGTAGAATGATGAGAAAGATCTATGGATTGTCCATGTCGTGAGCCATCATTACGGAGTGATTGTCGTCGTCGCAATGGAAGGGGATTACTGAGATGATCCTGAAGGTGGAATTGAAATTGAGTCAATTCTTGGGGATGGTTTGGGGTTTTGCTTTTGGCGGGACGATTGGACGGGTGATGGGGTGTTGGGCGACCGGTACTTGCGCCTCATGCAGTTGGCTGATAACAGAGAGGTGGCAGTGAAAGATGTTTGGATGCACGGAGCGTGGTCTCCGTTGTTCTCCTCGGGTATATCTGATCGCGTGATTCAGGAGTTCTTAGCTTTACTGGCAGATCTAGCGCATAGAGGGGTCGTAGGTGGGCAGGGATCATTATATTTAGGGTGATGGTAGGTTCTCGGTGAACAAGGCATATCGGTTTTTGATGGATGATGGGGAGGGGTGGATGAGGAGGTTGCTGCGAATAACATGACCATCTGGAGAAGCAGGGTCCCTAACCATATCAGTATCTTTCTGTGGTTCTTTCGACTTGGTAGGATTCTCACGCAGGCCCGTCAGAGGATGTTGTTGGGGGTGAAGGTCGATCCTTGTGCTAGATGTGGGGCGACAATGGAGGATGCTGATCACCTATTTTTCTCATGTTCATCCTCTTGTCAGATCTGGAATAGAGCCAACTTATCTTGGTTTAATGGGCAGGATTGCACCAGCTTTTGGGGAAGCGTTAGAGGGGTTATTGGTCACAACCATGAAGACAATGCTTGCCCTTTTGTTTTACTTTGGGCGATATGATGCACTAGGAATGTCACCATTTTTGAGGGGCAAGATCTTATATAATTGAACACTGTCGAGCTTTATGCTTGTCCTGGTCAATGTAAGTGGTTGCAACACAATCTTTATATATATATATATACATATACATATACATTTTTTGCGGTGGATCCCAACGTGGAATGCCACCCATGTCATTCTCAAAAAAATAAAAATATAATTTTTATTTATGATATTGTTGCGAATCGTGGAAGCGGAACTCACAAATGATCAATCATGCAAGTACGAAGACACACCGATTTACAAGGTTCATCCGTAACTAGGCTATATCCTTGGGTGGCGACGATTGATTTTCACTATGTGGAGAAAGAAGAAAGTACAGAGGATACAGAGAGCCCTAACCCTATGGAGTTTATATACTACTCCCATACAAAATAGTCCCACCTCAAAGGAATACGGATCAGAATACCCACATAAGAAAAAATTCAGGATGGGGATGGGGGGAGGGCATGGCCTTAAATTTCGCCGAAATTCGGTCGAATTTCGGTTTCGGTGGGTGACCGAAATTCGACCGAAATGCCTATATCGGTCGAAATTTAGGGGGGCTAGTTCAAAAAACAACCGAAATGACCGAAATTTCGGTCGAATTTCGACCGAAATTCAGCCGAAATTTCGTTTCGGTCACTTAACGAAACGAAACCGAAATCCGACTTTTAAGGCCTTGGGGGAGGGGGAGCATCGTATTGGTAGGGCATGGTGGCATGGGGGATTAGACGGTTCTTCGACCAAGATCATATGGTTAGGAATCAAGGTATATGAATATATATAATTATAAAATTATTTATAAAATTTGTATCGAGTATATATCGAATTATATTGACTCAAAAAAATTATATGGAGTTATAATTGTGTATTTCTTACTTGTGAGTTAAATTATATTTATTTATTTATTTATTTAAATGTTATATCTATATATGGTTAATTACGTTGGTATACATATATATATAAGTCATACAAAATGTAGATTGGTTATATATGTATAGCTTTGTAGGGTTCTATTTATATATTTATAGAATTTTAGTTTGGTTGTGTTTATATATTCTTTCATGTAGTGTATCATTATAATTTGATTGATAGAGTTATATATAAGTATATGTTTTGGGTTATATTATTTTTAACATTTTTTACATGTACCCTTCTATAATTGCAGTTATGCCTCTACCTTTTTTGTAATATCACTTGTGTCCCTGCTTTATATATGTTAACAGTTGTGCTCCTTTGTTATTTTGGCCTTCTTTTAGATGAGTTAAACCGTGATTTGCACAAACCAAGCTGTGGTAAGAAAAAAAATTATTACAATTGTGCTCCTCCCTTTATGCCAGAGCAAGGCATGCAATCTGAGCTCCCCACGACCTCCTTTGCACCGCCCCGAGTTCTCCGGAACCCCCTCTACGCCAACTTGAGCTCCCCACAACCCCCTTCTCACTGTCACAAGCTTCATGCAAGCCCCTTCGTGACCGTAGCTCCCTCCCCGTCTACAACCCCCTCCATGACCTCGAGCTCCCAACGTTTCCCTGAACAAACTGCACTGGTACCCCTTTTTTTCAATTCCAATTACGCTTATGCCTATAAGATAACGTCCGTTTGAGAGAGGAACAAATGTCAACTAACTCAAGGGACACAGTTGTTAATCATATAACAAGGTAGGGGCACAAGTGATATTGCGAAAAAGGTAGGGATGATGGTAATTGGAGAATCTCAGAGGGGTACATGTCCAAAAACTATTATATTTAGGCTTTTTTATCACTTCTTCCTTTCTTAACTTCTGTAATTTCATTTATGCCCCTCTGCTACTTGGAATATCAATCGTTCCCCTGATTTGTTTCAGTTTTGTCACTTGTGCCCTTCGGATTAGTTGTCGTCCATCCGCGTCCCAAATGGACGTTAACTTTAGGGACACAAGGGATTGAATGGCTAAGTTAGATATGTCTTTTTCTAAAAGTCTTCTTTGGTTTCTTTCTCCACCTCTTCCTTTCCTCAGTAAACCCACCTCCTCTGCTCCCCCCTCATGCAATGCCTTCCTTCTCCACCTCGTCCTCCTCTTCCCCTCGACCTCTTCAACTTCCTTGCCAGCTCTCCCCCTTCATCCTCACATTTGACATTGCCGGCTCTACCCATCATGGCTTTGGCATCTCTGATCTCCTCTCCAACCTTGCCTTCTCTAATGTTTTCAACCGTTTACTTCCCATCTCTCAATTTTTGCAATTGACATTGCAATTGTAGATGCTTGACGGTTGTGGCTCAAACGTAGTTATTTCACACTTTTCTCTCTTTGTCTTGATCCAAATAATAGCACCTGGCATTTCTTGTGATTTTCAGTTAACATGATGGAATCTCTTTGTAAAGATGATTCATGTTGTCATTGTTGGATTACTTACTATTGAATCACACATAATTTGGTTTCTGAGTTTCAGGCATATGGTTCATGAGATTCTCGTAAGGTTTTTCATTTTGGTTTGCTTCGATTGTTTCCAGGTGGTGGGGACACTGGGCACATGATATCACATCGGAAATGGGATAAAAGGTGCTCGACTAGAGGTTGGATTTCATAAACTCCTCTGTTGCATATTATTTTCCTTAAATCCTTTCCCCTCTTTCTGTCAGAAACCCCACTCGATTCTGACTTTCTTTACCTTCGAAACTCTCCACTTCCGATCATTCTATCTAGACCATTCATCGATTGGAGCTCCCTTTGTCATCAGATGAGCTCTTTCATCCGTATGTCTCTATTTCACTATCGTAACAACCAAGCCAAGAACGAAGGGCTTAAGCTACATTCCATTTCATCATAGGTTCCAAGTCTTCAAATCATAGCAGCATCTTCGACCAATGGACCTCCGTGCCAACGATTGTTGTCATCATCACCAGTTGTTTATTGCCAGATTCGACGTGCACTGTTGAAGGGTGTTTGATTGGAGTGGAGTAGGAGGTCATGGTAAAGGGGTTGGGGGAGAAGGAGGTCGGGTTGGAGGGGTTGGGGAAGGAGGAGGGGATTTTGACATTTATGTCCCTCTTAACCACACCTTAGTTTGAAGAAACCATTATCAGTTCAACTAATTAAAGATAACAGAAGGGCACAAGCGATAATGATGCAAGAAGTCTGGGGCATAAGTGGTATTTCAAAAGGGATGGTATAATTGATATTGCAAAAGTTGAGTGGTACAAGTGATAAAAACCCTTACATTTATGATGCACATGATATTATATATATAGTACTAGCATGCAATTTAAGGAATTACATTATTTAAATGTAACACTCTCCCTCAAGCTATTACATACTATTACATACTCTAACTGTCTAACACTCTCCCTCAAGTGGGAGCTAAGAAGCTGCAGCTTGCAACAAAAAAATATGCACAACACGTCTTCACTTGATACATCTAAGAGAGACCGGAGTAGTCGTCGTTTGGAAAAGACCGACACGAGGACAGGTTGCGATGACCAGGTCGTGCCTGGAGTAGAGTCGTTGTGATGATTAGAACGTGCCTAGAGAAGAGTCACTCTAGGAGGAGGCCATTGCATAAGGTAGTTGCACTAGGAGGAGATTTGTTGGAAGTCGTAGATGTTCATTGAAGACGACCGGCATGCAATAGTAGTCTGGGCTGTCGGTCTTCATGTTATGGATAGGCAGTGGAAGTTTCAAAGGATCCTAGGTAGTAGAAGTCCATTTATAATAGTTGACCATTTATAATAGTTGATGTCGATGTCGAACACAAGAAATAGAATGGTTATCTCTCATATGCGGATCTTGAGAATTGGGCCTCTCTTATACGTAAACCCTGAGAATGGCCTCTCCTGTATCTTGTAAGGACTTGGAGTCGGTTCACTTATACAAGGACCTTATAGATGAGATCTCTTTCTGAGATTCCACAACTCGAGTAGATGATGATGGACGCAATAGAAATTATGTATATACAAAGTAACAATGTGCCCTGCTCTCACCTCCCCCCGTTTCTCTCATACTTGTCAAAATATAGACATAGATGACCAAGTTGGGAAAAACAACGGATAACATGCATTTTCCTTTCTTCTTTTTCTCGGCTTTTCTATCTCTTTTTTAGAAGTCATCTCTCCCATTTTCAAAAGCCATGTATTTTTTTCTCAATCTTTTTTGCCCTTCTTTTTTTTTCTAATTAGCGTTTTTTCCCATAGTAGTGGCCTACTTGGGCCGTTTTTTTCGTTCCCCTTTTTTGGTTCAATAGTCGCCCAATGGGACCCAAAATGTTAGTTGTCCCAAGTCTTTTCCCTCTTTTTGTTTTTAACTTTCAGAACTGGGCCCAAATATTACTCAACACCTTCTATTTATTTGGAAGTGCCACCATCCATCTCTTTATGCACGCTCGACTAGGATTCCCTCCAGGAACCCATCGTTGTCGTCGCCATCATGGATCATCGAGGAGAATAGATCCTGCAGGGGCATGGGGGATTGCATGTGCACCTTCGTACGAGGAGTAGGATTCGCTTGGGCAAGTATAGTGACTGTGAGGAGATCAGCATCGCTTGGTGATGGTTCGAGCTAGGTCGTTGAGAAGGGCTTGGAGTTGACTTGCAAAGGGTTTGGTGGTGGGATGTGTCGTGACATGAAGGATTGAAGTCTTAAAGCTTCCCTCTGTAGCTTGAGATCAGAGAGGACAGTTCTGGAGCCCTCGAATCAAATCTTCCGGAACATAATAAGAAACCAAACTCAAAAAATCGAATCGCGAGATTGAATTGTTCTGATGCCATATGAAATATAGAATGCAGAAGTGAATAATCAGAACAAGAACATAGAATTATGTGAAGTAGAATACTCAAGATTTATGTGGAACCCTATTCCATAAGGATCATGATGAAACGATGCGAGAAGGCCTTTTGGGACAGATTTTTTTTATAATCTCTCAGTGAATGCATGAGGCGGGGCTTCTTATATAGCCCCATCGGCATACATGTCTCCCACTTATAGATAATGTATGACTAAACAAGAGAGCATCATAATAGGATCTTGGAGAGATCCATTTACCCATCATACTCTATCATGTATAATTGTGAAGATATATAAAGGATGTGTCCAACTTGAGTTCAGGAAGGCCACCTCCATCTTTGTAAAAAAACTCTAGCAATTTAATAGAACAAGTATACATGTTATATTATAGTGTGTAGTTTTGATGTTTGTATTTAGTAAAAAATATAATCTGTAGTTTTGCATTTTACAATGCGTACTTTTGTGTTTTACAATGTGGAATTATAATATAAATTGTTTACTTATTTTACTAGGTTGTTGGTGTTTTTGTGAACCCCCGAGGATCCGGGTACCCGTTTACACATATTTCACACTATTAAATTCGCTAAAAATCGCACAAGCTACAGAAAACAGGTGTTTTTTTCATGTTGAAGATACATATGACATTTACATTCACATTCACATTCATAACCACAAAGCTGATAGAGACATATGCCACCAAAATTTCATTTCATTAACTTCCATTTATTTTACAATATGTACAGTGACTGACTGTACAGACATTTTTTTCAAAAATATGACTGAAGAGAAAAGAAACATATTACATTATCAACCGAACCAAAAACTGAACAAAAACAACATATCGTCTGGTATATACTCTGTCTCCTGAAATCATCAACCCGATACTGTGTTAAAGGCTCCTTGCCTGCCATGCGTGCAAGGAAGAAAAGGCGTCAGCGGGCGCTGGTACTTCCCATAAGCTTATATATAAAAAATCTTCTGGCGTTTAAAATGTTTAAAAGTAACAAGTAGAAAGGTGGAACAAGTTCAATTTACATCGACTTGCGTAAGTAAAAAGGTATTCAAGTTGTTTGTAAGCATCTCTCATGATTGCCCAATAACCCAACATTTCCCATATATGACTTATTTATATTGTAGTTGAATATTCATGAATGTATGATTGTAAGTATATATCATCATTTTCTTCAGAGATCATGTTTGTGAGTGATGATGGAAAAAATTTAGATTGGAATGGTTTTTTAATTTATTTAGATTTTTAAGTCTAGCGAATAATCTGTGGTCTTGGTTAGTGTGCAACCTCACACTATGACTCTAAGGCTTGGGGAATGTCTTAGGGTTGGGGTGCCTCCGTAGGCATGCGGTGTAGTATAATGTATCCTAACTAAGTTCCCAACATGTCCACTAGCTTGATGGGATTTCGAATCAAATTATAGTCACTTCCATTTACTCAACTTTAATTGTAATCCCTTCAAAGCTCAAGTGTAACTGTCTCAGATGTAACTCTAGATGATGTAGATATAGAGATGGATGATTTGGATGTAGAATCCCCAAGTCTAGATGATGTAGAATCCTCAAGCGGTGAGGAAGCCTACAAATGGCTCTTTCGTCTCGCCCTCTAATTGGAAGTGCGGTCCAATAGAGGGATAGGTCTACTCCAAAACTACGCCACTGAGACGGGTGAGAGAGACTCTCCAGAAAAGTCACTCTAGAAAAACAGCCCGACCGGTAACGGACAACCGAGCTCGTACGAAAAACTAAAACCGAGGATCCCCCACCTGGGTGTCCTAAAACAAAGGGTCAGCGGAATTGGTCTAAAGTCGGGATCCCAACGAAGCGTAAAAACACTGCGATCTCGCGTAAAAACCAAAAAGGGATTAAGATCCTAGACTCGCACACTTGGCGGCCGCTACCCTAATTGGGTTTTCTATCTCCCGCAAGAGATCAGGAAGAGTTCAGCCAGCAGATGATAGACCGATTTCACATACAGCTGACTCTTCAGGAATCTTTGCAGCACATCCCCCTTCTTCAGCGTTCGTTGAGAGACAGGACCACAGTCAGGAGGAAGAGGAGGAACCACCACTCTGAGATCCATGTGCTGACGAAAGCCACATGTTTCGCGATCCAGAACCTTCTGTCGGCCAAGAGGCCAGATTCAGGATCCCCTTATGTCAGATGCCACATCAGTGAGCAGAGGTTCGACCGGACTCTATTAGATAGAGGATCGTCTATCAACCTCCTTCCGGCAGCCCTTCTCGACTGCTTCAAGTTGGGCACTCTTAGGCAGAGCAGGACAGTCCTTCAGTTTGCTGATAGATCTGTCAAGAGGCCGAAGGGGTTGTTGCGAGACGTTGTCGTCACTATTCAGGGCATGCAATTTCTCGTGGACTTCGTAGTGTTGGACATGGAGATCCCTGAGTCAGTGACCGATACCCCCATCATTCTAGGTCACCCGTTCTTGGCCACAGCCAAGGCAGTTACCGACCATGATAGCGGGAAGGTTTACTTTCGCATCGAGGGCGAAAGTGTACAAATAGAGACGGTAGTCATACCTTAATATCTTATGTGATTGGCTTTTCAGGTCAAATTGAATGATCCACTCCATCATTGTGACAAATCTTATTCATGTAGTAAGTTATACTTACAAAGTTACAATTCTTTCTTAAGATGATTATTATTATTAAAAACACCTAGGGTTTCACTTAATTTCCGTCTTAGCATTGTGAGATCTAGAATCAAGGATTTAAGGGTTAATGACCAAATATGAAACTAAGATCTAATTCACAATAAAAACCCCCAGATTCTAAATGATTCTCCTTGACCTAAGAAAGTGTTTTATGCTGGAAAAGAAAGTTTAGACTCTAATTTATGTCCTTTATGATGAGTATGCACCACTTCTAACCATAAATTGTCGTGGAAATTCAAGGGCTCCTACCGAGTTTAGACACATCGAAGTGAAGGATATGTTAAGATCCTCAAGCGCATCACAGAAGCGTGAGCATCGTATCGGATACGACGAAGAACGACTAGTCGCACTAGTTGTTCTATGCAATGGAAATTAAAAATTTTTCATGCGACGAAACCACATGATCCAAGAACACTTCTCGGATCATATGTCTAAACCACAAACAAGTATTAGGGTTACCTCTTGAAGCGTGGTTGCGATTGAGTCTCTAAACAAAGAGACCTCCTGTCTCAAGTCCGATCCGTCGGAGGAGATGCTTGCGAGCACGGGGATGAACCGCGTGCTTCTCGCAATCCATGTTGATGATCCAAGTGGCGGATCTCCTGATCTCGACTCACGAGATCCGACGTTTTCTTCACGAGCAGGGCACGCCGAAGTAGACGGAGATCCACGAGCAAACCATCGGGCAGCATAACGACGATGCCACGGCGATGGAGAACCTCTCTAGGGCATCCATGGTGGACGGCCATGAGAGGGAGAGAGAGAGAGAGAGAGACTTGTTGTCTCACTTATGTGTGTAAAGAAGAGCAAAGTGGTGCCTCTCCTTTTATAATATTTTGGGATCCGTGGATCTCAATCCATGTGACAACACAAATTCAATGGTTCACATTGATTTGTGTTTCCGGTCATGATTTGTTGCTAAAAACACAACAACAATTAATTTAATAAAAATCAAATATATATTAAATACAATTTGATTTATATCAAATCAAGCTCCATTGGAGAAATAGGAAAGGAGGCAAGCCTCCTTCCATAAGGAGGGTGGACGGCCATGAGTCCTATAAGGACTTGGTGGTCGTCCCCTCTCCTCATTAGGAAGAGAGCCTCCTTTCTCTTTTACATGAGATTGCATTATCTCATAATTTTCTCCAATATTTGGAACAACTTTTGTTGCAAATTATTTTCACAAAAATAAATCCAATTTATTTTGTGAACATTGCAATCATGCCATTGGAAATTTTGTGAATCACATTCACAGCCCAAAATAAAATGTAAATTACATTTTCAAGTTAATGTCCAATGTGAATCCAATTCACATTAACATTTAATTAACAAATGTAAATTACAAATAGCTCTCTCTCTTATATATTATAAATCTCATTTATAATATACATGACTAATATGGATATTGCTATCCACATTATTCATATCCATGATGATTAAATCACATTTAATCATCTTGGATCTCTATTCTCTTGTTCTCAAATAATATGAATCACATTCACATTATTTACATCTTTGATAATTAAATCTCATTTAATTATCTAAGATAACTCTCTTTATAATATGAATCAAATTCATATTATTCATGATAATTAAATCACATTTAATTATCCATTTTCTCAATGCTCGGATATATGTTATCAACAATGAAATTATCCTGAACTCCTTCAAGGGTAATGTACTTTCTCCGCAGATACTTGTAGATAAGAGCAGGTCGATTGTATTGTTCCACGTATAGTGACTTGGATATTTAGATCGCAAATCCAGATCGCGGGCCTCCCATAGATGCTTGATTAAATCAAGACCGCAAATCTAATCTTCTTATTGCATCTGAATCACATTCAGATCAATGTCCAACATTTGGACCAAGATTAGATCACTTCTCTACTGAGAGGAGTCACTAAAATCCAGACTCGTTTCATCACTCCCTAGGAATGGAAGCGTCATGGTTATACATTCATTTATGATCACATCACCCTCAGGTATTCCCAATACCTGTACATCCTGCATACTGGAAGACTCAGATTAAACTCGAAGTATTGGATCAAATTTTTACTGTCTACTTCATAGTTTTATCAGTAAGTTTCTCATTCGATCATTGGTAGTCAGTATCGATCATATACTTTCCAAAAGCATATATCATACCTAGGTCTTGATCATATACTTTCCAAAAGTATATATCAAACCTACAAATTCAGTCAAGCTTCCAAAGCGAGACGACCGTGCACGGAATTTGATTCTTCCCAATATCTCATGAGTGAGCTCATGTCTTCCGGTTTAGTAACTGAACCTGTATGATCCCGTTGAGAGATCATATTACTCATATGCCCTTACATGCACACCAGCGCGCCAGTGTATAGACCTTGGTTAGGTCATCAACCTATTGGTCTGCCAAATGTACATACTCAGACATATAGCAACACATCTGTCTCCGGTCAGAGGATGCATGCCTGTATCGTGACAGCATACGATATAGGACTATGGTTATCTCGATCTCATTAAGTCAACTCTTTGACCTAACTAATCTGACACCTCTGAATCTCTATTCCTATGCAGAGGACCTGCATCAAGAGGTCGGTCAGATATCAGCCTTCAGAGATAAGGATTGCCATCTCCTACTCAGGCTGGAGATCATCTCTTAACAATCATTTGACGGTGCTTGATGAGTCCTCAATCTAACTCTTTAGATATTCATCCAAGCACCAACCTCTATGATTCATCAGTTGAATCAACAGATGTATTATCATCAAGATGGCCATGGTACATAACCCTAATTGTACTAAGGGACCTAAAATGCAAATTATTTATTCTTCATATCAAATCAGGGAATGATATTTGCAATAACATTTATTGCAAAATGGCTCATCGTGGGCTCGCATGTCCAACACGAAGAAGACAAAGTCTAAACATGAATTAAAAAAATAGAATTTGGAAGATCAGAGATAGACATATATTTGGAAACTTTGCTAATGAAATGTTATTGGTGTAGAGAACATACTCAATCATACATAATAATTACTCTAACATAGTCATAAGAAAGTGTATATCTTTTAAAAATAAACAATCTTACCGGTGGTCTCGTACCCATAGGGCCCGTTCGGTTCGGGAATAAGCAGGAATAAGGATGGGGAAAGGAGAATAAGGGTCTATTCTTTGTTCGGCTGGAGGATAGGAATAAGGAGAATAAGGTGAAATAAAGGTAGGTAAGGTGGGATAAAGATAGGAATAAGAGTGAAATAAGATGAAATGAGGAGGAATAGTCCTACCACAGGAAATCGTGTCGGAAGGAGAATAGGCCCCTTATTTCAGGGCCTATTCTCCAAACGAACAGGCCCATAGTCTGTAAACACTAATGAATATATTGCCTAAATGATTGAAAACATGATTATGTATTCAAGTTGTTTAATATATGTAAACAGTGAATGATACAATCTGTCAGAATAACCGAGTTGCAAGTTGCTTGAAATTTTCATCTTGTTTCTAACTCTGATATGAAGTAAAGATAGACTTCGAGCAAACGTTGCTATCATGCAGAATTAAGCAGAAAATTTTTAATTTGTGAAGCTCCGAATACAAGTTGCAGATAGTATATTCTATTACATTTGAAGGGTCCCCTATATACATACTTACATACAAATATATTATAAAACTTATTTATACAAGAGTGATTGTTTAGGTAATTGTTCATTTACAATTGACTCTGTTTGGGGGTTTTCTTGTTATCCACTTTTTTAGAGTTTTTTTATATAAAATGCATGTAAATGACAAGTGATGCGTTGAAACATAGTAATGCGATGAATCTATAATTATTCAAGTTATGTTTAACATTTAACCAGGTAAGTATTGTTCTAGCTTACGTAGACGTTTGTTAAGTAGTAAGAAGAAATATATAGCCATCTGTGTGCGTTAAGTCCTTGCTTCATATTTTTTTTCGTTTAATGAAAAGAATTTTCTGCATAAACTCTCTTGGAATTGTTTGTTTGGGGCATGTTTTTCTGTAATGTTAAAATAGGTGGAGATTTGTGTGACCTTTGTAAAGTATGTGCCTTTGTATAGTCTTGTTATAATGCACCAGTGCAAGTAGTTCTAGCATTCACTCCCTCAACTCTTTGAGGTGCTATCCCTTCAGACAGGTCAGAGCCATATCTTAAGGGATGGAAGCTTTTCTTGAAATTTTCCAAAAAATGGAATATGTTCAAGGTGTACTACTATTGTGACAGTCCCAATACCCCCTTCTCTTTGCTTCTGAACACCTTCAGAACTAAGATCCAAGAGGTATCCTTGAGATCATATCTCAAGTTATGGAATAACCAGATTAGATAACACTCATTATTATCCTTATATCATTTTTAGGATATCATCTACATTTAGCATGATGAACACAAAGGCACTCCCACTAAACTTCACATGGCTCATCAAGATTCTATCTGAAATTATAACATTTATAATCTCATCATATCTTATGGTCCAACTTTAAGAAGCTTTTTTGAGTCCATAGATGGATTCCTTAGCTTGCACACCTTGCTTTCCTCAACCATGAAGCCCTAGGGCTACTTCATGTGAATATCCTCATATAGGTATTCATAGAGGAATGCAGTCTTGACTTACATCTTGAAGATGCAATAGTCAAGTTGTGTTGCTAAGGTTAGCAATATTCTGATGGTTTTAAGCATGGTCACCGAAGAGCAAGTCTCATCGCAAGCAATGTGTTCTCTTTCGTGTGTAGCTCATGGCTACGAACCGTGCTTTGAAGGTCTCTACCTTCTCATTAGGTTCCCTTTCTCTTGAAGATCCATTTACACCTTTACAGGTCTTAGCCATATAGGTGGATCCTCGAGGGTCCATATACAACACTTGTATATGAAGTCTACATTAGACTTTTATTGCTAACATCCATCTATCCATGTTATGATCTTCAGAAGCTTCATCACATGAAGTTCGATCATTGTCAGATTTCTCTGACACATGGAATCCCTCCTCAAACTCATTTGAAGAGGTTTTAGTGTTTCATCTTTAATCATCCTTTTAGTTTCCAATTTCAGGAGCCTCATTATCTTTTCAAGATTAAATGAGTTCCTACACTTTATTTTCATCTTGATTCTCAAGAGTCTCAACCTCTAAGAATCACATTCTCAGAGATGAGATATTTTAAGAATCTCAAGGTCACAAAGTAGGTATCCAATACCGTCCTTTATTTTCCTAATGAAGCAGCACTCTCAAGCGCTAGATTCCATTTTGCATGGAACCTTATTAAGGATATACATTGTAGTCTCTACTACACATATATACCTGGAAACTAAGGGATAATTATGCTAAAATTCATCATTGATAAGATCTTGTCACACATGATCCAATTGTATCTCTCTATAACTCTATTGAGTTAAGGTGTGTTAGGAGGATTGAGATAGAAATGATATTCATATCTCCATAAGGCGTTCTTTGAATTCATCTAACAGGTACAGGCTACCTTGATTAGATCAAATTCATTTTATCTTCCTTCAAACTTTGGTTGTAGACCAAAATTATATGAAATCTTTGATTATTTCAAAGGTTTCTAAGTGAAGAGAAGAAATCTCATATCATACATAATCATCAGTAGATATCATATATCCATAATGTTTACTATGATATAGATGATCCGCATACATCAATATGTATGAGATCCTGAATACCTTGACATCTTACACCATTCCCAAAGAAGGGTGTATTGGACATTTTACCTTGAATACAATATTCATAAGTATGTAAGTTTTGAAATTTTAGACATTCTAAAGTTTCATCTCTTCCTAGTCTATAGATCAAATCAATAGACAAATGTCCAAGGCTTGATGATCTTCATCCTCCTATTGATCTTAAGGTTTAATTTCAATATTTAGAAATGTTAATGAACCATTCATTAATTTTCTAATTTTGTGGAGTCCACTAGATTTTAGATTACTATCTGAAATATCTCCATCATAACTCTTTATGATAGATTTATTACAGAATTCAGGTTTATTTCCAACATTTAGAAATAAATAATGAATGTATTCTAATATCCAGGTCATAGAGACATTCTTCAAGACTAAGGGCTCTCCCACTGAAATTATGTAGACTAGTTATCCAATGGAAATTGTTGCAACAATTGCATCAAAAACTATGTAGATGACTATTAAACCTGAAGACCAAATTCTCCAATCTTCTAAAACATATGCAACCCATTGCAAGTGTTGTAGAAGATTGAGATACAATTACAAGACTTTAAGCAAGTCAATTTCAATGATTTATATGTAGATTATTATGATGCTCTTTCCGAGTCCTTCTCTATGGATTCTAGACAGACTTGATAGTCATACTATCAACACATCAACTTATTGCAGTATTGGCATTCATCCAAGTCTTCGAATGACATATGGAAGTCATAGATGTACCGTCAACTCTTTGACCATACTTCTTACTTGGGTTCAACCCATGCTTCCACTGCGCTCCCTTTATCTATAAGCAACCATTGCTTAAGACTAAGGATCTCTTACGTTAAATTCAAAAAGAATTCAATGCAAGAGCATTTCAACATTTATACAAGCTTCATTAAATTCATATAATATGAATATTATGAAGCTTCATGAATGACTAGAGTATAGACAGTGGAATGATGACACTCATCATGTCTACATCCATTTAGACTCTTAAAACATTGGTTCAGGTAGGTATTCAAACAATTTGAATACATCATCTCTTATAGAGCCACCATTCTGCACGATGCAGAGAACCACATCATTCATGATTAAATGTCAAGAGCACATATGTATGCCAGAACATCTTCTTAGATTTTATAGGGATTAATTGACAATTGTGATCACCATCAACATGTCACTTGCAAAGTACATCCGATGAGATCAAGACTATAGAGACATACAAACCCTAGGGTTGTAGTCCTATTATCTATTTAATTGTCATTCCTCAATATTATGAGGAAACTTGCACATTGCAACCACATACATTATGTGTCCAACTGCAAGTACAATATCTGGATCATGAGTCCAATCCATGATATTTTACTGGTTATTATTGAGTATAACATTGAGTGGGTTTAATGAAGGATTATCTGAAAAAAGAAATTTGCATAAATTTATATATATATATATACACATTTTACTTTGATTTAAAAATTTTTATATCAAAGTTGTCTTGCCTTGTCAACACTGAAAGTTCATTCCCTTAATCACTTTCAATGTAATAGATATACTTACCATTATATCTCAGCAAGATCTGGGATCTCCTTCCTTATCTTTGTTACATCCCAATAATATGAGAATCTGCAACTCCGATAAAAAGAAGCGGGATCACATTCCGCCTTGCAAGTCCAACTTGCATTTCCCAATTCGGTCTTTAACACCCGGGCCCACCACCCCTAAGGCGATGTTCACCCGTCATTAATTGAACCAACCGTCAACAGGACTAGTACTCGCTATGCGCAATCCAATATCGTCCCAATAATATGAGGAACCGATATTGGGGTCACTACGCATACGGCCTTACTCTTTCGAGAAGCAAAGAGCCCGATCCAGATGCGCTTGCATACAGGAGCTGTCACTTCGGACATGCATCTCCCACATGCAATCCCTGGCGACGGAACTCTTCGCCTTGACGGGAGACCATGGATGTCACTTATGTGATCCTCCATCTCATATTCAAATTTTAATTAATTATCATGAATCACATTCATATAATTAATTCTTCTAAGGGAAATGATAACTCTATTCATAATAGAGTGTCTCAATTAGACATAATCAATTTAATCATATTAAATTAATTATCAATCCAATTCAATCAATCAAACTTGATTATTTTACTTGAATATATATGGTAATATCTCAAAATACGTGTTAATTCGAATTTTAATAATTAGAAAATACACCTTGATTTTCTCCGACATTATACAGTCCCTACTCGCTGTCATGGCCAGTACCGACGAGAGTGGGACGGACCGCATACGTTGCAATCCGCAACCCCAATGCTCTCCGACTAGACACCATATCCACCTCGGGAAAGCATAATGCCAGATATATCAATTTGTACTTGAGATGGTTATCGGTTTTTCAACCGAAATTATACCATATAGTGATAATCAAAACATTTTTTATTATAAGGAAATTTGCTACACAAATTCCCAATCCTATTCAGACATCAAGTTTGATGATTGTGTTTCCAATTAAGATTTAGATCAAATCTAATCAATTAATTGGTTGAGGCCAAGTCAATTAAGAAAATAATCATCTTTCAATATTTCACAAATATTTTTCATGATTATTCCATGAAATTAACAATTAATTTCACTAATTGACAATCACTTGGTTCTAAATTAGGACTGCAATTTTAGTAGTGACCCCTACTCACTAAAATTAGCATATCTCAATCAATTTAAATCCAAATTAGACAAACTCAATTTTCAAAGATTGCTAACTTGATTTAGGACAGAAGCCAAGTGAAGTTTCACGCATTTTAAGGCAGATGATAACAGTAATTAACTCTTTAATCATGTTAAAATCTACTGTTCCCGCAACAGTGCATACGTGTTCATTAAAACAACCATATCTAGAGCATACGAAATCCGATTTACGTAAACTCAGATCCTATGGTTTCCTTATTTAATGGGGAACAAAATCCAAGCAAATAATTCGTGCTTAAACATTTTAAACATGGCCGAAATTATTTACTAAACAGATATGTGAAATCAAATGCGATAAAAACTTTCGCGACCTTAATGAACCCAAGTCACCCTCAGTTTGCGAATTATATTCGAAACCGTTAACCTGGCTCTGATACCACTTGAAGGATATGGTAAGATCCTCAAGCGCATCACGGAAGCGTGAGTATCGTATCGGATACGACGAAGAACGACTAGTCGCACTAGTTGTTCTATGCAGCGGAAATTAAATTTTTTTTTCATGCGACGAAACCACATGATCCAAGAACACTTCTCGGATCATTTCGTCTAAACCACAAATAAGTATTAGGGTTACCTCTTGAAGCGTGGTTGCGATCGAGTCTCTAAACAAAGAGACCTCCTGTCTCAAGTCCGATCCGTCGGAGGAGACGCTTGCTAGTACGGGGATGAACCGCGTGCTTCTCGCAATCCATGTTGATGATCCAAGCAGCGGATCTCCTGATCTCGACACTTGAGATCCGACGTATTCTTCACGAGCAGTGCACGCCGAAGTAGACGGAGATCCACGAGCAAACCATCGGGCAGCATAACGACGATGCCGCGGCAATGGAGAACCTCTCTAGGGCATCCATGGTGGACGGCCATGAGAGGGAGAGAGAGAGAGAGAAAGAGAGAGAGAGACTTGTTGTCTCACTTATGTGTGTAAAGAAGAGCAAAGTGGTGCCTCTCCTTTTCTAATATTTTGGGATCCATGGATCTTAATCCATGTGACAACACAAATCCAATGGTTCACATTGATTTGTGTTTCTTTCAATGGTCATGATTTGTTGCTAAAAACACAACAACAATTAATTTAATAAAAATCAAATATATATTAAATATAATTTAATTTATATCAAATCAATCTCCATTGGAGAAATAGGAAAGGAGGCAAGCCTCCTTCCATAAGGAGGGTGGACGGCCATGAGTCCTATAAGGACTTGGTCGTCCCCTCTCCTCATTAGGAAGGGAGCCTCCTTTCTCTTTTACATGAGATTGCATTATCTCATGATTTTCTTCAATATTTGCAACAACTTTTGTTGCAAATTATTTTCACAAAAATAAATCCAATTTATTTTGTAAACATTGCAATAATGCCATTGGAAATTTTGTGAATCACATTCACAACCCAAAATAAAATGTAAATTACATTTTCAATTTAATGTCCAATGTGAATCCAATTCACATTAACATTTAATTAACAAATAGCTCTCTCTCTCTCTCTTATATATTATAAATCTCATTTATAATATACTTGACTAATATGGATATTGCTATCCACATTATTCATATCCATGATGATTAAATCACATTTAATCATCTTGGATCTCTATTCTCTTGTTCTCAAATAATATGAATCACATTTACATTATTTACATCTTTGATAATTAAATCTCATTTAATTACCTAAGATAACTCACTTTATAATATGAATCAAATTCATATTATTCATGATAATTAAATCACATTTAATTATCCATTTTCTCAATGCTCGGATATATGTTATCAACAATGAAATTATCCTGAACTCCTTAAAGGATAATGCACTTTCTCCGCAGATACTTGGAGATAAGGACAGGGCGATTGTATTATTCCACGTATAGTGACTTGGATATTGAGATCGTATATCAAATCCAGATCGCGGGCCTCCTATAGATGCTTGATTAAATCAAGACCGCAAATCTAATCTTCTTATTGCATCTGAATCACATTCAGATCAATGTCCAACATTTGGACCAAGATTAGATCACTTCTCTACTGAGAGGAGTCACTAAAATCCAGACCCGTTTCATCACTCCCTAGGAATGGAAGCATCATGGTTATACAATCGTTTATGATCGCATCACCCTCAGGTATTCCCAATACTTATATATCCTGCATACTGGAAGACTCAGATTAAACCCGAAGTATTGGATCGACTTTATACTGTCTACTTCTTGGTTTTATCAGTAAGTTTCTCATTCGATCATTGGGAGTCAGTATCGATCATATACTTTTCAAAAGCATATATCATACATAGGTCTTGATCATATACTTTCCAGAAGTATATATCAAACCTACAGATTCAGTCAAGCTTCCAAAGCGAGATGACCGTGCGCGGAATTCGATTCTTCCCTATATCTCATGAGTGAGCTCATGTCTTCCAGTTCAGTAACTGAACCTGTATGATCCCTTTGAGAGATTGTATTACTCATATGCCCTTACATGCACACCAACGCGCCGGTGTATAGACCTTGGTTAGGTCATCAACATATTGGTCTGCCAAATGTACATACTCAGACATATAGCAACACATCTGTCTCCGGTCAGAGGATGCATGCCTGTATCGTGACAGCATACGATATAGGACTATGGTTATCTCGATCTTATTAAGTCAACTCTTTGACCTAACTAATCTGGCACCTCCGAATCTCTATTCCTATGCAGAGTGCCTGCATCAAGAGGTCGGTCAGATATCAGCCTTCAGAGATAAGGATTGCCATCTCCTACTCAGGCTGGAGATCATCTCTTAACAATCATTTGACGGTGCTTGATGAGTCCTCAATCTAACTCTTTAGATATTCATCCAAGCACCAGCCTCTATGATTCATCAGTTGAATCAACATCTGTATGATCATCAAGATGGCCATGGTACATAACCCTAATTGTACTAAGGGACCTATTATGCAAATTATTTATTCTTCATATCAGATTAGGAAATGATATTTGCAATAACATTTATTGCAAAATGGGCTCGTTGTGGGCTCGCATGTCCAACACGAAGAAGACAAAGTCTAAACATGAATTTTAAAAAAATAGAATTTGGAAGATCAGAGATAGACATATATTTGGAAACTTTGCTAATGAAATGTTATTGGTGTAGAGAACATACTCAATCATACATAATAATTACTCTAACATAGTCATAAGAAAGTCTATATCTTTTAAAAATAAACAATCTTACCAGTGGTCTGATACCCATAGTCTGTAAACACTAATGAATATATTGCCTAAATGATTGAAAACATGATTATGTATTCAAGCTGTTTAATAGATGTAAACAGTGAATGATACAATCTGTCAGAGTAACCGAGTTGCAAGTTGCTTGAAATTTTCAACTTGTTTCTAACTCTGATATGAAGTAAAGATAGACTTCGAGCAAACGTTGCTATCATGCAGAATTAAGCAGAAAATTTTTAATTTGTGAAGCTCCGAATACAAGTTGCAGAAAGTATATTCTATTACATTTGAAGGGTCCCCTATATACATACTTACATACAAATATATTATAAAACTTATTTATACAAGAGTGATTGTTTAGGTAATTGTTCATTTACAATTGACTCTGTTTGGGGGTTTTCTTGTTATCCACTTTTTTAGAATTTTTTTATGTAAAATGCATGTAAATGACAAGTGATGCGTTGAAACATAGTAACACGATGAATCTATAATTATTCAAGGTATGTTTAACATTTAACCCGGTAAGTATTGTTCTAGCTTACATAGACGTTTGTTAAGTGGTAAGAAGAAATATATAGCCGTCTGTGTGCGCTAAGTCCTTGCTTCATATGTTTTTTTCGTTTAATGAAAAGAATTTTCTGCATAAACTCTCTTGTTTTTGGAATTGTTTGTTTGATGCATGTTTTTCTGTAATGTTAAAATAGGTGGAGATTTGTGTGAACTTTGTAAAGTATGTACCTTTGTATAGTCTTGTTATAATGACCCTTGAAGAGTGCATTTCAAACTATAAGATGAAGCTATTTTTTTTAGAGTAATTGGAACCTCTAGAGGAATTCTTTATGTGCTTATCTTTGAATGCATTAACGAAGTCAGAAATTTCTACTTGGGATGCAAACTATTGAGGCATTGTTTGTGCAATTTTATTGTTATTTGTCATTTTAGTACTAATTTGTTAGAATTTATTGGTTGCGTAAATAAGAGACATGATTCTATGATACTAATCTCTTACATAGATATTCAAAAAATATTGTATTATATTGTAACAAATTTGTCCTAAGGTGACAAAATTTATCATTTGTTGCCTTATCTTCTATGGTTAAATTTATAACAATGAATATTAGTCGTTGCTTCATTCTTAAATTCAAAACTACTATCGTATTCATCACTATATTGCTATCAATGAATCATATAACAACAATTATCTATCGACGTTTTCTTGCAGTCCTTGCTAAATTATCGATGATTAGTATAAATGTTAACGAGAAAGTCAATGGATAATCATCGTTATCTAAATACATGCTTGCTTCTTATTGGGTTGGAAATGAGCGGCTGACCAAGCAAAAGCGAAGGTGGGTGATCGAAGGTGTCAAGAAACAGGAGTGGCGGGTAGGATGCGGTTGCCGAGCGGGGCATGAGGCAACCTAGTTCCCGTGCCGTTGGTCGTGGCTCGTCGATGCTGTTCCGAGGTTGTTGCATGCGCTGCAGTGGATGGGGGCATCGCCCGTCGACCTGTAGAGATCTTGTGTGATGTTTTGCTTGTGGTGGAAACGGTCATCGCGACTTCAGATGTGTCAACGGGCGAGTGGGTGGTCAGGTGGCGGCAGGTGCGAAAGTGCATAATAACGGGCAGAGGGCTCTGACAAAGTAACAACTTACTTTTTGCTAGTTGGTGTCTGTCGTTCAAAGGGACATGCGCTAGTGGAGGCAATGGGTGACATTGGAGTGGCGTTGGGCGCGTCCTTCGCGGGTGACGTGGTGCAGATCAAAGGACCGAAGGTCTGTGCGCGGGGTCTGCTGGCGGGTGATGTCCATAGGTTGTTGGAACTTTCAAGATCGCCGGAAAGTAGGGTGCATCGGCGCTTGCATTTGGGCCATGATGGAGGAGTCCCGACAGGTTCTGAGGCAGGATTGTTTGAGGTTCGGGGGATGTCGTTGCTAGCTCGCGATCTTCCCGCGGTGCGGACAGCTCTGGCTTCGGTCCTTGAGGTGTTGGAAATTGTCTCTTCTGGCCTCCTGCAGGGTCTGTCACTGTGGATGGTGGTAGGGGTATCGGGTTGGCCGCTATTTTCTCGTGTACGTTGATTGTTCATGTTGGCGGTGCGCGTTTTTGGGTGGTGGTTTGCGGTGAGGGCTGGGCCGCGACAGAGTTGATGGTGATGATCGGAGGGGCTCTTCGTGGATGAGCTTAACGGCCCTTTTGACGGTTTTCGAAATGATTTGCCTTTTTCGGGTCTGTTGTGCGGTGCAAGTTTGTAAGGAGGTTCAGGAGCAGTGCCTCCAGAGCACGTGATGGGTGCCAGTGGACCGCTTGGGGATCCTACGCTATTTTCGGATGTCGTGCGTAGCGGGTTAGGTCGGAAAATGGATTTTAAGTGGGTGGAATCTTGGACCCGAGGGCCTCCTCAAACCTGGATCCGCTTCAAGATGACGCAAACCTCTCTCGAAGCATCTATTTTCGACCGTGGGCTTCTCAGGTGATAAGCTGAAGACGAACTAGGCGGCGGATGTCCGACGATGTATGGAGGGAGTGGAAGAGGGGGAAGTTGTGGGTGCGGAAGTTTCAAGGGTTTCGGAGGTGGGCTTGCACGACACATGGGGGGCTCCTTCGCAGGAGGAGGAGCGTTTGCATGTTACGGTGGATGGGGCCGCTTCCTGCAGTTTAGGCAACGGGTTTATGGGCAATTTTCTACCGCGGCCTGGTTGAGCGTTCAAAAAGCTTGACACGGAGCGCCAGGCCTCCATCCCCTTGAAGGTTCTTTTTGCTCCTCGGTTGGGCATTCCAACTTCGTTGCGGTCGAAAGGGGCGAAGTTGCTTCTTGGGGGGTGCGGCAAGGGGTCCGTTTTGGAATCTTTTATTCCAGGTCGACGACCCTGGAAAGGTGGAGGAGACGTCGGAGCGGCCCTTACTCGCGGACTGTAGGGAGCGGGGGGTCTCGGATTGAAGGCAATTCGTTGGAATGGAGGGCGAATATTTGGAAATCTCTGGAGAGCACGCTCAAGGAGGGCCCGGTTGCGGTAGAGAAGGACAATTCCCCTGTCATTGCTCCGGTTGATGTTCCACTGGCTAGGGGGCGTATGGCCGAGGAAGGGGAGGTGGATGTGTCTTTCTGGGAGGGGAGTTGTTGAGAGGTATGGAGCGGGGATTGCTCAGATGCGTTGGGGTGGTGTCGCCTAAGGGTCTGTTGATGATTCCTAAATGAAGCTACTTTCATGGAATATCTGGGGATTGGGGCAGCTAGAAAAGAGAACAGCAGTGGGATTTTTGATAAGGGAAAAGGGGATCGAGTGGCGTTGATTTGAGAAACAAAGATGGAATTGGGTTTGGAAGAAGTGTGGAGAGCTGTAGGGGGAGGCTGGTTGGAAGACTTCAGGTCGGTCGGGGCTGTGGGTGTGGTGGGGTGTTTAATAATGGGTTGGAACCGGAATGTTTTCGGTTTGGAGGGGGAGATGATATCTGGGAGGCACTCGTTGTCGCTTGTGTGTATGATATCGCTCGTGTTAATATCTGCTTTGGTATTCGGGGGAGGACAGTCGGCATAGGTTTTATTTTCATTTTGAGAAGGCTTGGCTTCTGGAAGTTGGCTTTCGGAAGGTGATGTCGGATTTCTGGGCGACTTGTCAGGTCCACGGGTCGGCAACGACAAGGTTTGATGGGAAGCTGAGAGCTTTGCGTGAGTTTCTGAAGGTGCATGGAAAGGTGATTCAGGATCATCGGCATGAGAAGAGGCAGAGGGCTCAGGCAGGGGTATCTCAGTTGGATAGGTTGGAGGACGAGTGGGTATTGCAACCAGAGGAGCTGCTTGAGTGGGAGGCTTGGTTAGAAGAAATTGTTTGCGAGGATAAGGAGGAGGTGGCGTGGCGGCTGAGATCTAGGCACAAGTAGGTCAAGGAAGGAGATGCGAATACGTGTTTCTTCTATGTTGCGGCAAGTGGGCGATGGGGGAACCGCATTCGCACGGTAGAGATTGAGGGCATGGAATACCAGAGGGACCGGGAGGTGGGGTCGGCTCTGAAGGCGTACTTCTCGGCTTTCAGTCGTCGGCGTAGCAGCCGTGGGTGGGGTTGGTTGGGAAGAGGCGCGGATACACTTTCTAAGGGCTCGCCAGTTGTCTGGTCAGACCGGTGTCGGAAGAGGAGGTAAAAGGGGTTGTGTAGGCGATCAATGCGGATGGGGCTTCTGGTCTGGATGGCTTCCCGGTTTGCTTCTACAAGGATTTCTGGGAGGTGATAAAGGGATATGTCATGGATGTGGTTCTGGAGTTCTGTGAGGGTAACTCTGGATTTGAAAGGTTGAATAGGGCGCTGATTTGCTTGCTGTCGAAGAAGAATGTGGCGGTCTGGGTGGAAGATTACAGGCGTTGTCGAGGGCCACCTACCTCATTATATAGAAAAGGTTTTGGCGACGAGGTTGAGTGGGGTTTTGCATCAAGTTGTGTCATCGGAACAGTTGGCTTTTGTTCCAGGGTGTGCTTTGGCGGATGGTTTGGTCACAGCGGCGAAGGTGGTGTTCGATTGGAAGAGATCGGTAACTATAGGCCTTCTGTGGAAGGTGGATGTCTCGAAGGCATATGGTTGTATGGACTGGCGTTTCCTCCAGAGTTCTTTGCAGCGGAGAGGTTTTCCGCCTGGATGGGTCGCATGGATCAAGCGATGCGTCAAGACGACTTCTCCTTTGATGCTTGTCAACGGCCGACCTGAGGGGGGCTTTTTCCAACTGCTGAGGGGTCTCTAGCAGGGGTGCCCGCTAGCACCGTTGCTATTTGTTCTCATGGCTGATGCGTTGGTTGTTATGATGAAGTTGGCTACTTCAGAGGGATGGTGGTCGTGTTACAAGAGAGGACATTTCGATCCCTTTGTTGCAGTACGCCGACGACACCATCATCTTCTTGGGGAATGACGAGTTGGGGTGGCGAAGGGCAAGGACTGTCATGGAGGATTTTGCAGAGATTTCGGGTCTTAAGGTAAATAAAGACAAATCTGACATAATTTATAAAGTAATTTTGCTATTATATGTATATGTCATGTATTAACTTTATATTCATGTCCATTTTTAATGATATGTTAAATATTTTTCTTATCCATCAAGGTATTTATATGTATTCATACTATATAATTGATAAAGATGTGATGCCACATATATCCTTGTTCTTAATCAGACTGTTCTTGTCCATTTCTATTTTGATGATATCATCTCTATTTGCCACATATATCCTCATGCCTTATTTTCTGCCACTATAGATTTTCCCTCATCGTGATGTCTTATTCCAATTCTGGTGGACTGATTTACAGTAAATGCATTTCAGGTGGTTCAAACGTGCAGGAGAATCTTTTGTCAAAGTTCCATTCTTGGGTGCGGTTTCCTATCTTACTTTATTTGTCTCTCCCTTCTGCGTAGCTTTCGCAGTTGTGTGGGCAGTTTACAGGCGTATATCTTTTGCATGGATAGGCCAAGATATCCTCGTAAGCACCATCTTCTTTATTTATTTCAAAAATAATGGCTCCTTTAACTGCATGTGTTTAAAATTGGGAAACTGAATGTCATATCATTTTCATCCTCTATTAGAATATCTGAAAGGTGGTGTATGCTACTTATTTCTATATCCAATCTTTTGGCTTCTCATTACCTGATATTTTTATAAAGTCTTTCAATTGCAAAGAGACCCCTGGAAATCCAACCTGCAAACATTTTCAGTTACAATCAGACCTGTAAATTGTTACTTGCCTAGATGCTCCTGAAAAATGCAACGTGCTCCTGGACAATTGTTTCATTTTACACCACATCCGTCCCGATTTCCCCCATCCCTTCCATCTCGTTCTGTCGAGAATGTTTTGATTTAAGGATAAGAATGGGAGAGACTGTATTTAGAATAGCACTTGTGTTGTCGCACCGAGGAGAGTTCACCCGGTCTCCGATTATTCTCGGGAAGCCGTTCTTAGCCTCAGCTAAGGCGACGAAAGATTACGAGACTCGGGAGATCGATTGTTCAGCATTGGGAGCACTCCGACCTCACCCATTCTTTGATACACTTTACTCTAAGGTACCCCACACATCCGCTGATAGTCGTGACCATCGAGAGGTAGATGAGTCCCACCTCTCTGCTACACCTGAGATACCGACTACCCGGACGATCGTTGGTTCTAAGACTCCCCACACTTTCACTTCATCAACTGCTTGCACCACCACCGTGACAACTTCTAAGGAGGACTCACGACCAGAAGCTATCATTAAGTCGGACATGACCTTTGTTGATTGCCTTGAACATTTTGATGATCCGACACAAGAGCCCAATAATGCCAATCCAACTGAGACCACTAGAACCTTCCCGAGACATGTGCTGACCCTTCAGGAATATTACAATCTATATGGTGACTCGTCTGATGAGGAACCCATAGTCAGCACCACATCACGTTCCGGACCTTCAAAGGAAACAAGCAAGACTAAATTGATTCCACATAAAAACACGGTTGTTCCCTCTACTAGTCGGCTATCTAGTGAGAGGAAGTCGAGAATTGATTCCTCGAGGTGTTCCCCCGAACCTCTCAAGGCACGTCGCTCTCATCTCCCTCTCAATGATTCAGGTTCTAGAGAACCGACTAAGAAAGTTTCCTTCAACACACCGGAGAAGGAATTTTTTGAGGAGTCCTCATCTGGTCCGGACAAGGTGATTTATATGAGTGAGCTCAGTTCTGCTGTTCTCAAGCCTTATCTGAGCAAGCAGCCATGTGTCGACCCTCGTTGGACGATTCCTACACCTCACTTTTATTTATCTGAGGTCGATTCCGACAGCGACACATATGTATGTTATCCACCTCCTCGCGTCCGCAAGAAGGTTCATCACAAACCTTCTTAATCCTTGTATATTCTCACCTCTTTCTTGTATATACTTTCTCTCCCTCCCTTCCCAGTGATTCGAATCACTCGATCCCGGCTCCATATCATTTCATTTTATGGCTATACTTAGGATAACCAGATCCAAAGTATAGGGGGGGAGAGTGACCCGAGTCTATTCACTATTCATTGTACATCCTCTCACATCGTTCCTCATACTCACTCTTGTCCTATACTTAGGCTGACCAGAGCCTAAGTATAGGGGGGACCGATGCCCGCCATGTATATACTCATCCATTTCCCCTCTTGCCCTCGTCCGCCCCATTTTTGATCTTCTTCTACACTTAGGTTGCCAGAGCCTAGTATAGAAGAAGATCGGGAGGGAGATGGAGGTGTCTACCTGGGGTCAGAAGCTCAGATGAAGGCTTCCTGGTCTTCGCTCAAGGGTCGGTAGTGTCTCGAGCTTGTGCAGCGCCGTGGAGGAGCTGCGACACGGCAGGAGTGTGCTGCGGATCTCGCCGGAGGTCGTCGACCGTCTTCGCTCGATGTCGAGCCCAATAGCTGTCACCAATGAGAATGGAGCTCAGGGAAGCCTCCTGTACTGGCGGCTAGGGGTGAAGGTGGCCGGAGGCGGTGTATTTATAGGTTGGATATGGGCCATATGGCGGTAACAAGTAATGGACAGTGATGTTGGTGGAGGTCGTGGGACGTCGTGGGTTCGGCTCATGGTGAACGAAGGTGTAGGCTAGGATGAGGGAAGAGTGGGGTATGTAGTGTTGGTGCCAGGGGGCGGAGATGGTGGTCGGTGTGGTGCCCAAAATAGAAAGGGGGCAGCCCTCGCGCACGGTGGACGACGTGGGGCGCGGGGTGTGCGGAAGGTGGAAGACGACGCCTTAGCCGTTGGATCAGGTGATCCAATGGAAGGAGAAGGGCGGAATGATGCGGCTGAGATTGGATCAGCAAGGTGAGACCAAGGGCGCAGGGCGCGCCACGTGGCGGGCGTGGGTCGAGGCGCTGGCGTGCGGTTGCGAGATGGATGGCCAGGATAAGAAGTATATGGCTAAGATCGGAGGGCGTAGGCGTTGCCACGTGGTGCAAGGAGGGCGCGGCACTGGCAAGCGGTCTAGATTAGATCTGAGGTTCGATCGGGCGGCTGGAAAACATTGCGATGATGAACGGCCCCGATCAAGAGAGAGGAAGGGCGATCTGACAGTGGATATGGAAGGGCGCGTGGCGCGCAAAGAAGCGGGTCGCGTGCGCAATCAGAGGGCACCATGTGGCTAGCTCTGAGTGGTTGAGAAAGAAAGTGAAGTTAGAGAGAGGAGGTCGGATTTGGAAAAACTCAAAACATGAAAGTTGTAAGTTTCATGTTGACCAAAAACGGAGATGAGGTCAAATATGATACAGAAATACAAGAGTACAAATATACATACATATAGTATACAAAGGGGGCCCAAAAACCCAAGTTTTGCATACGAGCTCCGAATTGAATGAAATTGATCTCGTTTTAAAGGTCTCTGGATGTGTATTAATCTGAAGGTGAGTAGACCTAATTCGGAGGTTGTATAAGAGAGATATTGGCATTCTAGGCTCGATGGTTTGGAGCTTTATTGGGTATTTTACAAGATAGGGATTTTTGGCATTCTTCCTTATATTATTAACTAGTAATCTACACAGTATAAGGAAGGCGTTATTTGATTTTAGAGGGTATATAAAATTAGGTGAATTATTGGTGGATATTTTACAAGTGATTTTACAGATGAATTGGCTTCTTATTTTAATGCAATTATGAATGCTAAGATGCATGTATTGTGGTTTTATGCATGAATGCTAATTATGCAAGATAAGTGAAAATATGCATCTAATTACTCGGGAACAAGGCTCTATTTTCAACTTTAAGAGTGATGAATCACAGATTCATCAACCCCCTATAATTAAACCTTACTCGTCCCGAGCAACTAAAATGAAATGCAAAAGTGAAACGAGATTGGGTTCCATACCAAGGTCATGAACAAAAGTTGAAAATGGAGCTTAACTCGACCTTTGGATTAATTGTGTAGCGGAACCTTATTGGGATCTGAACTTAAGACCTAACCGACTTCAAGTTCCACAAGTCTTCTATTCAGGACGCCTCAATAGTCAGGTCAGAACAAATCCGCAAACGCAAATTTCTGATGACTATGATTCTTACTTGTACTGTGTAAGTGTAAAATAGCTCTCTACATCAGAAATGGATAAGAAGCAGCCTCTAATAAGGTAACTCTAATTACCTGGTCCAGTAACTCTTTCCTCAAGGAGCGGGGTATTCCTTTATAAGTTCAAGTGCGACCAGCTCAAGAGGAGGGGGTGGAGAAAAGAATGGACGGTGGCCAGTGTAGCTACCTATCCCGGGATGCTTGACCAGTGTAGCCAAGTCATCCAGCTGCAGACTTCTTGCTAATATACATACTCGACAGGTATTTTATTTTCTATCTGGCCTGTCTACTTTTTTTGGAGTTCTTGCATTTTTTCTTTTTTCTCCTTTTTTCTCTCTTTTTTTTGGAACTATATACAAGGTGCAGCATGTACATCAGGAGTTTTTCCTCTTGAGCCAGTAGACTATCCCTCTTTTGAAGCATTATTGCAACCCATAGCGTCCCGTCCTCAGATGTCAACACCACCAGATTAGGTTGAGATGCACTACCCTCCCTAGAGGAGGACGGATGTTTCCACCCGTGTGCTACTCCAAGTTAAAGGATTCTACCTCCTCACCACATCATCAATGAAGAGCTACATGCATTGTGCTTGTCTTAGGTAACTGTTTAAAAGAATCATGCGTGTGTGTACGAGATATTCTACTTAGACTAATCAAGATGACATGTGAACATAGACTTGCGGACTCAAAGAATTAAGTCACTTGACCTGAGAAATCTTAACTCCAATTCCTATAAGGTTCCTCTGAAATTAGGTGGATTAAGGTTAAATCAAGTCCATCCTCAACATCTATTTATAACTAGGTTCAGAACCCACTAGCTTTTCACCTTGCATATGCAAGATATGTAGATGATGTGCATATGACATGCTATGAATGAAATGCAAGACTCTTTTTTTTTAAATGCAAGGATGATATGCAAGAGTAAATAAGAAGCCTTTATTTTCAACATTTTTGTTTTATTTTCTGGTATACAATAATTTTTATTATTTACAACAATTTTTAGTTTTTTTTGAAATCCATAAACAAGGGGGACGCACTCGAAGGTGCACGCCCCAGATAATTTATTCAAGGAGAGAACAACAATTTTTAGTTGATACAATTTGTACATAATATACATAGTATACAAGTTTTTTTTGGTGTACATCCTATTTTACAACAAATCTTACAAGAGTATTATTTAAAAAAATCAATTTTTACCCATCCTGTAATTATTGCATAATATATACAAAAATACGCGAAAGTATGCGAAAGTACGAGCTATCGGTAAAGTATATATGTAATATATACACGCCCTCCTATACTTAGCGTGTGCTATATCCTCAGAGCACGAAAAGCGATGAAAAAGACATAGCTCGGATCTTCCTTCCATAACGACATGTCATATTCGGCGCAAGACGACCTGAGCTCCATGTTGGGGCTGGACCGTGAGGACGGCGGAAGGCGCGTGCACGTACGCAACCGACAGCTCGAAGGAGAAGCACTTCAATATCACGGCCAATGCCAACTTGGCCTCTATCAGGGCGAAGTTCTGGCCTATGCATACGCGAGGGCCGCCGCCGAAGGCGTAGAACGCCTTCCCGTTCTTGGAGGCCCTCAATACACCGTCAGCGAAGCGGTCCGGCTTGAACTCGAGCGCGTCCGGGCCCCAGAGATCGGGGTCGTGGTGCATGAAGAGCACGGACAGGAAGACCTCGGTGCCTTTGGGAAGGCTCAACTGCCCAACTTTGGTTTCGGCCGCAGTGCTCCGGTTGATGAAAACCACGGGAGGGTATAGCCTAAGCACCTCATGTAATATCATTGTTACTTGTCCCAATTTGTTTATATATATTACATGTACACGTTAAGTTCGATAGTGGTTACTAAAGTAACGAGGAATTTTAGTTGTAAGATATCTAATGAAACCGTATGCTTACGATCTTCAGCTGGCTGAGGCCGTCGAAATCTGGTTCACTTCCTCCGAAGACCTGCACGACCTCCTCGCGAGCGCGCTCCTGCCAGACCGGATACATCCCCAGCAAGATGATGGTCCAGGTGAGGAGGTTGCTGGTCCACGATCCTCTTCACGCTCCGCCAACCATCCTCCGAGCTTCGCCTCGAAGCGGGCACCTTCGCGCACTCCTTCATTCACTCCGAACGAAGCACTCCACCTTACGCATGTAAGCTCCGCCACCTTGGCGGAGCTCGATCACCAGACCTCTTCACTGCCCCTCAGGCCTCACTCCGCCCGCACGATCACCCCACGAGCACATCTGCACGCCTCGGCTAGCTATTAACCCTCTGCAGGTACTTCAATTTGGACTGGTCGGAACCTCATCGGGGCTTCCGAGCTTCTCCGCCACTACTCTCCAGAGCCGTTCAGTCGCTCCTGAGACCGCTGGAGGATCCCCGACGCCTCCACGAGTCTTCCCAGCTACTTAGGAGCCTCCGGCGTGCTTCACTGACGACCAAAGGAGGAGGCGGAGCTCGAGCTTCTTCACCGGAGCCCAGCCATCTCCGCCGCAGGAGGCGGCGGGCCGGTTGGAGACGAAGAGCAGCAGTCGTCTGATCTTCTTGATCGGACGGTCAGGAGGACTCCACGTTGCACTCACTCCGCAGCTGTAGGATTAGGAGGCTCCTACGCACTTGATCGCACCACGTTGCCATCACCAGAGCTTCAGAGGGTCGTTGGATTCATCCTGATCCAGCGTCGCTCAATCGTCCACGTAGCTATCTTCATCGAGCTTCAAGGATTGTTGAATCGATATTGATCCGACTGGTCGAGACACGCCACGCGCCAGCCACCAGTAGCCGTTGGATCCGCACTTGATCCAGCGGTCCACATCAAGCCACGTTGCCTACTCCGAGCCTCTTCCCCGACCACCAGGATCGGAGCGCCCGAAGCAAGCCGAGCCTTCATCCGAGCCGAGTCCAAACCTCCAGAGTCATCCGAGCCTCGATCCGAGCCTCCGAAGTCCACCGAGCCTGGGACCCCCACGTGGTCTGCATGTGCGGTCTGGGTAATTTGCAGCGAGGCCCTTGGAGGTTTTGATATTTGCATTCCAGTCCCTGCCAGGAGCCCCCACGTGAGGAGCACGTGTTCTGTGGGAAATTAGCATCCACCCCCTCAACATTATAGGTAATTGCATATACGTCCCTGTCAGCACGTTTTATTTTTTGTCAATTTTATTTTCTGTAATTGCATTTAGGCCCTTATCTTTGCATGCATCTTTAGGCATTCATTTTAAGTCATTTATCAAGTTTGAAAATTGCATTGTGTAGCTTAATTTGTCCTCTTTTTATATGTGACACCTGGCACATTGTTGTAAGAACAGTAGATTTTATTATTAATTAATTGGTGAAATTTTGTCATATTTTGCCCATTTATGCCTTTTTATTTGTAGTATTTCCTCCGTGACTCCAAAAATCACCAAAAATTCACATTAGACCTAGGATAATTAAGTTCACATTGTGAAAAAAATTCATCTCATTTGCACGCATCCCGAGGCCTGAATAAATCATTTAGTGATTTTCTTAATTAATTTTTAATAGGTTCATTTCACATAGAAATTTAGGTCTATTAATTTTCCTGGATTCTTTACACTTAGATCTATCTAGGATAATTTTTATATCTGAAAATATTGTTATTTGATATTTATTAAAATTAATTTAGTAAAAATCACCTTGCATTCATTTTTAATTCACAGTAAATTCATTTAGTGTCAAAAAAATCCAAAAAAAATAAAGTAGCTTAATTTCATTGCATTTCACTATCTGGCCAAGTTTCATAATTTTTGGAGTTCATTTGACCTCTTTTCTGAATTCACTTATGAACTGGCCCGAGTTTGCATGTGTCTTTTCCTTCTTGCATTAAATACATTGAAAAAGATCAAAAAAATATTCCCTGAAAATTAGATCTTCGAATTTGCTTAGAATCTACCTAAGGAGACAGCTGCCTCCCTGAGTTCGACCTTGGGCTTACCCAAGTAAAATAAATTTGTCGCTCGAAGTTAATTTGATTTAAATTGAAAGTGATTTTTGATCCGCTCTTATTATCCGACTGCAACGAACGATAACACGTTAATCTGACCATTAATTTGCTTAAATTAACAAAAGGGTAGTAAGACACCGATCAACTCCCATTGAAGGCCCTCGCGCCGATGCGAGATCCAGTCCAGCAGGCTCTATCGAGCCCCGTCAAGTTCCAGATCCAATGTGCCATAAGAGCCACCCTCTCAGGGAGTCCAGTCATTGACTCCACTAGCCTCGCGCAGGCGACCTCCTCAAGGTGCTCCATCGTACCCTCTCACTCACGACACCCTCATTGGAATGGGTTCCCAGGCGGGGAACCCTAGAGACGGCGCCATCCTTCCTCTCCACGCAAGCTCCTTCTGCAAGTGACGTGTTCTCTCAGCAGTTCCCATCAAACCCATGCCACCTTCGTGCCTCTAGGCTGAGCCTATTCCCGTACGGTGTGGTTGCACCACCCAGTCCAGCGGCACATGATTCCCCCCTTCGTGTCAGGCGACTCCTCGAGCCCTCGGCTTCCTCCAGATGTGGCTCTGCTCGCGCATTTCGGCCCTTGGTATGCGCAGCGCAGGTGCGACACCAGCAGAGATCCAACCCATCGGGGTGGCGCCCTCCCCCCCCTACTAGGTGACGCTGTGTTTCCAAAAGGAAGAGTTCTCATGGGGAACCCTTAGGAGCCGTTCAGTTGCAGAGGGGAGTTTACCCCCCTTAACCCACCCCCATCTCTCTCATGTGGGTCCCACATTTCTCTTTTTTAAAAAAAATAAATAAATCAATTTTACATCATCAATCCTATCAAAAAATAATATATTATACCATCATATCATATAGAAATTATAAACTACTCCACTTCTACCCACTTTTCCAAACTTCAATACAATCACATCACAATAACTATTCGCTTTTTCAAACTTTGATACAATCATATCACAACAAACCCACTTCTAACCCACCCCCAGTTTATCCCTCTATCCAAACACCAAAACCCAAAAACGGTTTACCCTCTACCAGTTTAACCTGCCTTAACTCGCTAACCAAACGCACCCTTAGGGCAGGGTTCATTAAAAAGAGGGGTTCCCAATATGAGGAACCCTAATAGGGTTACGACCCTTGTGGGCCACTGGTTTTATAAAAAATTGCTTTGCTACTATTGTAAAGGCCCAAGTGAGCCAAAGTTCACAAAAAGAGAGAGAGAGAGAGAGAAGGGCCCAAGGGGACCGTCTGCAAAAAAAACTGTTGAAAGAGGGACGTACAAAAAAATTGTACGTGAAAAAAATGAATAGTTGTAAAAAATGTTAATGGCTTATTTTAAAAAAATGGCAGAAATTTAAAAAGAGAGAGAGAGAGATAGTCGAGAGGAAAAATGATTAAAAAATGATAATGATTTTGAAAAGTTGAGAAAAAAATGGAACCGGCTTATTGGTTTCATGTTGTTTTCCCCATGTTATTGTCTTCTCCCAACATTGTTGATGTTCATTTTTCGACATGTATGGGAGAAATGGGGGGGGGTATAGCGTAGAGTTCTTTGGAATTGATCATACGGCATCACCTTCAGTTCAGATCTAAACTTCAGAGATTTCAGTCTCCAGATGCCAGTGCATGTTCCAGTTCAGATTCATCTAGTTTCCAGACTCTATAGTTTTTCAGATGAAGAATTTCCATACGCAATTCCAGACTCGACGTTCAGATTCTGAGTCCTAGTTTGATGTGTTGTTTCAGACTCGACATTTAGATTGGTCAGAGTCCAAGTTCGAGGCACTCCATGTTTGAATGGTCCATTTTTCGAGTTCTCCAGAGAGAGACTCATGTTCAGACATACACATGTATGCGGTCTTTTCATATGAGCACATGTATGCCATCTTTTATTGTTTCATTCTCCTTATTTTGTCGGCAAGGGTTTTCATGTGGTACCATAGGGACTCCAGAGTAGAGTATCATTCTCTGTGCCATATGGAAGAGACTGAGTTCTCCGAGGAGGAGACTTCTTTCAGACTCCATTCTCCAGCGACCATGGACTCCGATGAGGATTGCACTTCCACGGCCTTTTCAGTTTGGCCCTTTTCAGAGATGGAGCAGTTGTCCACATTATTGTGACCGGCCAGAGTACTCTGATGAGGAGACTCATTTCCTGTTGCAGTGACTCTGACAGGCGTAGTTTAGAGCACATGCTCTCCGACGAGGAGTTCAGCAGACTCACACTCTAGCTCGTTCATCCTCCTCACTTGCACGACATGAGAAGCAACATCCTTCACAGCAGCCGACAGTTGTGCATGTTGAGTTGATATTGTTTGTAGTGTTCTATAGCGTGAGTTGAGTTTCTTTCTGTTTGTCCAAGCTGAGCATTGCATGCTCCAGCTTGAGGGGGAGTGTTGGAATATTTGGTTGTGCACCCATGAGTTGTAGATGGATCCATTTACCCCATCCACATGTTTAGTCCCACATCTACCAGTGGTGGGACTTGGAGGCTCTGTGGAGGCTATATAAGGAGCCCTAGACCTCATGTATCTATTGAGAAAAAGTAATGAAGTATATGCCCCTTTGAGTGCTTCTCCCGTTGTTTCATCCCGCCCCTTAAGGAGTAGGATTCCACGTTAAATCTTTGTTCTTTCAGTTTATATTTCTTTATCTAAGCTATTTTTATCATTTCACTTCCGCATTCTCTATTTTCAAACAATCTCCTAGTTGAGACGGCCTTGACAGGATGTAGGCCTGCTACTACTCCTATGGATCCGAGTATGAAACTCTATGATGACGACGCTAACGATGTTGATAAGAGACGATATAGAGAGCTTGTAGGGAAGCTTTTATATATCACCATTACCATACCTGATATATCCTTCAATATGGAGCAGCCCAGACAAGTACATATGGATGCAGTTCACATGATTTTGAGATATTTGAAGATTTCTCCAGGTGCATGACTCTTGTTTAGTAAAGATTACATCCCTTATAGTTAAAACATGTGCTGATGCAAATTATGCAACATGCCCCAAAGACAAGAAGTTTACCTCAAGATTCACTGTTTTTCTAGGGAGATCACTTGTTTCGTGGAAGAGAACAAGAAATAGATGGTTGTTACTAGATATGTGCCAAATTAGAATATAGAGCCATGACACAAGGGAGCAGAGAGATGATGTGGGTCAGATTTGTTCTGACTGACCTGGCTATTTAGGTGCCACTTATTATGCACCTCCAATGCGACGACCACGCTTCCCTATTCATAGCCAATAATCCATCTTTCCATGAAAGAACCAAGCACATCGAGGTAGATTGTCACTACACTCGAGATATGATTCATAAGGGGTTTATCTGCACTTCTCATGTTACTTCATGAGATCAGACTACATATATGTTCACCAAGGCACTTGTTAGAGGTCCTTTTCATCGTTGTTCCGAGCTTAGCATGACTGACATATATGCTCCGGCTTGAGGGGAGTGTTGAGATAGATGTTTTGTTTGTTCTTTATTTATATTTACTTTTTCTTCTGTTTACTTCACTTAGGGCCTGCTCGGTTGGAGAATAGGTAAGGGAATAAGGGGCCTATTAATTGTCTCTCTCCTCATTCCCCTTGTACGGCAATTCTCGCTCCCCCCCCCCCCGGCCCTCGAGCCTATTCTTGTGCATCCTTATTCTCTCCCTTGCGCCAATAACCATTGCATCTCCCACCCTCCCTGACAACCCTACATGTTGTCTCTCCCATCGGGCCCCTCCCTTCTCCTCCTATGCTGCTTGCTCTGCTCCTCCATCGCCATACACATGTCTTAAACTTCACCCGTGAAGCGCAAATATTGTCCTACGCATGTCTCAATCTTGACTCGTGAATCGTGAATCTCTGGTAGGTCGCTTTAACTCTACCATCAATGGGATAGTTGGACCTCGCAGGAGATGCTTTTGAGCCTTCGACAAGGCTCTCCAGCCTTAAAGGCGTGGTATCATTGGTATGCTCTTGAATTGTGTTCTCGAACACGTCCTTTGACATGGAATCTAGAGCTTCTAATAGCCCATTACCACCTTATAAAATGGGTCGAAGTTTGACCTCCAATTGCTCGTCGCGGGCCCTTGTTGTGCATTTTGTCCTTTGCTTGTGACTGCACATTTCTTCTTCCCTTTACTGGATTGTGAGGTAAGTGCTTAAACATTGCTCCATTTTGCTTATACGATTGGGTTAACTATATGCTTATGCACATTTTTTGCTACTACATGTTGGGCTATTACATTGGTCGCGCATTCTGTGTGGTTTGGTTTTATTTAGATTTATTTTTGATTTCTCATATCTTGCATATTTACTGCTTGTTGGATTATCAATGATTGGACATAGTGTATGCTATGGACTTAAAATCTCTCTGATTTATTCGTTTCTACTGGGATGAGTGAAGAATGATTATGGATGGGAATATCTTTGCACAATTGCTGCTCTATAATGGGTAGATGTAGTTTTTGGATGATCATCTTGGTTGATTGTCTGATGGGAGAATGTTATAGGTGATGTCACGTTTTTATGGTTTACCTATGATGACTAAAAAGCCATTTTTTTAATATAATTGCCACATTCAGATCTTACCGGCTACTGTTGTGATTGTTATGCCATGTATGCTTGATTGATGATTTTTTTAATTTTCTGAGCATGGATCAAAGGCCTACTATGATGTTTATTTCATCCGATATCTCTTGATGTTTCCCGTGAAGGGAGATCTATGGATCCTTGAGATTTCAATTTTGTTTGTTCCCATATTTCTTGGTGATTGAAGTTTAGATCTTGTTGCTTCTACCTTGAGAATTCAATTCTTGGGCAATTCCCTATTGGACAAGCATGATAAATGACACTTTTAAGAGCTGCACAACTGCTACTTTGTGATGGGCAAATGTATTTTTTGGACGATCATGTTGGTTGCTTGTTTGATGGGAGAATGTTAAGGACGATGTCATTATTTTATGGTTCATCTGTGATAAAGAAGGCATTATTTTTTAAAAAAGGGCCACATTCTGGAGTTGTTGTTGTGATTGTTATGGCCTATGTGCTTGATTGGTGATTAATTTTTTTATTTTCTGAGCATCGTATGATGTTTATTACATCCAATATCTCATGTTGTCTCCCTTGATGGGGGAAGAGCTATGGATCCTTGAGATTTTGATTTTGGTTCTCATATTTCGTGGTGGTTGGAGTTTGGATCTTGATGCTCCTACTTTGGGAATTACATTATTGAGCATGCTCCATTGGGCTGCTATGATAAGTACTACTCCCTGGAGTTGTTCATTTGCTGCTTTGTGATAAATATTGTTCGTTCGCCGATCTTGTAATGATAAAACATGACTTTGTTTTATGTCTGTTAGAAAATAAACTTGCGGAAGCATAACATGAAAAAGATAAACGTCAAAGAACGCGGGATTTAACGTAGAACCCTACTCTGTGAGGAGCGGGATGAAACCACGGGAGAAGCCCTTAAAGGGGCATGTTATGCCTTGCACTTTCTCAAGAGATACATGAGGTCTGGGGCTCCTTATATAGCCTTCCCAGATCCTCCAAGTCCCACCACTAGGCGGTGTGGAACTAAACACTGGATGGGGTAAATGAATCTTCTCCAGGATCTATTTACCCTGCTACAACTCATGACGCGTACAACCAAGTACTCCAACACTCCCCCTCAAGATGGAGCATGCAATGCTCAACTTGGATAAACAGAAAGAAACTCAACTCAACACTACAGAACACTACGGCAATATCAACCTAACGCGCACATTTCTGCAGTCGAGGACGTTGCTTCTCATGCCGTGCAAGTAAGGAGGGCGAACGGGCTGGAGTGTGAGTCTTCTGAATCTCATCTTCGGAGAGCATGTACTCTGAACTGTGCATGTCAGAGTCACTGCAACTGAAATGAGTCTCCTCATAGGAGTACTCTGGCACGCCACAATAATGTGGACAACTGCTCCATCTCTGAAAAGGGTCGAACTGAAAAGGATCGTGGCTGTGCAATCCTCGTCGGAGTCCACGGTCGCTGGAGATTGGAGTCTGAAAAGTCTCCTCGTCGGAGAACTATGTCTCTCCCATCTGGCTCAGAGAATGGTGCACTGCTCTAGTGTACCTATGATACCACATGAAAACCCTTGCCAATATGGCATAGGGAATGGTCCTCTATTCTGGAGTTCCTATGGCTCACATGAAAACTCTAGCCGACAAAACAAGAATAATGATGGGGACCTCTAACAATGATGGCAACTTATGCTCATCTGAAAATGACCGCACACTCGTACGTGTCTGAAACTGGAGACTCGGAAACAATGATCGTCGAGTCTGAACAATTGCGCCTCAAACTGGGACTCGGAATCTGAACGTCGAGTCTGGAACTGCGCATGAAATTTCTTCATCTGAACAACTTGTAGAGTCTGAAAAATATGGCTGGTCTGGAGACTGACATCTGAATCTGGATCTGGAAGAATAGAACAGACCTGTGACTCTACATATACTCCCCCTTTCTCCCATACTTGTCGGAAAATGAGCATCGACAAAGTTGGGAGAAGACAAGATAGATAGGGGTAAACATGAAACACTCAAAAAATTTCTTGCGGCTTTTTCATTTTTAAGCCGCCATTTTTTTCATTTTTTTAAGCCGTTCAAACCATTTTTTATATGGCTTTTCAGATTTTTTTTTAAATTTGCGTACGGCTCTTCATTTTGTAAGCGTCCTTTTTTTTAACACAATATATATTTTTTTTATATCTGCCCTTTCCAGCCCACTGTTGGGCCTTTTAAATAAACATTTTTTTAAACCCGCTAGGGTTCCCACATTGGGAACCCCTTGTTTTCTTGTCACGCCCGCCGCCCTCTCATTAGGGCTCTACTGCCACCCCCACTCGATGGGGGCCAAGGGGTGCCGCCACCCCGAACTGGGAGCCAAGGCGGAATAGGATCGGAGGAGGGGTGCACGCGAGCACCACGCTGGTGGGGATCTTCGATGAGCGCCGCCGCCAAGGACTGGGAAGAGAGCACGCCAGGGGATTGGGCGTCGCTGAAGATGGGAGCAGCCGAGGATTCCCCGCCGCCTGGGCGTCGATTGTTGGGAGGAGGGGCGATCTCATGGTGTACGCTGATCGACAACATCGGCTAGGCTCTATCGCACGCGGATGGAGGAAGATCTTCACATACGTCTGGGAGGAGGGGTGGCCGCCATGTCGCCGCCTGGGCGATCGACCTGGACTCGCGCGTGCTGGGGATCTTCTGAACTCGCGCTGCCGCCACAGCGGAGGTGCGTTGGGAGCGGGAGCGCATGGTGCTCGATGGAGAGATGTCGCCGCCTTGCACGAGTAAGGAGGAGATCGAAGGGCTGGAGGCGCAGCCTGGTGCTTTGCGATCGCCATATGCGGCTATGGTTCACGGCACCAAAGATGAGCCCTGGGCTATGAGCACGTGATGTACGCCTGGGCTATTTGCGCATGATGTCGCTGGGCTAAGAATGCATGGGGATGTCGCCTGTGCCTGGAGAATGGAGGGGGCCACCAGGAGGACAGTGCTGGACGAGTTCTCGCGCCTCCTGCGCGAGAGGACAATGCTTGAAGATGGTAGAGAAAGCCGTTGGCGGGCGGAGGTCAGCGCGCAGGAGTTGCGCATGGCTCCTCCTGTGGAGTCATGGCGAGGCACGCTATCTGCAGAAGACTCGCAGATGGTGTAGAAGGGGATGACGCCACTTGCGGCTAGGGCGCCTTCTGCAGGGACAATACCTTCACGAACAAAGTGGACAACAAAACCCCTTGACCATTTTCAAGAACAAGAACGATTAGCGTTTCCCACGAAACCCTAGAAAATCAACTGGAGAACCTCTCTGATGAATCATAACTCTCCAATACAAACAACTTTCAAAGTTGAATATCGAATAACAACAAAGAAAAAAAATCTCGAGAATCGAACCCGCTCTGATACCATGTTAGAAAATAAACTTGCGGAAGCATAACATGAAAAAGATAAACGTCAAAGAACGCGGGATTTAACGTAGAACCCTACTCTGTGAGGAGCGGGATGAAACCACGGGAGAAGCCCTTAAAGGGGCATGTTATGCCTTGCACTTTCTCAAGGGATACATGAGGTCTGGGGCTCCTTATATAGCCTTCCCAGATCCTCCAAGTCCCACCACTAGGCGGTGTGGAACTAAACACTGGATGGGGTAAATGAATCTTCTCCAGGATCTATTTACCCTGCTACAACTCATGACGCGTACAACCAAGTACTCCAACAATGTCAAGCTGTCCCAACTGCCTGTTTGTGATAAGCATGTCATAATTTAATAAATAATGAACATTGAACTTTGTCTTCATGGATTTTGGGTATTTAATTTTTTGAGTGGAAATTCGTAGCGGTTTGTAAGTGACGACTATATGTTACCAATAACTATATATTTTAACTTACCAAAATAAATAACAACCAATTTTAACCATCTTTCAAACCTTAATCCCCAATAGCCATCCGAACGGAGAATATCTCTTACTCCTTATTCTCCATCCTTATTCCTGTGTAATCCCGAACCAAACGCCCCCTTAGGGTTTTTCTCCTATATAAGAGAGCCCTAGAGCCTCTATGGAATACAATCAACTCTTTTCCCTTTTCCCTTTCCACGGAAGGTTCCATGTTAAATCCTTACAGCTTTATTCTTTGTATTCTGCACTTATGATTTGTGAAGTATACGATAATGCTTCTGCTTTAAAATGGTTGGTTTCCACCTTTTTAAAATCGAAACAAAGACAAAACAAAGAGAAGACATAAGATTCTTGAGGGCATCAAGGCATGCTACCCTGTGAGAAAAGACCCGGAAGTCATGCAATGCTTATTTTGTTCTCAAGTAAAATAAGTAATACAATGCCCATTTCTTGCGCCAGGCTCTTGAACTCTCATATGGTTCCGTGCAATAATCATGAACCTGACATTGACTAACAAATGGATTAAAGAAAGACCCAGATCTTGTAATCACTGTTGCTAAAACATATATGTTATTTCAGGCCTTGAGAGAGGCAACATTGCTAACCTTTAAATAATTAGCACATTGTATGATTTTTCTGTGGTTTGTCCAAGGTTCTTTTTCTGTGTATTTTCCTAATAATGTTTTTTATTCAAACAGGGAATTGCTTTGATCATTACAGTTCTTCAGATTGTTAGAGTTCCTAATCTCAAGGTGAGTTTTCTATTACAATTATTTTTTTAGTATTTTCAATACAAAGGCTTTATTTGATTAGCACTATCATTTCCTCAAAAAAGAATCAATCATGACTGATTCTACCTTGTTGTGCTTGCTCGAACATATAATTTGGAGTTTTTTTAAGAAAAAAATGCATGTAATGTAATTTTTATTTGTCTGTTGTACGTTTAGATTTATGTTTACACTGGGGACCATAATGTTTATTTAGTCTTTCTTTAAATAATTACTTTGTGTTTAGACAGGTAGGGACTGTCCTTCTGAGTTGCGCCTTCTTTTACGACATCTTCTGGGTCTTCGTATCGAAGAGATGGTTTCATGAAAGTGTCATGATTGTGGTAAGTTTCCTTGGAGCAATCTATTCTTGTTGAATGCATTCTTTCTAAACCTGGGAAATTGAAATGACCCATGTTCCTAATTCACAGGTTGCACGTGGTGATAGAAGTGGAGAGGATGGTGTTCCTATGCTACTCAAAATTCCCCGTCTATTTGATCCATGGGGGGGATATAGCATCATTGGATTTGGCGATATACTCCTACCTGGACTCCTCATAGCATTCTCTTTAAGGTTTTTAGTTCTTTCTGATCTTAAGAAGACCTACCATCCTTTCATGAATTTTTTCCTCAATCTAAGACATTCTACTTATGTTAGAAATTCTTGAGAGCTGATATATTAATCTATGTGCATGGGTCATATCCTTGGCAAGTTTTGTTGCAAATAACGGAAGCAATCACACACATACACAATCAATCAATAAAGACGCATTACAAGGCTCACCCATAACTGGGGTACGCCCTTGGACGACAGCGGTCGGTTTTCACATTGTGGAGAAAGAAGAATACAAAAAATACTATGATGCCTAACCCTATGGAGTTTATATACAACTCCTGGAACATATGGATCCATGATACAAACGGATCCCAATACCCGTCTGGTATGATATGTTGGGGGGAATGCTTACGACGGTTCTCCAACTGGTTCTAGCGGAACATATGATTAGGATTCAAAACATCAACATTTTATCGGAGTGGATGAAATAATTGTCGATTGAATAGTCCTTTTTACGCTTTCCATTATGTAACTGGAGTAGATTAACTAAGTGCCTCTTAGGACACAGTTCATTTGTACAGATTGGGAATTTGCCACCTATTGCTCATGGGATTTCCTGTAGAAACTGAGTTTTGTTAGGTATGCAATGCCGCTAAAAAGGACACTGAGTTTTTAGCACGGGGTCTGTGTTTTGTACCATAAAAAAGTATGCATGTCCTGATGGTGGGGAGTACAAGGAGGGGATACTACTCTTGGAGGCTTGAGAAAGCAATGAGCATTAGGGCATTTCAATTTCAACAATGTATTTTCCAAACTGCAACTCTCTGGTAAAAAAGTGAAAGGCATTGTAGGGGCCTAAAACATGATTTTGTAGAAATGGCTTAAAACGTGGTGAAAATATAACTTATAGAGAAGTGATGAAACTCATGCATAATACACATTGTTCTATATGGTTCATAATACGAGAAAACCACTTAAGATGGTTTGGTCATTTGCAAAGAATATCAACTGATGCACCAGTTAGGAGATGCGAGTGTTGGGATGTTGAGCCAACTAAGAGAGGGCGAGAACAACCAATTAAGTATTGGAAAGAGAATATACGAAGGGATCTTAGTTTTGTGGATATAAGCCCGAGATTGATCCAAGATAAACCTGAATGGAGGTGAAGAATCCACGTAGCCAACCCTACTTAATTGTGGGAAAAGGCTGTGTTGTTGTTGTACATGAAAGTAATAAATATTGCAAATACATATATATTTGATGATGTAAACCATAATTGGTAGTTATCCTGAATAGTATTCATTTGGGACTTGGATTTCACCCTCGAGATTGTTTACTTTTACTTTATGAATATAATTATCTACGTAATTTAAATTGTCATCGAAGGTTAAAAGCATGAATTGGTTTATTCCAAATTTTTGGATATTCATAAGGTTAACTTTGTTATTTTGTTGGTAGACTTATAACTCTAACATCTAGATTATAATGAGATATCGCTCTTTTCCATTCCTAAACATAGTGCCATACCTAAAACTCACGAAGTGTGGGTGTGGTTTATAACATGGAAGGTTGTATCCCGATATATCAGCGATATATCGGCGATATATCGGTATCGACAGGTCACCGATATATCGCCGATATGTCCGATATCGGGTATCGACACGCAAAAAGGCGAGCTGAATCCCGATGTCGGCGATATATCGCCGATATATCGGTATCGATATGGTACCGATATCGATACGATATCGATATGTCCTTCCATGGTTTATAAGTGGTGGGGACTAGTACTTGACAACTTGGGCTTAAGCATTTTGGGTAGTAGTCAACGGGTCCAATTGGGCCCGAACTCAACAAGTTGTCCGGGCCAGTTTTCCTCGATAACGGACCAGGAACCTAAGCCCAGGACACTACAAATGGTATCAGAGTCATGTTCCCTCTGATAGTGGAAAGGGCTACCCGAGAGGTGGAGCTGCCCCTACAAAGAGGTTGGAGGAAAAGGCTACCCGGAGCGTGCAGCCGTCACTGTCACTGGGAATAAGTGATGTGCCATGTCGCAAGGAGGACGTTGCGAATATAAGTGGGGGAGGTTGTAACACCCCTACCCCCAAACATAGTCCCACATCTAAAACTCATAAAGTGTGAGAGTGGGTTATAACTGATGGGGATTACTACTTGACAACTTGGGCTTAAGCATTTTGGGTGGTTGTCAACGGATTCAATTGGGCCCGAATCCAACAAGTTGTCAGGGCCAGTTTTCCCCGATAACAGACCGGGGACCTAAGCCTGGGACGTTACAAATGGTATCAGAGCCATGTTCCCTCTGATAGTGGAAAGGGTTACCCGAGAGGTGGAGCTACCCCTACAAAGAGGTTGGAGGAAAAGGCTACCCGGAGCGTGCAGCCGTCACCGTCACTGGGAATAAGTGATGTGCCATGTCGCAACGAGGACGTTGCGAATATAAGTGGGGGAGGTTGTAACACCCCAACCCCAAAAATAGTGCCATACCTAAAACTCACGAAGTGTGGGTGTGGTTTCTAAGTGGTGGGGATTACTACTTGACAACTTGGGCTTAAGCATTTTGGATGGTTGTCAACAGGTCCAATTGGACCCGAACTCAACAAGTTGCCAGGGTTAGTTTTCCCCAATAACGGACCGGAGACCTAAGCCCGGGACGTTACAATACCTATACTGATCATGGCATAAAGAATGCCTAACTCGAAGACCAGCATCATGAAGACAAAGCGTATTCATAAGGGCGGCGGCCACTTCTGTCTTTCTGCCAGTTTGTCTGTTGACTCCCAAGCTATGTGATGTTTCGGCATAATCCTTCATTCGATCTTCGAGCTGAAGGTTTGAAATTCTTCAACGTTGGCTTGTGGTTGATCCGGTGCATAGCCAGATTAGTGTTTCTCATTTATAGGATACGAGCTTCCGATAGCCCATTTGGCGTGGCTCAGCTCTTGCTCTTTTGCTCTTCGACTTGAATCTCTGCTACTTTTCATATCCTTCGCCTTATTTGAGAAGTTTCTACAACATGCCAGCTCGTCTGGATCCTAACATTTCACCTACCCTGATGCCTATCAAATTATACTTCCGAGAATAAGTGCAGTTGTCAATCAATCTCCACATGCTTTCATGGAGGCTTATTGAACATGAATTCTCATGAGATTTGTTGTTGTCTGATTATCGCTATAGATCGACATCTAATTTATAACCGCACTTTCATAAGTTTCTTGTATTTTCGGGCCATTGTTTTCATACAGCACTTCATCAAGCATATAAACATGAATCTTAGCTTATCTAATAAACAAGCTTATGGGACTGTGCTAGATCTTTTTTTCATCCCTCCAGTCCATTCACCATCTGAGTAACCTTTAACACTATGGTCCCTTCCATCAGTAAGAGATATGGTAGCAAAACCAAATTGAAAATTGGGCTTCTGCCGATGTTATGTGAGGTTGATTAGTTGGATTGGCTGATTCCAAATATATCTAACCTAGCTATCAATTATACTAAATAGGGCTCCAAGCTTGTATTGGCTAATAATCAATATCAAGTGCAACTGCTTTTGAACAACCTTTAGGTAATTCGAGTCTTGTGTTCTTGGTAGTCTCAGGTTAAGCAGTGCAGAATTCATGGTTCTTGTCAATTGGTTTTCTGGAAGGATATTTGGTCACTTGGGACACTTTACTTTTGGGGAAGACAGTGCTCCCATATTTTTCTGTAAAACATACAAGATTTACAATTTCAAACTTAGGGTCTTTGCTTATGTTGCGAGTAGCTGAAGCAAACAAGCACAAAGTTGAACAAACTAAAGAAGCAAACACACGTGCACACAGATTTACAAGGTTCTCCACTAACTGGGCTACGTCCTTGGGAGGCACCAATCGGTTTCACTACATGTGGAGAAGGAGAATACGGAGGAAGCTGAAAACCCTAAAATTAAGGAGTTTATATATTACTTCCAGTACGAACTGATCCAGAGACAAACAGATATATTTACCTGAAAAGAAAAGAATATAGAGGAGATTTCCTGAACTCTCATAGTCTTGCAGAAGTTGGTGTATGCTCCTCCTTGGATGTTTCTTTGAAGTATACGTCCTTATCAAGTTGTCACGAGTTCCTTCCAGAGTTTACCCCAGGAGACAAAGCACTTGGAGAGTGATCTTTGACATGGGAGCAAAACTTCTGAAGTCAGTCCATTTTTCCACATGAATCAAACCACCTTTTTATCAACGGGGTATGCCCGATTTGATATCGAAATGTGGTCCATTCTTATAATTGCCACAGCATTCACCAGATCCTAAACATGATTATTTTCTAAGCAAAATATTATAACCTCTCTGCACAAACCTACAGTTCCAGAGTAATACTGATAAATGAACAGGATGGGAAACTTAACATCATAATATCTGGAAGCCAATTTGTTGTCAACATGCTACAGTATTGTGGTGGTTGGTAGACCAAAATTGCAATGAGCGTCCTTGACTGAATGGGCAGATGGTGATTCCGCATTGGCTCAGAATTTGGGTCACTAATTGTTGGGAATGCTCAAAATGCGTTATACTTTCTAACATCTAATGTGTTTTCACCGCTAGCATATTGAGTCCCTGAACATCACTGTTTCCTGAAACTAATTGATTGGTTTACTTCAATCACTGAACCTTGTTGTATCAAGGAACCTTTCCAAACCTCTCAGAGCGATAGCTTTGGTTGGTGCCTCACTGGTATCAATAACTGCAGAACCCTCTTCTGTGAACATAAGAAGAATAATGGCAAGGAAAAAAGGGCCCGTTCATATCAGAACTGAAATAGTGTAGAAAGGTTCTTCTGCAAGCTTGAGTCGTGATTATGGTGTCTTTTCCAGGTATGATTGGGCTGCAAAGAAGAATCTGCGCTCCGGCTATTTCTTGTGGGCCATGATTGCATACGGTACTGGTAAGTATGAAGACAGCTTAGTGCTTAAAGGCATCTTGTAATGTTTTTTTTTAGTCAAGGCATCTTGTAATGTTGATTCATTCTATTCCATCCATTGGCATTTCATGCGGCAGGGCCATATCTATATATGTGTTGTGGAAGTGCTTAGAAGCTCTACTTAGCTTCTTACATTAGTTTTCGTTCAGTCAAAAAGATAGTTTTCTATAGATACAAAAATAATCGGTTCTTAGAAGTTCTAAAATGTCCTAAAAGTAAGTGAAATTAAGATATCTTATTATCATTAAAATTGTAATATTCTGTAAGGTGGGGAGTTAAGGTTTCGTTTTATCATGAAAATGTTCAGCTTGATTATTTTCGTGGGAGCTGTGCAGCGGTGAATGTTCTCATCAATGATCTCGGTAATACTATTAATTTACAGTTTCTTAGGAAGAACCCTTTCAAGAAAAAAACATATCTTAAGTGATATTTGTTGAATCTAGAGATAATCCATGCAGTTTTGCAGTCTTTATCCAATAATTCTTATCGAGTTAAGATGGAATTGGTTATTGTGAAATGGTAACAACCTTCAAATCATTTCTGTATGAAGTAAAGGAAGTTATTTTTGAATAATCTATGGATTTGGCATATTCTGATAATCGGTATTATGTTTGTGCAAAGTTTTACTTCCATTTTAACTTTGGCATGGTTTAGTGTGACCTATCTGTGCTGATCAAATATTGTGCGTGTCTGATTTTGGCCTTTTTGCAGGTCTTCTCATCACCTATGTTGCCTTGAATCTCATGGATGGACATGGACAACCTGCTCTTCTTTACATAGTCCCATTTACTCTGGGTAAATATTTTACACAACATGTCATCTCGCTCGGGATGCTACGATATGCATTAATGTTTTAGACAACAATATAAGAGAAATATTCTTAGCTTTTTTAGTGAAAAAGTAAGCATTTGAGAGCTTTCATTCCAGAACTAGTCTCCATGTTGATTATCATGATGTTAAATCTCGTAAAAATGATAGGTTTTTCACTGAACCTGTGCTTTTCCGGTGTTGCTATGTACTGTTCACGAGATTTTTTTCCCCAGGAGGCTGATTTGTAAGGCCCAATTTTCCACCAAACAAGTTTAGACATATGGTGTTTGATTTCTGAAATTAAATCTTTTGCATTGGCTATCTGAGTATGCTATACTATATTTCTCTTACGAAAAACATTGCCATTTATGTGGATGTCTCTGGATCTTCTTGGGAGTTCAAAAGAAACTTAAAGTTATGATAAAAACATAGGCACCAATTTGATTTGATTATTGTCCAATTATGATGTCCAGGAACTTTGGTGGTTTTGGGGAGAAAACGAGGCGAACTACAGAATCTATGGTCCAAAGGTGAACCTGACAGAGTCTGCCCTCACCTCGAGCAGCAGCTAACTCAACATCACGTGGAGTAGCCACCAGAAGACTTACCCAGAAACCGTATGCGGCGTTCTTCATCTTGTAGGGCCTACATCTGCGAAAATTTGTTTACCCTCCAGGATCCAAGGGTCAGGGATCCCTTTGGATTCTGTAATGAGCCCAGTACATTAATCATGTTATCCCTTGCTTGCAAAAAACAGTGATCTATATTCAAGGGAAGGACAGTATCGATGTATCTGTGTAAAAGTCATATTTGGCATGTCCTAAATCACATTTGCCTTTATATTCATTTCTAGGTCTATCCATGTCAACATGTGTACTTGTATGCTTAGTGATTAAAGATGATGCGTCCCTACTGAATGGTGCATATACCTGATATGTTCATTTTTAGTTCTATCCATGTCAACATGTGTACTTATAGGCTTAGTGATTAAACATGTGTACTTGTATGCTTGGTGATTAAACATGATGCGTCCCTACTGAATGGTGCATATACCTGAGATGTTGATTTTGTGGCGCGTCCTTATCCGTTGCTGGCTGATCAGTGTCAGAAATGTGGTTTGTAGTACAGTATAGTATCCAATTCGGTTGGGTTTTTGGATTTCAATCTGATTAATATCAGGTTAAGCATAACTCCAGTTAATATGATGTTATAATGAGATTTTTATAATGATGTTAAAATTTGCTTTCCTTGTATTATGATACCCTTGATTTCTTCCCAACCAATATTTACTTTATCTAAAGTAAAATGTTTTAATTGGTGAGAGTAAAAAATTATGTGGACTACAGATTAATTTTCAATGCTGTACCTGAAACTTTCAGAGGTAACAATGTGTGCCTTGTAGTGCCTTATAGAGGGTCTACAGATTAGTAAACATGTTTATCTTCTTCATTTGCTTACATTTTTCACTCTACTCCTTGAAAGGAATGGTGTGAGCATTGAGGTGTAGAAGAACTTCTAGATTCGCATGTATGTCATCAGTGATCATTGGATCAGGGTGCCAAGTCAAATACTTTAGAAAGCATCGGGAACATGGGAGAAAGGCGAGTGGGGCATGGAAGGTCATATCGATTTCGATAATGTATCGATTTGATATTTCGACAATATTTTGGTGATATATTGTCGAAATATCGCTCATATCGATGCTCTTTTGTGAAGGAAATGCTTAAAAAGGAGGAAATATCGTCATATTGATACACATCAGTCTCATCTCGATATCGATATATCAGTGATATATTGCCGATATATTGCGCTACTTCCTTCCATGGAGTGGGGGTACTGGTCTAGGTTGGATCTCTAGCAAGAGATGGATCTGTGCAATCTCTGAGATTTGGGAATAATGTGGTTTATGGCTGCAAACATAGCATGATCAATCTAATTCCGTTACTTTCTTGTGTGAGATTAAAATTGAGTCTATGATTTAGATATTTTTTGTGTAATTTACTAAAACTAATACTGCAAATCATCATTAAAAGATTATTATAATATTGTTGTGTGAGAGACAGTGATGACTTATCTTATAACTCCTATGAAAACAGATCCACTTGTATGAGAAATCTAAACAAAATTAGGCTTTTTTACTAGGGGTGTTCACGGGACGGGTACCCGACCCATTCAATCATAACCCGCCCCGACCCATGATTACCGGGTCGCGGGTCAACCCGACCCGTTGTAATGGGTACCCACTTCTAACGGGTACCCGGATTATCTGAATGGGTCGCGGGTACCCGCGTACCCGTTCATATCACTTAATGCGCTTTATAAATAGTATATTCTCTCGTTAAAAATGAGAAATCATAATTTGACAGAGGGATTCCTATCTCTCTCTCACTCGTTGCTTCATGCAGCCAATGATTTTGTCCTGCTCACAACTTCAGCAGATGCATCATGATATGGAAACAATAATTATGACCAGAGACGTAAATTATGGATATCCAACCGAAATCCTAAGTTCCTAATGGATGAAATTCACCTCAAAGATGATCATGCAGGTGCGGAATATGGCGGTCTTGTGGGCGGCATGAGAAGCGACGAGGAGGAACTACATGAAGCTGTGGAGGAAGTTGATAGTCGCAGAGGTACCATGGCGGAGGTGGAGGCAAAATGGACGACATGTTTCGAGGTGCGAAGCAACATGTAACGTTGAAGATGGGGGAGGCAACGCAGATGAAGGAGGAGAGGAAAATGGAGAGAGGGGAGGCGGAGTGGTCCTTGAGCTTGCAGGTGTGGACGACATGGGAGAGGCGGCAGTCGTCCTGAAGCTTCACGGTCACAGGACATGTGCGATGGTGGTGCTAAATTGACGGTGGCGACGACTATACTGTTGGGGACGTCGGTGGAGGAAAGCGTCACCGCCGCCTTCTTCCCCAATCCCATGGATAATTAGTTGATTCAACTTTGACTCACATGCTCGCCTTGAAATCCTAGAAAGAGGAGGCCTTGGGGTGTGATGTTGATTGTTGAAGATATTGGACGTCCATTTTGTGATGTTTGGAAGTGAAATGTCGATTTCGAGATATCTCTGTTTAGTTATTTTTTATATAATTTTCACGTGCATGGTGGAAAGAGGAAAAGGTAAGGAAAAAAATGCTTCCATCACATTTTGGACTCTCTCTCATGGACCCGGCAGTCTTGGCGGAATGGCAGGGACCCGTATCTGACCCAGTCGGGTACCCGGTATTGCAATGGGTTTTTCCATAGGGTCAACAATTTTGACCGGGTCGGCAGCTTATGGGTACCTGACCCGAATATTTTTACCGGGTACCCGCGAACTTAGGGTCGAGATAGCCTGGATGGGCCGGGTACCCATTTGACCCGAAAATTATGAACACCCCTATTTTTTACACTTGTATCATCATGAATTTTTTCAGTAACACGTGCTCATAAAGTTTTTTGCAATTACACTTGTACCATTGTATTCTCATCCTGCGTTTTTTCTCTTTTGCTAGTGTAATATAAGGGTAAAAGCGTAATAACAAAAGGTATAAAAAACACAAGTATAATTTCAAATAAATGTCTAGAAAAAGTCCATGATTACATATAGGACTATAGTCGAGCGGGAGTTGTTAGTAGAGAGACTAATATAATCCTTATTGAAGTACATCAGACGAATCTCGAAAATTTGTAGTTCATAAGATATTCGTGGAGATTGAGATTTACTACTTCAACAACAACAAAGTCTTTTCCCACAACTACACAATCTCGAGCTTATATCCACAAAACTAAGATCCATTCGTATAGTCTTTTCAACACTTCTTGGGTCGTCCTCGCCCTCTCTTAGCCGGCTCAACATCCCAACACTCGCATCTCCTAATTGGTGCATCAATTGAGCATCTTTGCAAATGACCAAACCATCTTAAGTGGTTTTCTTGCACCTTATCCTCGATCGGGGCTACACCTACTTTCTTTTTGATTGCATCATTTCTAATCCAATCTTTACGTGTGTGCCCACACATCTACCTTAGCATTTTCATTTCTGCTACAGCCATCTCTACACATGTCTATAGTTCACATGTCAACATTCAGATCCATAGAGTATAGCATCTCTCATGGTTGCTTTGTACAACTTTCTTTTAATTTTTAAAGGAATTTTCTTATCACTGAGAATAGCAGAGGATCCTCTCCACTTTGGCCAGCATGCATTTATTCTATTTGTAACATCTCTGTTAGATCCCATATATCTAAAAGAATCTCTCTTCCTAATGTTATCGTCACCAATCTTCACCTCGATTCCTTCATGCTTCCATCAAAGGTGCACTCCATATATTCTGTTTTAGTCCTACTTATACGAAATACTTTAGTCTCCAACTCATGTCTCCAGACCTCAAGTTTCTCATTTAATCTATCTCTAGTCTCGTCAAACACAATATCATCAGCAAATAACATACACTAAGGTAACTCATCATGAATGTAACTTGTCAACTCGTCCATAATCAAAGTAAAAAGAAATGGACTCAAAGTTGAACCTTGATGTAAACCAATGTTGATATCAAAATAGCCAGTTTTTCCAGGCAGGGTCCTTACATAAGATAAAACCCTATCATACATGTCCTTTATAAGGTTAATGTATAGGACAGGTACTTGTCTCTTCTCCAAAACTCTCCACAATATCTCTCGTGAGACAGAATCATAAGCCTTCTCCAAATCAATAAAAATCACATGAAGGTTGTTCCTTTTAGCTCTACAAATCTCCATTGTTCTCCTCAGCAAATGGATGGCTTCAGTGGTTGAGCGACCTGGCATGAATCCGAATTAGTTTTCTTTTACGTTGGAAACTTGCCTCAACCTTCCTTTGATCACGCGTTCCCAAATTTTCATAGTGTGATTCATTAGCTTGATACCTCTATAATTTGAACAATTTTGAATGTCTCCTTTATTCTTATAAAGAGGCACTACGATACTCCTCCAATCTTCAGACATTTTCTTACTTCGCCAAATAACATTGAATATATTCGTAAGCCAAGTCAAACTGCGCTCACCTAAAACTCTTCATACTTCTACAGGAATGTCATTAGGTCATACACCTTTCCCAAGTCTCATAACCTTCAAAGCCCCATCTACTTCCTTTCTTTGTATCTGTGTATAGCTTGCACGATTCAAGTAACTTTCACTGCTAGCTAGATCACCCAAAGTGATCTCTCTATTTCCTTCTCCAATGAAAAGTTTATGAAAGTACTGCTCTCATCTAGACTCTATATCCTTCTAAGTAACAAGCACGTGACCTTCCTCGTCCTTAATGCATCTCACTTGAGAAAGGTCTTTGATCTTCCTTTCTCTTGCTTTGGTCAACCTGAATATATCCTTCTGGCCCTCCATAGAGTCAAGATTTTTATACAAAACTTCATAACCTTTTGACTTAGCTTCGCTTACAGCCTTCTTTGCTTCCTTTTTCGTTATTTTGTAGTTTGTGATAGTTTCCTCTGTTCTATCTTTAGACATAGCATATTAAGATTTACTATGAGCGAAAATTTGAAGAAAGGCAAGAAAATAAAATTTTTGTGAGAAAATGCATTGAAGCAAATGAATATAAATTACTTTTAATATATATATATATATATATATATACACACACACACCAACAACCAAATATTTTCTCAATTTAAATGTGAATAACATCTACATAGATTCTTTGCTTCCAACTAGATCAGACTTTGGTCATGATATCGATTAGATTCAATAAGGATATATATCTATTTTAATAATTTCTTCCAATGTTTCTTAGATTTTCCCCTTTACTTCCTACCATGCTCTTTTTCTAGGTTCACGTAAATTTAAACCGGTGCACTAGAGTTTTTCTCAGATTATATGCAATTGATATCAAACCAACATTTTGTTTGATACTTCCCTTACCAAGTTGGTCTTTATTTGTGTGACCACATATCCATAGAGTCATTTTTATCTCAATTAAAGCACTCTTTGCACATGTATATAGTTAACTTCTCAACACTTACAATCGTAAAACATTACATCTTACTTCTATTTTCCTTCAAGCTTTTATGGTATCTTCTAGTGTCAAAGAACACTCCTTCCATTTTATCCATCCTCCATGAATTATAAGTAACATATCAATCAATTCATCCATACATTTGAAAGATGGAACCTAAATATTTAAAACCACCTTTCTTTGTAATATAATGGTTTCTAAGATTTACCTATATCACATATTTAACTTCTTCATAAATGAATTTACATTTTATGTATTCGGTCAAGCTTCTATTTACTCGAAAACTCGTCTACTATGGAGTCATACATAACCAAAAGCTTGAGCTTTCATCTAGACTTCATTCCATGTCTCATATCTACTAAATTAGAATCGTTTGCAAACATGTCATAAGGTATCCCCTTATATGCTTTATGCTAATTCATTCATGATCAAGGAAAAAATGTAATAAATTAGGATTGACCCTTGGTGGGAACCGATACACCAAAATGACTTAGCATACCAAGTAAAGTCTTTACAAAAGGTATTGCATAATTATACATATCTTTTATCACATTGATGTACAAAATAGGAGCCCCTTTATTTAGAATCCTTCATATATTTTCTCTTGATACAATATTATAAGCATTTTTCAAATAAATAATTAACATATGAAGGTCCTTTGGGGGGAAGTCCGGACCCTTTGAGATTTTTGGAAAGTCCGTCCTATCCCTAATATTTGGAGATGCCTTACCCTAAATCAGCAAGCAATTGGCTCGCAATTTGTACTTCCGCTACAATCTCAAAATAAGTCTTCGAAAACCTTCTCCCTGAAGTTCGATTGCTTCAGTGGAAGATTCCACCATCTAGTTCTAGTGATCTTAGGAACCCTTCTTTTCTTCAACAACCCTTTTATTTGTACATCCAATACTAACCAGCGATGTTGCATTGTCAAACTCTCTCATGAAATTACTTTGCAGTCTTTACAAAACAATCGATCTCTTCTCCTTAACGCAAAGTAATCTATCTGTGTTCTAGTTGACCCACTCTTATAAGTGATTAAATGCTCCTCCCTCTTCTTGAAGAGAGTGTTTGCTATGAAAATATTATATGCCATTACAAAATCCGGAATGACTTTTTCCTCTTCATTTCTATCTCCAAAATCATGTCCTCCATGAACATTAGCATACCCTGAAGCATCTTTTTCCACATGTCCATTAAGATCTCCACATATGCAAATCATCTCTTTTTGTTGGATTCTTTGTAAAATCTTATCCAGACCCTTCCAGAAAGCTTGTTTAGTCCTTTCATATAAACCAAATTACGGTGTATAAACTGAGATGATATTCAGACTTTCTTCTTCAAGTACCAATTTTAGCAAAATAATCCGATCCTCACATCTTTGCACCGCAACCACACAATCCTTCAAATCCTTATAAACAACCACTCCAACACCGGTTCAACCCTTATCTTTACCTGAATACCAAAGTTCAAAGCATATCTTCTTAATCTCCCTTGCTTTCTCTCCAACCCATTTAGTTTCTTGAAGACATAGTATATGGACCTTCCTTCTTTACATCGTATAAACTATCCCCATCAATTTTTCAGTTAAAGTACCAATATACCAACTACCAAACGGCAACTTTTGTTGCAATCTATTTTGGACTACCTTCTTTACTCGCATGCGTTCATTATGCAAGAATCCTTCCAAATTTTGGATTGCATCCGGACGGTGATGCAGCGGAACTAGCTTAATTACCCGTATGCGGTCTTCATGCGAAAATCCTTGCAAATTTTAAACTACATTCATGTTGTGATATAGCAGTCCTTGCCAATTTTTCATTGCATTCAAGTAATGCAACGTGTCACAAGTAGGGAACACCTCAACGAAATCTGTATGTTGCTTAAATACATATTGAAAAGATCTGACTATCATAAAGCAACTTCTTAGATAGTATATTTTAAAAAAAAATACTATCTAAGAAGTTGTCTCCGACTGTTTTACACCTAGTTGTTGGCTACTAACACAACCTTCCTCATTTATGAGAGCTTGGAACCAGCCATGGTTGAGTTTTATAACATCATCCCTATAAAATTTTATTGTTATCGATTATACAATCTAGTTTCTTTTCTTACATGTATAATACTTGAAAGAAAATTTTAAATCATACTAATTTGACTTTTTGATGAATAAAATTTTTAGTGGTGAGAAATCTTATATCATAATAGATATCAATAAAAAGAGAAAATTAAAACAATGATATGATAATAACATGAATTTTTCGTAAATATTTTTTTTAAGTGTGACTTTTTCATGAATAAAAGTGAGCATGATTATTCTTAGAGAGCCCATTCGATAAATAGTTACCCCCATTTGAGAGAAAGGTTCTCCAAAACCCACATCTTTTGTCTTTTGTGGAATCCATACACTTTTTTTAATATATTAAATAAATTATTTTCCATTCTAAAAAATATTATAAACCATCTTATCATCTAAAAATTATAAAATCATCAACTTTTACTCATTTTTTCAAACTTCAATACAATCACTGCTCACTTTTTCCAAAGTAAAATACAATAACTACTCACTTTTTGTCTAACCAAACACACCCTTTTAAATTTTCCTTACACAACTCACTTTTTCCAAAGTAAAATACAATAACTACTCACTTTTTGTCTAACCAAACACACCCTTTTAAATTTTCCTTACACGTATAATTCACTTGAAACAGTTATTTTTTATGAATAATTTTGCAAATAAGCCAGATTATTCTACAATGGAGATAAATACAAAAGAGGAAATCAAAACATTGACACAAAAACTCCCGAAGTTAAATTCAAGAAAAATCTCGATTGGTAACCGATAAATACTCTTTTCCAAAATTAAATCAAGAGAACCTGAATAAATAAAATTCCAGCAAAAATACTATAAAAAATAAGAGAAAGAATAGAAAAAATTCCAAAAACAAACAAATTAAAGAGCAAGAATAAAAAAATCTTAACCCAACAAATCAGAAGGGTGGTAAACGGGGATCAGATTGATAATAACGAGGGCGCCTTAGTTGTCGTAACCAGGCGTCGGGCAGACGCCCATCTCGCACGTTATTCCCATTTAAGAGAAGGCGAGTTATTACCACTCATCACATCCCTTTATCTGCCTGAAGGATCATGGTTTGGAACCCTCTCCCTTACCCTTTATTTATTCTCCCTCACTCTCATGGGATTCCACGAACCAACGATGTGGTACTAAATTGACAGGCAGCTTCCTTACACCCTACTCCTGGTGGATTTATCTTGTTCCGTCTTTTATTGGTCTCCCAACTACTAGTTCCCCTCTCGTAGTGGATATGGATACGAGGATATGAAAATTGTACTATAATATCTCGAAAACCATATGCAGATTAGATACTGCTAATAGCATGAATACGCTATAGCTGAGTTTAAACACGTATGTATTGAATGCCTTACGTATAATATAAATACGTTAATGGTCCGTTTGGTAAGAGGTTACACAAGGGTAATCGGGTTTACCCCTCTCTATTCTGGAATTCTATCACAAATCATAGTGATGTCACATTACATTATTTATTTCAATCCCCGTAACCATCTCAAACAGCAACTATTCACATCAGGGTACCCCAACCCATCCCAACCCAGCAATTAAATAGGCCCTAAGGGTGGGGTTGCTCCTCCGAGGGGCTAACTTAGCTCCCCTGCCTCATTTTCTCCATTTTCCTATTTTTTGAAAAATAAATTCGTGGAAATTCATCATTATATGCATATATTATGTCATTTATGTTTCGTGCAAAACAGAGACGCATACGGCCTCAATCGAGGTAGGGTCGATTTTAACAATTCTGCGACCGTTAAAAAAATTATTGTTTATATGGAGGCTGGAGGAATCTCAGTTTCGCACTAAAATTGAATGGCATAATATAGAATAGTGCTGAATTTTCACAATTTTATTTTTCAAAAAATAAAAAAATGAGGGTAAATATGACGTGAGGAGCTAAGTTAGCCCCCTAAAGGGGCAGCTCCATTTTACTCATACGTTAAATATGTTTATTTTGGTAACAATTATATCAAATATGGTGGAAGAAAATATATATATATATATATATAAAGCTACAAATGAATTTATAATTAGGGATTGGGGAGCATGCACCCAGGTGCATGTAATTTTACATGCATCGGGGCATATATCTAATCAAAACTTAATTAAAATACAAAAAAATACAAAATGTAAAAGTAGAGGGGTTAATTATCTAATTAATACATATACAAAATTATATCTCATACAAATGATTTATTTTGATTTTTAATCCTTCGTAAAGTTGTAAATTTCATCGAAATCAACGACTTTCACGTTAGATCACTTTTTTATTTGAAATTTCCTTCTATTTATTTTCTCGATTTCTTACATTTTATTCCTTTGTTAACCATCCGGTCCCCTTACCACGTAATCATTGGCCATTCGCCCGCCTAACGCCTCATCAGCAGCCACATTTACTCGGACATCATTCTTTGTCCGCTACCGAAAGCCTTTTGGGTTGTTGGATCAAATCTGATCCAACGGTCGAGACCATTTCTGCCTACTCCAGCTGGTCACGCTTGTGCCCTCTGCCTCCTCACGTGCATCAAGCATGCGCCTTCCCGCTGTTGGATCTCGGATCCAACGGCATCTACACTTCATCTCCTACCTCTGTTTTCCCCTTCATATGCGATCAGAAGCTACCTTAGGGGCGGGGAATTGGTGTTACAAGCTAAAAAAATCTTCTTCTTCTCCCTCGGATCCCGATCCCATCTAGCCATTACCTGCCATCACTTCCCTCCGCATGTAACCCCCGCACATAAAACATCTTCGCCATTACTCAAGATCATGCTCTTCTTCACGGAAATGCTCCATCATTATACTATAAAAACCCCTTGCACACCACCTATTCCGCCTAATCCACAAAACCATATCTTTCCCCAGCTTCGAGATTTCCTCTCTAGAGACATCAGTAGTGGGAAGCTTCATTTTCTCTGGGCAGCGACTGGGTGGAGATGGCTGAGATCTGCAACCACTTTCTCAGCTGTGTAGTAGCTCACCCTCAGCCGCAGAGCTCGAGTTCCCCTCATCGAAACCCTTGAATAAAGACACCTGGAGCTTCAGCTCCTCCTTCAAGTGATTCTTGACTCTACCTTTAGATCAGCTCCATAACTCAACCAACTCTGACCACCGCAACACTCCAGGTAACCCATCCCCTTGCAATCATCTCTTCTTCCGCTTTGATTGTGTGCAGGTCACCCAAAGAAACCATCTTTGTTCAGAACCCAAAACTACTCCCTCGAATCAAGTCGATCGCCTCACTCTCCACTCCCCCACTGGTTCACATTGTACCTGTAACGGAACAAGTCATGTTGACCGGCGGAAGTATGCGATATTAAATCGCGCGGCCGAACCGTTACCAAAATGTAAATAGAAATCAATGGTCAGAGATAATATCAAATTCAAAAAAAGTTCATAACATTCATTCAACTAGCATTCCATTATTACAACTCCAATTGGGTAATTTTGCAAAAACTACTCTAGGAATTGTAATAACACCTCAAAAGTTCCTCTAGGCATATAGATATCCTTCATATCTTCATAAGCTGAAACATACACGTCCGAAATACTGAGGGGTCCGTAGCACAATCCAGAATATGCAATCAACCATGTTCTTCACCTGAAACTAACAACCATAAATTTGTATGAGCCTAATGCCCAGTATGCATCGGGGTCCATGCATGAATCCACGCCCTCCTCCTTCTCCGATCCGACGTCGTCGTCACCCTGCGACAAAGGACGAATCCCTTGTAAAGCCTTCTATCTAAACCTCTCTCTCTCTATATTCATGAATTTTGGGGAAAGATGATGTGAGGTTTATGGGAGAGGCTTTTATGGTTAACTAAAAAAAGAGATTTAATATGTTAATTAAATCCATTTAATTTGGGTCATCCATTTGAATTTTTTTCCTAAAAATACGAGGTCGTTACAATCTACCACTCTTAAAAAAATCGTCCTCAAAATTTCTTAGTTCAGGGACATACCAAAAAGTTGCGGGTACTTCTACATTTCACTTTCCAGTTCCTAAGTAGTCTCCTCCTTTTGGTGGCGCTGCCAAAGGACCTTAACCATCGGAACTATGCGCTGACGAAGTTGATGATCTCTACGATCGACGATTCGTATAGGTTTCTCTTCAAAGGTCAAGTTTGGTTGAACATCAATGACCTTCACATGTGAAGGATCAGGAGTGTACTTCCTCAGCATAGACACATGGAATACATCGTGAAGTTTCAAGTATTGAGGTGGTAATGCAATACGATATGCCACCTCTCTGATCTGCTGCAGAATCTCAAAAGTTCCTATGTACCTGGGAGTGAGCTTCCCCTTTTTGCCAAATCATAAGATGCCTTTGGTTGGAGAGATCTTTAAGAATACTTGCTCCCTAACTCCGAAGCTCAACTCTCTTCTGTGACGATCAACATAAGATTTTTGCCTACTTTGAGCTGCCAACAATCTCTTTCTGATTAATTCAACACCCTGCTTACTTGTCTGAACAAATTCTGGTCCTAAGATGTGCTTCTCGCCAACATCACTCCAACATGAGAGTGATCTGCAAAGTCTCCCATACAATACTTCATAAGGAGCCATCTTGATGCCCGAATGATAACTATTATTGTAAACAAACTCCACTAATGGAAGATGTCTATCCCAGCTGCCCATAAAATCTAGAGAATATGCTCTCAACATATCTTCTAGAGTATGGATGGTCCTTTCGGATTGGCCATCAGTCTGCGGATGAAATGAAGTGTTGAACTTCAATTGAGTGCTCATAGCATCTTGAAAACTCTTTCATAAACGAGAGGTAAATCATGTGTCCCGATCAGACAGAATTGATGCAGGAACACCGTGTAAGGTGACAATATCATTCACATATAATTCAGCTAAATTATCTGTCGATTGATCCAAGCGGATAGGTAGGAAATGTGTTGATTTGTTCAATCGGTCAACAATCACCCATATGGTGTGATAACGATGTTTCGTGGTCTTGGGTAGATCGGTTACGAAGTCCATCGTTATGTGCTCCCACTTCCATTCAGGTATCTCCAACGGTTGAATAGGGTCTGCAGGTCTTTGATGTTCGATCTTGATCTGCTGACATACCAAGCATCTATTAACAAATTCTGCGATGTCATTCTTCATCTTCGGGCACCAAAAATTACGTTGTAGATCCTTATACATTTTTGTTGTACCTGGATGAATAATGTACATCGATCCGTGTGCTTCATCTAGAATCTCCTGCCTCAACTCCATATCACTTGGGATCCATAATCTGCTGCAGTACCTTATGGCTTCATCTATTCCGATGGCGAAATCAGAACCTTCTTTCTTGGATGCTTCAATAAATTTAGGAATATAAACATCTACTTTTTGTGCAGTCGAGATTTTTTCAATTATCTCTGGTTGAATTTTGAGTGCTGCAAAAGATATCCTTCTCGAGTCGCTCAAGAAAGGCTTCCAATCTTCAAAATCCTTCATTATCTTCCACCTAAGTTTTAAACTAGCCAGTTTACCTTCTCATTTTCTACTTAATGCATCTGCTACGATATTTGCTTTCTCGGGATGGTAATTAATGGCAAAGTTGCAATCTTTTAGGAACTCTAGCCAGCATCGCTGCCTTAGATTAAGTTCCTTCTGAGAGAAAATATATTTGAGGCTCTTATGTTCACTGAGCACCTCAAACTGTTCGCCGTAGAGGTAATGACGCTAGATTTTTAGAGCAAAGACTACCGCTGCTAACTCCAAATCATGAGTTGGATAGTTTCTCTCTTGTGGTTTTAGCTGTCGTGAGGCATAAGCAATGACTTTCTCATTCTGCATAAGGACACATCTGAGTCACGTGCCTGATGCATCAGTATACACCATGAACCTCCACTGCCTGATGGTAAGGCTAAGATTGGAGCTGTAGTCAATCTCTGCTTCAATTCTTGAAAGCTCTGTTCACAATTCTCAGACCATGTAAACTTCACATCATTTCGAGTGAGCTTTGTTAATGGTAGTGATATCTTTAAGAAATTCTGAATAAATCGTCGATAATAACTAGCCAAGCCAAGAAAACTACGGATCTTGAAAACATTCTTGGGTTGATGAACTTGTCAAGGTATTCTCGAAATACCCTATTCATTAGCTCCATAAAGGCTTCCGAGGATTCGCTTGTTGTATCCTCTAGTATGCTGCATCAATCTCCATAGCTGTTGCAACCGCCTCAAATAAAATTGCAGGACCTCTAGTGAGCACTTTAATGCTCAATCCTGCATTCAGACCTTCTATAAACTTTTGACTCGTTGCCTTTCATTAGCACAGGTACCCTTGGCATACTTCTCTGATTCTTGAAATTTTGCTGCATATTCTTTGATTATCATATTTCCATGTTGGAGATTTATAAACTTTTGGCGTTTCACGTACTTAGCATACTCAAGGATGTAACGCTTAGTGAAGCACTCCACAAAATCATCCCACTTAATGAATGGAGCCTCCGAAAAGTGGATTCCCTTGCATGACGTCCACCACTCCTTTGCATTGTCTCGCAAATGAAATGTCCCAAAAAATACCTTTTTTCCTCGGAACAGTTGCCTCAAGTGTCAACTCCATCTCTCTTAGCCAATGCTCGGCTTTTTCCGGCTCATGCTCATCCTTGAAAGTGGGAGGATCATGCTGGATGAAGGTCTTTAAAGTCAGTCCACCTGAGTTAGGCGTCTGACTCTTTTGTTGCTGGGCCATTAGTGTCATTAACTCCAGCATTTGCTTCTGCATACCCACAACGGTCTCTTAGCTCGTCGATGAGTCACGATCTCCAATGGCTTCAATTGCACGACGAGGAGCCATCTGATTCAGAAAATTGATAAGATCAATATGTGGTGATACTAAATCTCTCTATATATAGATTTTAGATCACTAAGAATTGTGGATATCCTAGCTCAAGGGAACTCTAGCTCTGATATCATGTGTAACGGAACGGGTCACGTCGATCGGCGGAAGTATGCGATATTAGATCGCGCAACCGAACCGTTACCAAAATATAAATGGAAATCAATGATCAGAGATAATATCATATTCAAAAAAAGTTCAGAACATTCATTCAACTAGCGTTTCATTATTACAACTCCAACTGGGTAATTTTGCAAAAACTACTGTAGGAATTAAAATAACATCTCAAAAGTTCCCATAGGCATATAGATATCCTTCATATCTTCATAAGCTGAAACATACCACCTCCGAAATACTGAGGAGTCCGTAGCACAATCTAGAATACGCAATCAACCATGTTCTTCACCTGAAACTGACAACCATAAATTTGTATGAGCCTAATGCCCAGTATACATCGGGGTCCATGCATGGGTATTCTAACGGTCCTTGATCCGTTATAAATCATGTACTTGGATTTTCATGCATACATATCATTTCGTGCCTAGATATTTCCCATGCATGTCTAAGTTGATCCCTATCATGTATAATTTGGCTCCTTTCATAATCATGGATATGCGTGTAAAATATGTAAATTGCATAAGTAGGTATGGAAACCATTAATTTCCACGTGTGGACATATTTCATAAAATACCTGGCAAATTACATACTTATTAAATCATATAAACCACTTTACATATTAGCCCCCATAACTTTGATGGTTTAATGTTCTTAAACCAAACTTGTATAACATGCAATGGTTCATTCTCTTATTAAATCATTTGGTGTATATTTCATGATGGTTTACCCTTATAAACAACTTGCTTGCATAACATTACGTATCTTGTTATACGTTTTCAACCGCTGGCACTTGTGATATATGACATGACATGACAGTGTAGCTACAACTGTAGAGGACTTAGCTTTTACCTCCATGGTTCCTTACAACCATACGTCCCTTGTGGCGTTGCCCCTTGCGGTCAACCATGTGACTCCTTATGAGTCTGTGCCTCAAATTGTTGATATAAACTTTGATTACTTAGTTGCTTTGGTAATCATCATTCGGGATTATTATCTTTATAAATACATCATATTAGTGGTGTACAAGAAACACTAAAATTCCTCAGTATTCTTGATAACAAGAGTATATTTGTCCAGAATCATACATTTACTAATTTCATAACTAGGTATATGATGATATGTGGTTCTTATATATATCTTAGTGAGTACCTATGCGATTCTAAGGTATAGTATTTGTTACATAAATAACATACAACTTGCACCTCAAAACATACATCTTCTTAACATATACCTCAACTATTTTAATAATAGTGATTTGCATATCTATACTGGACAACATGTATTAATTGTGTGAATAAGTTATTTATGAATAAAAAAATATACCATATGATGCCACAGTTTTCACATTATATGCCATCGTACGTGGTATTATACACTAGTACTTTATATTATATGTCATATAATCTTAGCATGCTTCTTGCATGTTTGTAATGGGAAATTCTTTTTTGTTTAATTAAGCTTGTGTATGAGTAAATTCATGCATCTTAGCCACGAAATCCTCAATCCACGTGTAATTTCCCTTGATTACAAATAAATTTCTTTGATTGGACATACTACATAATCATTTCAAAACATAAAAGTATCCTTTAATTACCTTGAGCGATGGTGGAACTTAGTCCATAGGGGTGCAATTCCCATCTTTTATAATTATATTATTTTTTTAATAATTATGATCTTACTAAGTTGGTACCATAGAATGTATTAAATAACCTTATTATTAATATCTAATACTCCCAAATTTGCCATGGTATGAAGCTTCAACAACTAACGATTCTAGCCTTTACATGATACGAAAACTGTATACTCGTACATGATGAAATCCAATTGACCAATAACGTCAAGGATGTAAGAACACCTTCCCAAAGACTCTATCATCAATATGAGTTATAGCATAACAAATACCGGGTTCAATATCCCTTTTTCAAAAACAAGAACTAATTCAGTCAAGCAATATACTTATTGATCTTAATTTGTCAAATTGAGGAAGCGTTGGAAAAGACACGTCGTGCGAATAAATAGAGACTCTATCTCAAATAGAATCGACATCTATAAATGTCATTTAAATGTTTGATACCTAACCTTGGAATCCTTCTTCCAAATAAGATTATTGTGAGTGTGTGCAATCCTATGAATCCGGCACATAGATTTAGAAATCAAATCAATATACATGAATGTTAATATAAGATCCAACATATACATCTGTAGATTGTATCTTGAACTTGATCTTTGCTTATATGTAATCCTAAACTTATACATACAATCAATGGTCCATTCTGGATTAAATCGATTTATATACGCAATAACCTAAAGCCGATACATACCTCGACTCCAACGCTTAACTCTAACTGTCGCAATCGTTACGGCTCCTTTCGATCACGAATCCATGCCCTCCTCCTTCTCCGATCCGACGTCGTCATCACATGCGACTAGGGGTGAATCCCTTGTAAAGCCTTCTCTCTAATACTCTCTCTTTAAGATTCGCGAATTTTGGGGAAAGATGACTTGAGGTTTATGGGAGAGGCTTTTATGGTTTAAGTAAAAAAAGAGATGTAATATGTTAATTAAATACATTTAATTTGGGTCATTCGTTTGAATTTTTTTCCTAACAAATAGGATGTCGTTACACTACCTCCCATATCTTCCCCATCTCCGACCACGCACATGCCGGAGTCTGACCTCCAAAACCCCTCGCAAACGGTTGGAGCCCCCCCCCCCTCCTTTTCCCATTCGTTTGCTGCTAACCCCTATAGGTCTATGCACCTGGAGCTCCATCTGGACCACCATCAAAGGAGGGTTGATATCCAGGAGCTCCGTCCAGCTCTACCTTGTATCTACAAATCTAAGGGTAGCTCCCTCACCACCTCCTTCAATTCAGCTCTACCTTTTTCGACATCTGAGATCTGAACTCCACTGCTTCGTACTGCCTCTTGGAGCACTCTGCCTTCTAAAACAACAATACCTCCATTGTGATCCCTGTAAGAAATTTTGTGTAGGCAACTACCATATATGGTAGTTGTCAACATTATTTTTTATTTTTATATTGTGGCTCATGATTAATTATGAAGGGATGCATCTCTTGAGAAGTTGTCTTTGGTTGTTACCTTAATGGATAGGTAACCATCATGTATTATAAATATAGATTGGGGTCCCCTCTCCCTCAATTAATGAATGCAAGAGGATCCATTATTCAAGCATATTAGGCAAGTGTTGAGAAGGAGAAGGAAATCCCATCTTCATCGCTTCATTTCCGCTGTGATGGCTTCCGGTAACTATTTAGTATCTTAAATTTATTTTTGATTAAGTTAATAGATCTATCAGGTTATTAGATCTATCAATTGGTGTCAGAGCTAGCAATCTTCTTTATTAGATTAAGTTATTGAAAAAGTAACACATAATTCCTTTTGTAAGATTAGTGTTACAATCTTGTGCTTCGTGATTGAGAAAGCCATACTTGTGTTACTTGCAGTTTTTCACTTAGAATAAGAAAAGCATGGCTTTATCTTTTGATCTCCGGTAATTTAAAAGTTTTTTTAATGGTTACTGGTACAATCCAACCAGGATTTGTTGTTGAGTTGCATCCCTGTATTTTTTTATAAGATTTGCATCTCATAAAACAAGTTTTCACGTCAAAGGCTGGATACGTACCTGCGCAAGCAGTGCTCGACCGTTTTCTGAGTAAGTTTTGAAACTTGGTCCGTCTTAAAATGAGAGTATATTTGTTAATTATTCTTTAATAGGCCCTCAATTGAGAGTGCCATCAAGCAAAATTTCCTTATGCTTCACGGTCGTTGTTTCTAACGATGCCATTAATATGGATTTAATCCCTATGCTTGTTTTTTATCACTAAAGTATTTTCCTGTTACATCTTTTGATACGGGATATGATTTATAGTTTTTTATTCAAACCGTAACCGTTGTTATGCCAACATTATTTTTATATTTTTTTCATATCCAGTATGCATTTGGTATTTTATTTCTACTTGTTGTAAAGGTTTTTGCCATTGGAAGTGAATATTGATTGATTATGTTGATTACATGAGGTGGTTCATCCGGATTAACAAATCCGAAGTAGTAATCAGCCATTGATTTTATTTGTATAGAATGTGACGTTATTTGTTAGAGACTTGTACGGAAGTGTACACAATTTGGTTACTGTATACACCTGATTAGTGCACATAAAGTGTATAAAGTATATGTGATTTATACCATTATTATACCAGTCATTTGTTTGGACTTGTTGATAACATATATTGTATTAACATACACTTTACTACCATTCTTTATTACTTTATTAAGTTTGTTTGATGTCATTTTGGTATGTTTTGGATAACTGGATTGGGAGGAATAGCCACAGCAACCTACCAATGCTTATACATTATTTTACTTTGATAATGGGTAATTATTGACTAGTTATCTTAGAGTAGACACAACATCTTAGATAACAATGTTAATAACTGCATTAAGTGCTAGAGTTCAATTATTTGAACTAATGACATCATATCACATCTACATGGTGGAATAGCTTGATTAAGCATTAAGTGCTAGAGTTCAATTATTTGAACTAATGACATCATATCACATCTACATGGTGGAATAGCTTGATTAACTCCATTTAAAGTTATTCGGATAAGTGTGTATAATTGAATCGGGAGGAGTAACCACGGCATCTAATCGGTTCGTATTTTACATATTATTTCTTGTAATGAGTAATTATTGGTTAGTTATCTAAGAGTAGGCACATCATCTAGGATAACAATGCCAATACCTACATTAAGTGATGGAGTTAATTGGCGAATGAGAAAAATAAATTTTTTTGTTAGTTATTCTAATGCCCACAGGTACGGAATTTCTAATGAATATTCGAAAATTTATGTCTCATTTATTAAGAAAAATCAATTGTATATTACAATTCTTTAGCCACAGCAAGTCTTGCAATGATAGTAAATTGATTTCTCAAAATATTAAACAAGTTAATATTTTGTATTAGGCTTTATGCTTGAGTTACTGCTTATTGTGGTTGTCTTGTTATGAAATTATTGCAGATAGTTCAGCTTTCATGTCTACTCAATTCAATATCCTAAATTATGTTTCGATTCTTGAATGTCATGTGTGTCATGAATCTAATTTCATTGATGTTCCTATTAATGCTTGGTGGATTGATTCTGGTACTTCAATCCATATTTCCAACTCCACCCAAGGCTTTCTGAAAACAAGGGTGCCACTAAAAAATGAGCAAAGCGTTTATATGGGAAATCAAATGGCTTCACGTATTGAAGCAATTGGGACGCAACGGCTCATTTTGGAAACTGGTCATGTACTTGATTTGGAAAATGTATTTTTTGTACCCAAGTTCTTTAAAAATTTAATTTCAATATCTAGACTTTACAATCTTGGATACAAATTTTCATTTGAAAGTACATCTTTCCAAATGTTTAAGAATGACAAGTTGATTGGTACAGGTGGCTTAGTGGACTATTTATATAAATTACATTTAGATCCACAATTTGAAAATAATAACTTTGTTTGCAATGTATTGGTAAAAAGCGAAAACACAATAGTGATCGGTTATCAATGCTTTGGCATAAAATATTAGGTCACATCTCTGTTAAAAGGATTAAGAAATTAGTAAATGATGGAGTAATTAATACTTTAGATTTTACTAATTCTAGTATTTGTGTGGAATGTATTAAGGGAAAACATACCAACAAACATACTAAAAGGTCAAGGAGAAGTACTAGTCTTTTAGAAATTATATATACTGGCATATGTGGTCTGTTTCCTATGGAATGTTTTAGTGGTCAAAAATACTTCATCACATTCATAAATGATTTCTCACGTTACATGTATCTTTATCTTTTATTTGAAAAATCAGAAGCTATAAATGCTTTTAAGGATTACCAAATAAAAGTAGAGAGACAATTAGAAAAGAAAATTAAAATTGTGAGATCAGATAAAGGTGGTGAGTATTATGGTAGGTATGTTGGAGGAGAACAAAAACTTGGACCATTTGCGCGATTTCTTAAGGATGAAGGCATTGAACATCAATTTTCAATGCCCGGTGAATCGGACCAAAACGGTGTCGCCGAAAGACGGAATCGCACATTAATGGATATGGTTCGAAGTACGATGAGTAACTCCTCATTGCCTTTATCCTTTTGGAGTGAAGTTATAAAGACAATCGTGTATATATTAAATAGAGTTCCATCAAAAGCAGTTCCATCCACTCCATTTGAGCTTTGGAAGGGATGAAAATTAAGATTGTAACACATACACATTTGGGGTTGTCAAGCAGAGATTAGAATCTATAACCCACGTGAGAAAAAATTAGATATGAAGACTACAAGTGGATATTTCATTGGATATCCAGAAGGCTCTAAAGGTTATAGATTATATTACCCAAATAGGGAATCGAGTATTGTAGAATCAAGGAATGTTATATTTTTGGAAAATAACGAGAAAAGTGGGAGCATGACGGTAATTAAAGACATCATACTTGATGAATTGTCGGATCTTGTTATACCACTAGAAAGGGAGGAGCAAAATATTCAACATGATATCTTGGATGAGTCACAACATCAAGATATTGTTGTCCCTCAACTCCAAGATATTCCTTTGGTTGAACCAATGGTGAATCCTCCACTACTTGAAAATCAAGTTGAAATAGCACCAACTATTCAACAAGGTGTTGTTACAACTATATCTGGTCGGGTAGTAAAATCTACAATCTCATCAGATTTTACAACATACCTACAAGAATGTGACTACGACACCGGAATTTCAGAGGACCCAATATCATTTTCACAAGACATGAGTGGAATTAATTCTACTAAATGGTATAATGCCATGAGGGAGGAGATGGATTCTATGAGTGCAAACCAAGTATGGGACTTGGTAGAGCTACCCAAAGGAGCGAAATATATTGGTTGCAAATAGGTCTTTAAAACTAAGGAAGACTCATTAGGTAACATTGAGAGATATAAAGTCACACTTGTGGCCAAGGGTTTCACTCAAAAAGAGGACATAGATTACCATGAGACTTTCGCTCCAGTATCATGAAAGGACTCATTACGAATAATCATGGCATTAGTAGCTCATTATGATTTAGAGTTACACCAAATTGATGTGAAAACAACCTTTCTTAATGGAGACTTGGATGAACATGTTTACATGCGACAACCTGAGGGTTTTATTTTAGATAATAGCAAGCATTTTGTTTGTAAATTAAGGAAGTCTATATATGGACTAAATTAAGCATCTCGTTGATGGCATATTAAGTTCAACAATGTAATAACTTCATTTGGTTTTGTTGAGAACATTGTTGATAATTGTATATATTTTAAGACGAGCGTGAGTAAATATGCTTTTCTAGTCCTTTATGTAAACGATATTTTACTTGCTTGTAATGACCTTGGAATGTTGCAAGATACAAAGATGTTTCTTTCTAATAATTTTGAAATGAAGGATATGGGTGATGCTAAATATGTCATTAGCATTGAAATTCATAAAGAAGATCTCATAGAGTACTTGGATTGTCTCAAAAGGCCTATATTGAAAAATTATTAGAAAGATTTGGGATGAAATATTGTTCTCCTACCCTAGCACCTGTGATAAAAGGAGATAAAAAAATTTCATTCAAATGTTCCCAAAATAATTTAGAAAAGGAACAGATGAAGGGACATTCCATATACATCTATCATTGGAGTCTAATGTATGCCCAAACATGCACTAGACCAGATATATGTTTTGCAGTTGGAATGTTGGGTAGACATCAAAGCAATCCAGGCATGGACCATTGGATAGTGGCAAAGAAGGTCTTGCGATATTTGCAAGGAACTAAGGATTTTATGCTAATCTACCGGCATTCAGATTCCTTAGAAGTTATTGGCTATTCGGATTCGGATTATGCAGGAAGTAAGGAGGATAGAAAATCTACCTCTGGATACATTTTCCTGCTTGCTAGAGGTGCTATTTCATGGAGAAGTATGAAGCAATCACTTGTCGCATCAAGTACCATGGAAGCCGAATTCATAGCATGTCACGAGGCTACTACACAAGCACTTTGGCTAAAGAATTTCATTGCAGGTCTCGAGATAGTGGATTCAATCTCAAGACCATTAAAGATTCATTGTAATAATTCTGCAGCCGTATTTTTCGCTAACAACAACAAGTATACACGTGTCGGAATGAGAATCGACATTAAATTTCTTGTTGTTAAAGAGAAAGTTAGAGATCATTTAGTATTGATTGAACATATAGGTACTAAGTACATGATTGCGGATTATATGACAAATGATTTGTCGCCTAGTGTATTCATCAATCAGGTAACTGAAATGGGCCTATCTAGTACCTTGTAATAATATCAATACATCCATGTGTGCACACCTTAAGTTTGGTATAATAATCTTTTATTTATTGTCCGTTATATTTCAGTAGCATGCAATTAATGAACAGACATAAAGAAAGGACCCGTGTTAATATTTGAATATTAACACATAAAGATTTGTCATGTTAAGCAAACTATTGGTATTGTAATGTTTGGAAGGATATATCTGCTTGAAAGGTATCTACCGTCAAGATTTATATTAATAGAGCTTAATTAGACAAATGTAAAGCAACAAATTTGATACATGAGCCAAGTGGGAGAATGTAAGAAATTTTGTGTAGGCAACTACCGTATATGGTGGTTGTCAACATTATTTTTATTTTGGGATTTTATCACTTGTGCCCCTCCGAGATATCGCAATATCAGTTATGCCCCTATCTTTTTGGTAATATCAGTTGTGCCCCTCACTTCTTTCTCCGTTAATATTTGTGCCATTCCGTCAGATTGACCGTCAATGAGTTAACCTAATCATGATTTTTTCAAACCTTAGTGAAGTTAAGAGGGGTATTATTGTCCAGAATTATTCATCTTCTTCCTCCTCCATTTGTTCTTCTTTCTTTCTCTTCATAATTTCTCTCTCTTAGTTACACCTTCATGCATCCATCGAATCTTTAAATTTTTTGCATTTTCACGGATATATCACTCATTACAGATCAAATGATAAATTTTATTGAATTTTTCGGTGAATTTTCATGAATCAATTAATTAAAATTTTATCTCTAACTTAATAAATAATGAAAGATCTTGGGGGTGACCTGGGAAGAACATGTGGTACGGGAGGAGACACGAGGTAGGTCGCGGCGGCGCGGGGCTGATGAATCTGCGATTCATCACTCTAAAAGTTGAAAATAGAGCTTTGTTCCCGAGTAATTAGAGGCATATTTCTACTTATATTGTATAATTAGCATTCATGCATGCATTGATAATATATGTATTTTAGTATTCATATTTGCATAAAATAAGAAACCAATTTCACTTGTAAATATTCACCTGTATATTAGATAAAATACCTTATTTGTATATATTTTATACTAACTCCGAATCTAATAAAACCAACTCCATAATGTATATATTACTAACACTAATTAAAGAAAATTATCAAAAAAAATACTAACTTGTAAAACTAACCAATAAAACCCCAATCCAAGTTTGAAACCATGAACCTTAAAATACGCGTATCTCTCTCATACAGTGTCCGAATTAGATCTACTCACTTTTAAAGTAATATACATTCAAAGACCTTCGAATCAAGACCAATTTCACTAAAATCGGAGCTCGTATGCAAAACTTGGGTTTTGGGCCCCTTTTGTACATTGTACATAATGACCATTTTACCCCTGTATTTTCTTCATTATTAAAAATCTAAAAAATTAGATTAAGTTGTAAATATTCTCCTCATATTTTCTCTATTTTTATTTTTATTTTTCTCTTGTTGAAAAATGATAAAAAAATCACAAAAGATAAAATGTGGTATTTTATATCTATAAGGTACCACCCAAAAATACATTTTATACAGATGATTTCCTTTGATTTTCAGTCCTTCACAAAAGTTGTAGATCTCGTCGAGACGAGCAACTTTTGTGTTGACCACTTTTTGTTTTAATCCCTGTTGTTATTTATTTTTGATTTTCTTTACATTTAATCTTTCAATTTTCTGGGAGCGACATGTGGCAGCTCCTGGAGCCGCCACATGCCACCCCATTTTCTTTATTTTCGAATTTATTTTATTATTTTCGGATTTATTTTTTATTATTTTCGGATTTTATTATTTCAATTATTATTATTTTAATTGTTGTTATTTTTAGTAGCATACTTATTTTACTTATACTATATTATATTATTTTCCCTTTTACCCCTTCTTTTCTTACTTCCTACTCCAAGTCACCACTAACACCACCATCCCTCCATCTTCTCCACCTCTTTTCTAACTCCCCCCCTCCTCTTTATATTCCCATCTCCTCCTCCATTATTCTTCATCTGCCATTCCGTATTCCAACGAAAAGAGAGCGAGCTTGGAGTGTTCCCGTCGGTGACAGCGGCCTAACATCATCCTCGAGCAACGACCTCTCCACGGCGAGATCCAAGGTGGTATCAACCACTTTGTCGCAGTTATCCTTCGCAGGAAGCCACATAAGCTTCGAAGGCTGCCATCTCCTTGAACCGACGATCATCGGAGTCGAAGATATTCTCCTCCCCCATAGGCGACAACATCCACCCGTCAAAGGTAAATCTCTCTACTTTTTCTCATAAATTTTTATCTAACAAATTTGTTTCTTGTTGATCAACATCACAATCACCACATTACAATTTCACCATCATTTTATTCAAACAATCACAACCACCACAATCATTCATATCACTATTTTTATATATCCATTTCTTGTCTAAAAATCTAAAAAGCAAAATAAACACAAAACAAAAAAAATAAATAAAAAAAACAGATGCAGCCAGCCTTGGTCGGCCATCCCAACCACCGCCGAAGCCAGCCACACAGTCGCGGCCGTCCAGTTCATCGGCCGCCGCCAACCCCGCCTGGACGCTGCCAGACCACCTCGTCCCCCCCAGGCTGCGCGCCCCAGCTCGGCCTCGCCGCCTCCTGACGTGCTGCCCAACCTCCTCCTTCCAGCCCCCCTCGGCCAACAGCACCGATCCACGGCCGCCCCATCCAGCGCCGTCACGCCCAGCCGTACAGGCGCACTGCGCCCCATCGCCAGGCCACCCTCGCCCCTCGACGCCGCGTGCCTCCCGCGCGGTCGCGAGCGCGCCACCCGCGCTTGGGCTCTAGCGGCCCACGCCGCGAACAGCCCCGCGCGACCGCCCTCGGTCGTGCGTCGCGCCAGCGCCCCCGTGCGGCCAGCACCGCCCAGGCCTTCGTCCACCCCCCAGGCACAGCCCCTTTCCCAGCTCAACAGCCATCGCGCACCCCTTCTCGTCACAACCCAGCAGCGCCGCCACCTTGCGCCGCGCCTCGTCGCGTCGCGCGGCCTCCACCAAACTCCATCGCGAGCGCCCAACGCACGCCCCCGTCCGCGCGCTCCACCCGCGCGACGCATGGCCGCAGCCCCGCGCCGGCGCCGCCTCCACGAGCCCTCCGCCGTCATTCTCATCCGCCGCCGTCCACGCACACTCCCTGTGCGTTGTGTGCCCTAGCAAAGGTCCACTTTCATTTTTATATTATGTAATTTGCATTTCTTACCTTTCAAACTTTTGTAATCACAAAAGTGCCCTTAGGCACAATTTGAGTTGAATTATTTCATTTCAGTAATTGCAAAAATAACCCTAACTTTGCCTGATTATTTCGACAATCATGTACCATTATTTTATTTAATGGAAAATAGTATTTTGATGAGCATCTAATTCTTTACCTCCTGGCTATTTATTTGCATTATTGTGAGCATTAGATATTTTATTAAAAATCAGAGATTGAAATTGAGTGATATTTTGCCTATTTAAGCTCTGAAATTCGCACATCTTCATTTGTTGCTCTAAAAATTGTGAACAAATTGTGAATGATGCCTCTAAGTGTTCTTTAATTACTGTCCAAATTTCGTCCAATTAGGAGTTGTCTTGTGCATGAAATAAATTATTGAGTGATTTCTATAATTGATTTTTAATTAATTTCACAAATCATATTTTTGAGAAATTTCAACTCTCTTAGGTTCCATATTAAAATATCTATTTGAGATAAATCAATCTATGGATAATTTAACTTCCTCGATTTATTAGGAATTAAATACCCGCAATTGCTCTGTTTTCAGTAAAAAATTCATAAAAAATCAAAAAGCGTCAGAAAATTATAAAAAAATTAGTGTAGCTTCATTTCATCATATTCAACTTTCAGAAAATTTTTCATAATTTTTGCATATCATTTGCATGAAAAATTGCATAAAAACCCAAAAAAAGTTTGCATTTTTCATGTGTGCATTTTAAACCTAAAAATTCCAAAAAAATAAATTTGCGTCCATCATTGGATTAGGTTTACAGGAAAAATATAATTTGGCCAATTTGGACTAATTTTATATTAAAAGTAAATATGGCTAACTTGTTGATTTTCTTAATAACCTAGTCTATTCATATATTGCATTTGGCATTTATATTGCATAAAAAATATGAAAAAAAAATCCCACTTAGAAAACTGTAATCTAATCCATCTAACTTGATCCCGAGTTGTTCCTTTGCCTCCTTGAGTCGACCCTGGGGCTTGCCCAGGCTAAATAAACATAAAACTGCGCTTAATTTCATTAGACGATTAATCGAGTTGTGCGATTACTTTTGATCGACGCGGATCTATCCGACTACAACGCACTCGTTAATTCGACAATATAAAAGGGTAGGTCATCTGTGTCCGTCAAATGGCGCCGTTGTCGTGGAGGCAAACGGCTTAGGATCAATTTAGAAAGTTAGGTTTACGTTTTCCATTTACTCGGGTAGTCTGACCCCCGAGCCATCTTGTAATTATCCATTTTTTTTCTTTAATTATTTTTCTAACTACTTTTGTATATATCTCTTTCTGACATAATTTATATCTTTTTGTGCGAGGGCCCAGTGGACTTGGAGCAGCTTTCTTGAAGTCGACGCATCTCGAAGTGCATCGGAGGCCGACGATTCGTGGATCAAGTCGGCTGTTGGACGTCAAAAAGATTTTTGTAAAAAAAAGTGTATGCATTTACAGCGGTTCCCGTTTGGGTTCTCGCGTGTGTAAACATAGTGAAACTGTGTCCCCGTCTGCTGTGTGGTTTGAATTTTAGACTAGGCTTGCACTAGCGGCTCCTCGAGCCACTCTAGGATTTGCTTGTGCTCGTAATTTTCTAGGATCACACATCACTTAAAAGACGCACTTAGACCGCAGATCTAGTCAAATCAACATGTGCTTCACTCGCTAATAGAACTGCCTGTCTAGGAGCGGCTTTTCATCGATTGCATTCATTTAGTGTAAAAATTTCAATTCAGTATTGCATCCTGCATTGTCGAGAGCTGGAGGCATTGTAAGTCTTCTTACTCAAGCATTCATCATCGTTTCTCGATTGCATCGGCTTTTTCCGATTCTCTCTCTCTCTCTATCTCGGTTTTCTAACCTAGGATAAAGGAATTGGGACTAAACGGTAGACGTGATTGCTTGTGTAGATTAATATCAGTGACAACTAATCTTTAAAATCGGGACTGCTAATTGAATTGGACCAAAAATTTTGACTAAAATTAACCCTTGTCTGCGGCAGAGTAACCCCGATCTTGTTTTCAGGCTGAGTGAGGGTACTTGAGTGTGTGTGAATACCTTAAGGTAGAACCCAAATCCCCACCTTCCATATCACGGGCCAACTGATCCTAGCAAATATCATGAGTTGGATACTTTTAGATTCATTGACCAGTACCAAATAGCCTCCGCCTGTTCGCGGGTAGTCAGGGGCGAACCAGCGGTACTTCGCGACGAGGTCTAGCTTTTTCAGCCTCCGTCTGCTTGCAGGTAGATAGGGGCACGGTCTTTGAGTCCCCAACTCCGGATAGGAGCGAAGAAAGGAAGGACCGGCGGTATCTTAGGCGACGGGTTAAACAAGGAAGACGCATCCGGCTCTGAGCCGACTTCCCTATAGGCCGCATAACCTTTGCTACTTGTCTGAAAATTCACACTTAAAATTAACTAGACTAACCGGACTCGGTTTCGGGTCCCTCACCGTGTTGAGTGTGAACTCAGGGTTTGCTCTTGCGTTTGTCTTTGTGTCTGTCCGTGTGTGTTATCCTGCGTAACTGCATATTTTTTACCTCATTCTACTTACATATCCTCTTCAAGATGTCGGGATATTGGTCCCCCATACCCTGTGACCTCTAGTCATTCCTCCTTGACCATATTCCGTTCATCTTCCCCTTCTCCTTCTTCCATGTATCCTCTGCCATAACGGGAGACCCTTACCCATGGTCGGTCCCACCTCAATCCGATTATGAAGTCAGAACTTCGACTGATTTCTCCACTTCTTCGCATTTCTCACCAACTCCATAATCTAACACTCCGGATCCACTTCCACCTTGGGCTGACTGTCCTTACTCTCGAAAGCTTGCAGGAATCAAAGACTCGAATGAAGAGCAAGCCACTGCTGAGACAGATGATTGGCAAAATTATATGCCCCCACATACTTCACCCCAAGTAGGGACCATACCACAACTCACATATACACATCCCAACTTGAACTTAGGGCATAACATGGTCGATCGAACTGAAGGATATGGTTAGATCCTCAAGCGCATCACGAAGCGTGAGCGTCGCATCGAATACGACGAAGAACGACTAGTCGCACTAGTTGTTCTATGCAGCGGAAATTAAAAAAATTTCTTGCGACGAAACCACATGATCCAAGAACACTTCTCGGATCGTTTCGTCTAAACCACAAACAAGTATTAGGTTTACCTCTTGAAGCGTGGTTGCGATCGAGTCTCTAAACAAAGAGACCTCCTGTCTCAAGTCCGATCCGACGGAGGAGACGCTTGCGAGCGCGGGGATGAACCGCGTGCTTCTCGCAATCCATGTTGATGATCCAAGCGGCGGATCTCTTGATCTCGACACACGAGATCCGATGTCTTCTTCACGAGCGGGGCGCACCGAAGGAGACGGAGATCCTCGAGCAAACCATCGGGCAGCATAACGATGATGCCGCAGCGATGGAGAACCTCTCTAGGGTATCCATGGTGGACGGCCACATGAGAGAGAGAGAGGACGTGTAGAGAGAATGAGAGATAGAGAGAGAGATTTGTTGCCTCAACTTGTGTGTAAAGAAGAGCAATGGGGTGCCTCTCCTTATATAGGGTTTTGGGATCCATGGATCTCAATCCATGTGTCAACACAAATCCAATGGTCCACATTAATTTGTGTTTCTTTCAATGGTCATGATTTGTTGCTAAAAACACAACAACAATTAATTTAATTTAAATTAAATATATGTTGATAAATCAACACAATTTAATTACAAAATTAAATCATCAATACATGGAGATAATGAAAGGAGAGAAAGCCTCCTTCCATGTGGAGAGGGGGGACGGCCTCCCTTTCCTAATGGGAGTGGTGGCCGTCCACCCTCCTCCATTAGGAAGGTGGCTATTTCACCTTTTATGTAATCTCCATTATTTGCAACAACTTTTGTTGCAAATTATTTCACAAAAAATAAATCCAATTTATTTTGTGAACATTGCAATCATGCCATTAAAAAATTGTGAATCACATTCACAACCCAAAACAAAATGTAAATTACATTTTCAATTTGATGTCCAATGTGAATCCAATTCACATTAACATTTAATTAACAAATGTAAATTACAAATAGCTCTCTCTTGTATATTATAAATCACATTTATAATATATATGACTAATATGGATATTGCTATCCACATTATTCATATCCATGATAATTAAATCATATTTAATCATCTTGGATCTCTATTCTCTTGTGTCCAAATAATATGAATCACATTCACATTATTTACATCTTTGATAATTAAATCTTATTTAATTATCTAAGATAACTCTCTTTATAATATGAATCAAATTCATATTACTCATGATAATTAAATCACATTCAATTATCCATTTTCTCAATGCTCGGATACATATATCAACAATAGAATTATCCATGAACTCCTTCAAGGATAATGCGCTTTCTCCGCAGATACTTGGAGATAAGGACAGGGCGATTGTATTGTTCCACGTATAGTGACATGGATATTGAGATCGTATCTCAAATCCAGATCGCGGGCCTCCCATAGATGCTTGATTAAATCAAGACCGTAAATCTAATCTTCTCATTGTATCTGAATCACATTCAGATCAATGTCCAACACTTGGACCAAGATCAGATCACTTCTCTACTGAGAGGAGTCACTAAAATCCAGACCCGTTTCATCACTCCCTAGGAATGGAAGCGTCATGGTTATACAATCGTTTATGATCACATCACCCTCATGTATTCCCAATACCTGTACATCCTGCATGCTGGAAGACTCAGACTAAACCCGAAGTATTCGATCAACTTTATACTGTCTACTTCTTGGTTTTATCAGTAAGTTTCTCATTCGATCATTGGGAGTCGGTATCGATCATATACTTTCCAAAAGCATATATCATACCCAGGTCTTGATCATATACTTTCCAAAAGTATATATCAAACCTACAAATTCAGTCAAGCTTCCAAAGCGAGACGACCGTGCGCACGGAATTTGATTCTTCCCAATATCTCATGAGTGAGCTCATGTCTTCCGGTTCAGTAACTGAACCTGTATGATCCCTTTGAGAGATCGTATTACTCATATGCCCTTATATGCACACCAGCGCGCCGGTGTATAGACCTTGATTAGGTCATCAACCTATTGGTCTGCCAAATGTACATACTTAGACATATAGCAACACATCTGTCTCCGGTCAGAGGATGCGAGCCTATATCATGACAGCATACGATATAGGACTTTGGTTATCTCGATCTCGTTAAGTCAACTCTTTTGACCTAACTAATCTGACACCTCCGAATCTCTATTCCTATGCAGAGGACCTGCATCAAGAGGTCGGTCAGATATCAGCCTTCAGAGATAAGGATTGCCATCTCCTACTCAGGCTGGAGATCATCTCTTAACAATCATTTGACGGTGCTTGATGAGTCCTCAATCTAACTCTTTAGATATTCATCCAAGCACCAGCCTCTATGATTCAATAGTTGAATCAATAGTTGTATGATCATCAAGATGGCCATGGTACATAACCCTAATTGTACTAAGGGACCTATTATGCAAATTATGTATTCTTCATTTCAGATTAAGGAGTGAATTGCAATAACATTTATTGCATAATGGCTCGTCGTGGGCTCGTATTTCCAACACGAACAACCCGAATAGAGAGGCCTGTATATCATGATTTCCCAAACTTGATTGACTTTAGTGATCAAGCTTCCATTAACCAGCCTTCATTTGGAGAGCCTATGCATTCACAAGATTGGACTCATGAGCTAGACTTATCAGTCCCCGTTTCATCATATGAGGCTTCGACCAATATTTGCCATCTAGATGGTCCATACTCGACCCAGCATTACATGCCAGATTCTAGGTATGTTGAGTATGAGCACCCAAAGTCTCAGCAGTACTCTCCACTTGAGCAGAACTCTCCCATGATTTGTCATGAGAATTTTGTGGAGGATGACATCTCTAGACTTATTAAGAAAAATGAATCATTTGGTAACGAGTTGAGAGATGTCATGGGAATATTACACTCAATTTCCGCCAGCCTGGGTATAAAAGTGAGAAAAGACATGAGTATTTTTGAGGTTGAAAACAAAGCAAACATCAGGGAACCCACACCGTCTGTACAACTGGAGTCCATTCTATCTCTCTCTTCTACTAACCACTTGCCCTCCAATCCAGAGTCTGATCATTCATCCATCAAAAACACCAAAAAATTGAAAAATCAAAAAATCACATAAATTTTGAAAATGAAAATGATTTAAAAAAATTAGATTCCACCCTAAGGGAAGCACTTGATGAGGAATTGATCTTTAAACTTCCTTTAATAAAGGTCATAGATCACTTCCCCGACCTCAAGAGATTTGTAAAGAGTAAATTGATGCCCAAGAAGTCGGGTATTAAGAGAACAAGGATTGAAAGACACATAGTGTCTATGGCCACATCCTTGGTGATGGGGAGAAAGACCAAAAGCCGCAGAGTGAAGCGGTTGCCTAGGGTTGAATGTGAAATCAAAGACACCATCTTCACCCATGCGAGAATCGATGATGACTCACCGATAAATATCCTCCCGACCTCTGTGTTTGACAAGCTCAAACTTAGGCCAATCAGAAAGTCACGAGAGATCGTTCAGCTGGCTGATCGATCTATCAAACGGGCGAGATGAAACATTTCAGTCATCATTACTTTTCAAGGTGCTCTACTCCAGGTGGACTTCACGATCATTGACATCGAGCACCGAGAAGAGTTTACCCAGTCTCTTGATTATTCTCGGGAAGCCGTTCTTAGCCTCAGCTAAGGCGACTAAAGATTACGAGACTTGGGAGATCGATTTTTCAACATTGGGAGCACTCCGACCTCATCCATTCTTTGATACACTTTACTCTAAGGTGACCCGCACATCCGTTGACAGTCGTGACCATCGAGAGGTAGATGAGTCCCACCTTTCTGCTACACCTGAGAGACAGACTGCCCAGACAACCGTTGGTTCTGAGACTCCCCACATCTTCACTTCATCAACTGCTTGCACCAACACCATGACATCTTCTAAGGAGGACTCACGACCAGAAGCTATCATTAAGTCGGACATGACCTTTGTTGATTGCCTTGACCATTTTGATGATCCGGCACAAGAGCCCAATAATGCCAGCTGACTGAGGACCATTAGCACCTTCCCGAGCCGTGTGTTGACCCTTCAGGAATATTACAATCTGTATGGTGACTCGTCTGATGAGGAACCTATGGTCAGCACCACACCATGTCCCGGACCTTCAAAGGAGACAACCAAGACTAAATTGACTCCACATAAAAACATGGTTGCTCCCTCTTCTAGTCAGCTATTTAGTGAGAGGAAGTCGAGAATTTGATTCCTAGAGGTGTTCTCCCGAACCTCTCATGGGTGGTCTCTCTCATCTCCCTCTCAATGATTCAGGTTCTAGAAAACCGACTAAGAAAGTTTCCTTCAACACACCCGGAGAAGGAGTTTTCGAAAGAGTCCTCATCTGGTCCGGATAAGGTGATTTATATGAGTGAGCTCAGTTCGGTTGTTCTTAAGCCGTATCTAAGCAAGCAGCCGTGTGTCGACCCTCATTGGACGATCCCTACACCTCACTATTATTCATCTGAGGACGATTCCGACAGCGACCCATATGTATATTATCCACCTCCTCGCGTCCGCAAGAAGGTTCGTCACAAACCTTCTTAATCCTTGTATATTCTCACTCTTTCTTGATATACTTTCTCTCCCTCCCTCCCCAGTGATTCGAATCACTCGCCCCAGTTCCATATCATTCCATTTTATAACTGTACTTAGGATAACCATGTCCTAAGTATAGGGGGAGAGTGACCCGCATCCTATTCATTGTACATCCTCCAGATCACATCGGTCTTCATACTCACTCATTTCTTATACTTAGGCTGACCAAAGCCTAAGTATAGGGGGAACCGATGCCGCCATGCATATACTCATCCATTTCCCCTCTTGCCCTCGTCCGCCCCATTTTTTATCTTCTTCTACACTTAGGCTGTCAAAGCCTAAGTATAGGGGGGCGGAGCGACTTCTATACTTCTGTACTTTTAGCTCTCCTACGCTTAGCCTGAGCTATGTCTTTTTAATCGCTTTTCGTGCTCTAGGACATAGCACACAGTAAGTATAGGGGGGCGTGTATATATTACATATATACTTTACCCATATCTCATACTTTCGCGTATTTTCGCGTATTTTCTGTCAATAATTACGGGGTGGGTAAAAAAATTGAGAATTTTTTTGTACTATATGTAAATACTTGTATAAAAGTTGTAAAATTATGGTAAAACATACTTATGTAAAATTTGTTGTAAAATAAGATGTAAATCCAAAAAAATGTGTGTTGTATACTTTGTATATTATGTGTAAATTAAAAACTTGTTGTAAATAATAAAATTTGTTGTATACCAAAAATATATATGTCGAAAATAAGGCTTCTTATTTATTCTTGCATATCATCCTTGCATTTCAAAAAAAAGAGTCTTGCATTTCATTTATAACATGTCATCTGCACCTCATCTGCATATCTTGCATATGCAAGGTGAAAAGCTAGTAGGTTCTGAACCGAGTTATGAGTAGATATTGAGGATGGGCTTGATTTGATCTTAATCCACCTAATTTCAGAGGAACCTTATAGGAATTGGAGTTAAGATTTTTCAGGTCAAGTGACTTAATTCTTTGAGTCCGCAAGTCTATGTTCACATGTCATATTGATTAGTCTAAGTAGGATATCTCGTGCACACACATGATTCTTTTAGACAGTGACTTAACTTGGACAAAGCACAATGCACGTAGCTCTTCATTGATGAAGTGTTGAGGAAGTAGAATCCTTTAGCTTGAGTAGCACACGGGTGGAAACATCCATCCTCCTCTAGGAGGGTAGTGCATCTCAACCTAGTCCGGTGGTCTTGAAGTCTAAGGATAGGATGCTGTGGGTTTGCAATAATGCTTCAAAAGAGGGATAGTCTACTGGCTCAAGAGGAAAACTCCTGATGTACATGCTGCACCTTGTATATAGTTCCAAAAGAAAAAGAAAAAAAGAAAAAAAATGCAAGAACTCCAAAAATAGACAGGCCGGAAATTAAAAAAAAAGTTATTGCCTGTCGGAGTATGTATATTAGCAAGAAGTCTGCAGCCGGATGACTTGGCTACACTGGTCAGGCATCCCGGGATAGGTAGCTACACTGGCTACCGTCCATTCTTTTCTCTACCCCCTCCTCTTGAGCTGGTCGCACTTGAACTTAGAAGGGAATACCCCGCTCCTCGAGGAAAGAGTTATTGGACCAGGTTTATTGAGTTACCTTGTTAGAGAAGGCTGGTTCTGAGTCATTTCTGATGTGGAGAGTTACATTTCACTTACACAGTACAAGTAAGAATCATAGTCATCAGAAATTTGCGTTTGAGGATTTGTTCTGACCTGACTGTTGAGGCGTCTTGAATAGAAGACTTGTGGAACTTGAAGTCTGTTAGGTCTTAAGTTCAGATCCCAATAAGGTTCCTCCACACAATTAATCCAAAGGTCGAGTTAAGCTCCATTTTCAACTTTTTTTTCATGACCTTGGTATGGAACCCAATCTCATTTCACTCTTGCATTTCATTTTAGTTGCTCGGGGACGAGCAAGGTTTAAGTATAGGGGGTTGATGAATCTGCGATTCATCACTCTAAAAGTTGAAAATAGAGCTTTGTTCCTGAGTAATTAGAGGCATATTTCTACTTATATTTTATAATTAGCATTCATGCATGCACTGATAATATCTGCATTTTAGTATTCATATTTGCATAAAATAAGAAGCCAATTTCACTTGTAAATATTCACCTGTATATTAGCTAAAATACCTTATTTGTATATATTTTATACTAACTCCGAATCTAATAAAACCAACTCCATAATGTATATATTACTAACACTAATTAAAGAAAAATATCAAAAAAATATAACTTGTAAAACTAACCAATAAAACCCCAATCCAAGTTTGAAACCATGAACCTTAAAATGCGCATACCTCTCTCATACAGTGTCCGAATTAGGTCTACTCACTTTTAAAGTAATATACATTCAGAGACCTTCGAAACAAGACAAATTTCACTAAAATCGGAGCTCGTATGCAAAACTTGGGTTTCGGACCCCTTTTGTACATTGTACATAATGACCATTTTACCCCTGTATTTTCTTCATTATTAAAAGTCCAAAAAATTAATTAAGTTGTAAATATTCTCCTCATATTTTCTCTATTTTTATTTTGATTTTTCTCTTATTGAAAGATGATAAAAAAATCACAAAAGATAAAATATGGTATTTTATATCTATAAGGTACCACCCAAAAATACATTTTGTACAGATGATTTCCTTTGATTTTTGACCCTTCACAAAAGTTGTAGATCTCGTCGAGACGAGCAACTTTTGTGTTGACCACTTTTTGATTTAATCCCTTTTGTTATTTCTTTTTGATTTTCTTTACATTTAATCTTTGAATTTTCTGGGAGCGACATGTGGCAGCTCCTGGAGCCGCCACATGCCACCCCATTTTCTTTATTTCGAATTTATTTTATTATTTTCGGATTTATTTTTTATTATTTTCGGATTTTATTATTTTAATTATTATTATTTTAATTATTGTTATTTTTAGTAGCATACTTATTTTACTTATATTATATTATATTATTTTCCCTTTTACCCCTTCTTTTCTTACTCCCTACTCCAAGTCACCACTAACACCACCATCCCTCCATCTTCTCCACCTCTTTTCTAACTTTCCCCCTCCTCTTTATATTCCCATCTTCTCCTCTATTATTCTTCATCTGCCATTTCGTATTCCAACGAAAAGAGAGCGAGCTTGGAGTGTTCCCGTCGGTGACAGCGACCTAACATCATCCTCGAGCAACGACCTCTCCACGGCGAGATCCGAGGTGGTATCAACCACTTCGTCGCAGTTATCCTTCGCAGGAACCCGCTTAAGCTTCGGAGGCCGCCATCTCCTTGAAGCGATGATCATCGGAGTCGAAGATATTCTCCTCCCCCATAGGCGACAACATCCACCCGTCAAAGGTAAATCTCTCTACTTTTCCTCATAAATTTTTATCTAACAAATTTGTTTCTTGTTGATCAACATCACAATCACCACATTATAATTTTACCATCATTTTATTCAAATAATCACAACCACCACAATCATCCATATCACTTTTTTTATATATCCATTTCCTGTTTACAAAATCTAAAAAGCAAAAAAAAACACAAAACAACAAAAATAAATAAAAAAACAGGTGCAACCAGCCTTGGTCGGCCGTCCCAACCACCGCCGAAGCCAGCCACACAGCCGCGGCCATCAAGTTCATCGGCCGCCGCCGACCCCGCCTGGACGCCGCCAGACCACCTCGTCCCCCCCAGGCTGCGCGCCCCAGCTCGGCCTCGTCGCCTCCTGACGTGCCGCACAACCTCCTCCTTCCAGCCCCCCTCGGCCAGCAGCACCGATCCACGGCCGCCCCATCCTGCACCGTCATGCCCATCCGTACAGGCGCACCGCGCCCCATCGCCAGGCCACCCTCGCCCCTCGACGTCGCGTGCCTCCCGCGCGGTCGCGAGCGCGCCACCCGCGCTTGCGCTCCAGCGGCCCACGCCGCGAACAGCCCCGCGCGACCGCCCTCGGCCATGCGTCGCGCCAGTGCCCCCGCGCGGCCAGCGCCGCCCAGGCCTTCGTCCACCCCCAAGCGCAGCCCCTTTCCCAGCTCAACAGTCGCCGCGCACCCCTCCTCGTCAACCCAGCGGCGCCGCCACCTTGCGCCGCGCCTCGCCGCGTCGCGGGGCCTCCACCGACCTCCATCGCGAGTGCCCAGCGCGCGCCCCCTTCCGCGCACGCCACCCGCGCGATGCGCGGCCGCAGCCCCGCGCGCCGCCTCCGCGAGCCCTCCGCCGTCATTCCCATCCGCCGCCGTCCACGCACGCTCCCTGTGCGTTGTGTGCCCTGGCAAAGGTCCACTTTCATTTTTAAATTATGCAATTTGCATTTCTTACCCTTCAAACTTTTGGAATCACAAAAGTGCCCTTAGGCACAATTTGAGTTGAATTATTTCATTTCAGTAATTGCAAAAATAACCCTGACTTTGCCTGATTATTTGGACAATCATGTACCATCATTTTATTTCATGAAAAATAGTATTTTGATGAGCATCTAATTCTTTACCTCATGGCTATTTATTTGCATTTTTGTGAGCATTAGATATTTTATTAAAAATCAGAGATTGAAATTGAGTGATATTTTACCTATTTAAGCTCTGAAATTCGCACATCTTCATTTGTTGCTCTAAAAATTGTCAACAAATTGTGAATGATGCCTCTGAGTGTTCTTTAATTACTATCCTAATTTTGTCCAATTAGGAGTTGTCTTGTGCATGAAATAAATTATTAAGTGATTTTTGTAATTGATTTTTAATTAATTCCACGAATCATATTTTTGAGAAATTTCAACTCTCTTAGGTTTCATATTGAAATATCTATTTGAGATAAATCAATCTTTGGATAATTTAACTTCTGGATTTATTAGGAATTAAATACCCGCAATCGCTCTGTTTTCAGTAAAAAATTCATAAAAAAATCAAAAAGCATCAGAAAATTATAAAAAAATCAGTGTAGCTTCATTTCATCATATTCAACTTTCAGTAATTTTTTATAATTTTTGCATATCATTTGCACGAAAAATTGCATAAAAACCTAAAAAACTTTGCATTTTCATGTGTGCATTTTAAACCCAAAAATTCCAAAAAAAATACATTTGCGTTCATCATTGGATTAGGTTTACATGAAAAATATAATTTGGCCAATTTGGACTAATTTTATATTAAAAGTAAATTTGGCTAACTTGTTGATTTTCTTAATAACCTAGTCCATTCATATATTGCATTTGGCATTTATATTGCATAAAAAAATATCAAAAAAAATCCCACTTAAAAAACTGTAATCTAATCCATCTAACTTGATCCCGAGTTGTTCCTTTGCCTCCTTGAGTCGACCCTTGGGCTTTCCCAGGCTAAATAAACATAAAACCGCGCTTAATTTCATTAGACGATTAATCGAGTTGTGCGGTTATTTTTTATCGACGCGGATCTGTCCGACTGCAACGCACTCGTTAATTTGACAATATAAAAGGGTAGGTCATATGTGTCCGTCAGGGGCGTAGGGACGGGGAGGAGGGAGGGGGCGCATGGGTCGCGGCGGTGCGGGGGTCGGGCGGGCGCGGGGCGCAGCGACGAGGGGAGGCAGGGCGAGGGCGCAGGGGCGCGGGGCCTGGGTCGCAGGGGCTCGGGGGAGGAGGGTGGGAGCGGGGGTCGCAGCGGCGCGGGGTCGCAGGAGGGGCAGGGGGAGGAGGGAGGGGGCGCAAAGGTCGTGGCGGCACGGGGGTCGCGGAGCGCAGGGGCGGGGGGAGGCAGGGCGAGAGCACATGGACACGGGGCCTGGGTCGCAGGGGCTGGGGGGAGGAGGGAGGGAGCAGGGTCGCGGCGGCGCGGGGGCGCGGGAGGGGCGTGATGGGAGGAGGGAGGGGGCGCAGCGGTCGCGGCGGCACGGGGGTCGCGGGGCGCAGGGGCGCGGGGCGCAGGGGCACGGGGCCTGGGGCGCAGGGGCGGTGGGAGGTGCGGGGGGCGGAGGGGAGGTGCAGGGAGCGGAGGAGGAGGATGTGGACGGAGGCGAGGCACGTGGGCGGAGCCAGAGGCTCGGGGGAGGCTGCAGGAGAGATCAAGGAGGAGGAGGGAGGAGCTGTGAAGGAGGAAGAGAAGGGAGCAAGAGGAAGTAGATGGAGGAGGAAGAAGATGAGGTGGTAGGGGAATGACCCTTAGAATCTTTTTTTTTAAAACTAATTCCGCGTATGTCCTCAAAGTTAACGTCCATTTGTACTGTGGATGGACGGCAACTAACCCAAGGGTCACAACTGATAAAACGTCAAGAAGTGAATGTTACAACTGATATTACCAAAAAGATAGGGGTATAACTAATATTGCGATATCTCGGAGGAGCACAAGTGATAAAATCCCTTTTATTTTTATATTATGGCTCATGATTAATTATGAAGAGATGCATCTCTTGAGAAGTTGCCTTTGGTGGTTACCTTAATGGATAGGTAACCATCATGTATTATAAATATAGATTGGGGTCCCCTCTCCCTCAATTAATGAATACAAGAGGATCCATTACTCAAGCATATTAGGCGAGTGTTGAGAAGGAGAAGGAAATCTCATCTTCATCGCTTCATTTCCGCTGTGATGGCTTCCAGTAACTATTTAATATCTTAAATTTATTTTTGATTAAGTTAATAGATCTATCAGGGTATTAGATCTATCAATCCCTCCATTGAGCATCACCCTCCCGAGCTTCATTGACTTCAGACCTCCGCAATACCATCGCCCTTTGTCGTCATCCATCGAAGAAGAACGAAAAGGATGAGGGAAGAGCGTACATGCATTGTCTGATTGGCCCCCTCTACCCTTCATTTGGGCCGTAATTTCCCCTCCCGAACCTCTCAGCCTCGAGGGCACTCGAAGCTCCAAGAAACAGTTGTGTCGAGGGCTGGCTCCCATGCCTAATGTGCCTCTTGAGCCACCGCTCAGGCCTCGCCTACCTCACGCGTGATGCACCACAGCGGGGATATTTTGCGTTGGTACCCTCATTCTTCTAAAGAATTCCATTGAAGCCCAAGCATGTGCATTTTTCATGTGACCTGGAAATTTTACTGTGGTACCCCAAGAAGTTTTAGAATTTACTTTACGCCCCTGTTTGGGAAAATTTCAATGTTACCCCCTAGCTATGAATAATTAATATTAACCCCCTCTAAGGATTTAATTGCAAGAAAGTTTTTTGTTTATTTATATTTAAGCCCCTTGAACATATTTTGAACATATCTTCGTCATTTAAATCCAAATTTTCCATATTTATATGCCATTTTGAAGCTTGTTTCAATCTCTATCTTTTTATATCATTTGTGAACATATTAGAGGTACATTTAATGAGATTATTAATTAAGGATTGAAATGATATATGCAAAATTAAGTTGACATCTTTTTGTACTCTTATCTCGAGGAAATTTACCTCTATGCATGGACTAAATTGAGGAGATTTCATGAAATTATTTCCCGATATTTAAGGATTTAGAAATCATTTCTTGGGGGATAATATTGCAGGAATAAGCTTGAGATTTAAATTGATTCCTTTTGGGCTCGTTTGGTTGCAGGGTTGGGCAGGGTTGGCTTGGTTCAACCCGGGTTGGCCCTGCAACCAAACAGGGTTCTCCTCCTCACAGTTTACTATTCACAGGGGTACCCCTGCCCAACCCAACCCTATCCAACCCTGCAACCAAACGGACCCTTTGTGCAGAAATTGGTAGTTGTTCACCCACAAACTTGGACTCTAATTGAAACATATTTCTTGGATGTTTCTTTTAGATCTGTGAATTATTTTACAAATGATTGGTTAACAACTTGAGGATAAAGATATATATCTTCTTTATTTCTTTCTTTGTTTTATTGCATTCTCTATATGTATTTTTAGCTCTTTCTTCGTACATTTTTTATTATATAGAAATAACTATTCAAATAATTATTACTTCAATTGATTTTAAATCATTCCACTAAAGAACACCATTCCATGAGTTCGAAATTGGTAAACTTACCAAGTAAAAATTTCCACCTATTCAAAAGATTTGTATTTGTTGAATTAATTTCCGCCTCATATATCACATTTTCACATTTTTAAAGAGATGAAAATACAACTCATCAAATGGCACCGTTGCCGGAGAATATCACATTCTTTAGGGTTTAAATTTATTTTTGTGATTATTTTTGTATTATTGATTTTTTATCGATTTTTTTTTCATATTTCTTTTGCTTTACATTAAATTTTCTTTTATTCATTGCATTTCTCTCTTACAGATACTAACCACATTTACTATCTTTATAGATATAGATCGGAGTATTTTACAAACAAATTCAAGGAGCTGGAAAGGATATTTTTATTCTTTTTGTGAGAGAGAGTAATCTAGGTTTTATTTCCTGCAATTTATTTCGCTTTCAAGGATCTATTTGAACCCAGTACTTGTAACTAAACAAGACTGAACTTTGGGGACACGTGGGCCAGTTTTGATCCATGTTGTGTGGCCAGGGACCCAAGTCTGTTGTGTGATTGACGTAGAATTAGGACCTGCACTAGTGATACGTAGTATAAATCGTTCAATTTAATCAAAACTTAAACTCATTTCTTCTTGCTAATATAACTTTCTGGTTAGAAGAGATTTTGTTGGATGCATTCGTTTAAAATAATTTAAATTCGATTAGGCGTCACACATGAAGAGTGTTGGAAGCACTATAAGTCTTCTAACTGAGCATACATCATCGTTTTCATCGTGCATCGATTTTTCTCAACTTTTCCCATGTTTTCTCATCTAAGTTACAAAGGAATCGAGATTGATTGATAAATGAATATCTTGTGCTCAATAAGATCCAAAGTGATAACCTAATCTAAAATTGGGACTACTAACAAGGTCGATTAAATTAATTAGAATAAAATCAACCCTTGTTTTGGGAGATCAACACCTATCATTGGACGCATGTACCATTTAAATTGAGTGAGGTATGATACACCTAAGGATTAGAGCCCAAATCCCTAATTGTTTCCTTGGAATATCAGACTGTAAGAAACCTTACTCAAAGGTGAGGATCAGAGAGCTACATACCGGCACTAGCACAACGTAGGAACTCCCCGCAAGTATTGTTGGGTATTCTGAAGTATTGTTGAAGCTATCTTGATATTGATCATGCCCTCTCCAGCGTTAACTACTCGGAGACCATGGCAGAATGGTACCGTCTCATCGGGACTTCGGCAAAGCCCGTCATCTCATGCACACTTGAGTCTGACAGGTGATAGTTTTGATACTACAAGTACTCATACTCAAGTTAAGCAGTGATTTAGTATGAAAAATTGTATAGGAGGATTGACTCATTGTTACCTCAAGTGAGGAATCTCCGAACCCCTCCAAGTATACCTCGACCATCGATCATTGTAAGACAATGAATGCTATAGTTGAAAAAAAATGTTTGAAAAATGATCCTCAAAATTGAAAAGATAAACATCCAAAGTCTACTGTGCCATCACAAGTGTCTAGTTGGTGAATCTATGGGTTTTGATTTGTGTTTGCTTTATTGTGTACACAGACTATACATTTGTACCCCGTATGTATTCTCCCTTAACTCTACTAGCATGCTCTTATCTCATTGCTCTTGATATCAGAGATGGATTTCTATGAGGAATTTAGTTAGGACATTGTGAACACTTCACATAACTCTTTAGATCTCATGTCTCCATGGGATCGAGATGATCCTTTGCTCGAGCTAACTTGGTCGTGGGATGACCCTTTTTCCAAGACCAAGGCCAATAAGTCACTATCAGGGTTCAGTCGTTCCTGGACTAACCTCTCTTTGACTCCCCTACTATGGAAACCCTTATCCTTGGTAGGACCTCTCATCCTTCTACAGTAAGATCTAATTCAGATCTCTCCCTCTCATGTGAAGTCAAGATGCCTACCAAGAAAAATCCCAATGAGGATGAGAATAACAACAACCCGATGCTAGCCATCCTTGCTCAACTAGCGGTAACTGAGCAGTTGAATGAACTAATGAGAACTCAGCTAGGACAAATTTAAGCAGCTGGCAACATGGACGAAGAAGCAATGGAGGAAACGTATCTCCCATAGATAGACTATGATTGCAGTTGGTTGAGATCAATATCTCCCGAGGATGTGTTTGAACACAAACTGCATTTCCTCGTACTGCTCTCATGAAGGCACCGTCTAGAAGGTGTTCGAGAAGTTAACCAGCACAAGTCATGCTCAGACTACAAGTCGGGCATGCATGCCCAACGCCATTACACTCCTATCAAAAGAAGAGGTAAGAAGATCGTGAACAATCTTTCTTCTGACTAAAGCCTCGACATGGGGATCATAGAAGATAACTTATAATAGTTGAACAGATTAACAAGAAGGTGTATGATATCCATAAATTCACTGATATGGAGAGCATGCTTAAACTACCAAAGCAGACGGAGGAACTTGCTGATCGAGTAGCTAAAATCCAGATACATGCCACAACTACACCCCCCACTACCGTACATCAGATTTTTTGTATACAAGGACAGGGGATAGGGCCATAGAGAAACTAGGGTGGATACCAAAACTTCACCTAGAACGAAGAACCATCTGCTCAAACAATCTTAGAGGAGCCTCCACACACAAGTCTTGGAAATCAACAGAGTATGGTATAACCTTGATCATGTCAGCTGACATGACCCAAATCTACTCCGAACCCTCATCCACAATAGTTTAGCTCTAACATTTAGCTGCTGCAACAGCATCCATACCAAAAGTCCCATCCCGGCTACCAACAACCGTCACAGTAGTATCAACGCCAGGGTCAGCAGGGCCAATACCATCCTAACAATCAATAACAATAGCTTCAGGACAAACATGGCTCGGGTTCTTCCTCTTCCACCTCTCCTGAACTCCAAAGAATTCTTGATGAATTACATCATATGAGAGTCGATATTAATCGACTCCCAAGATGGAGAGATGAATCAACTACACCACATACCGCAACTCCCGCTCAGATCTAGGATAATCCTAATAGATTTGGATAAAAATATCAGGAGCGGAAAGACCATAATCATGCTTGATCGAGCATGGGAATGTTATGGCATAGCCCTATTGTCAACACATGAACACATCTCTAAGGAGGAAAAGGAGGATAGGCAGCAAACACCAACAATTGATCACCTTCAGGGAGGGGACATGAATCCCCAAAAATAAAAAATATATAAAAATACAAAAATTCAAAAGAGGAGAAGCATGCCACTGGAATCAAGTGAGTCTGAATTAGAGGAGGAACTTACACCTCACCGGGAGGAGGACACACCTCAGCAGCAACCCCTACAACAACATCCATCTTTTTGCTTTCAGAGTCCTGTCACCAGTCCATGCCCGAGTCATGTACATAACTTTATTTTTAATAAAAGTGAAATTTCAGTTTCTGAACTTGATCGCTCAATTCCTTTCCCATGTTCTCTAAGGAATGGAAAGAATGAAAACTTAAAAAATAAAAAAATGATGAAGAGACGGCACGAATGTGCAAAGAACAGATCGAGGTCACTTTATCTTTAGACGAGATGATAGAGAGAGACCCTGCTATTAGAAAATATATTAAGGTGAGTTGCACAAAGACCAAGGTCAGTAGAAAGAACTTGTATAACAAAAAAAACATACTATTTCTATGTTGAATCCACAATGATCTCCCCAGAAAGAAGATGGACATGGGCGCACATTTCATGACTAGTCAGATCAATGATATCAAGTTTGTTATAACCATGTTTGACAATAACTCATCCATCAATCTCATGTCCACTACACTATTTGAACATCTAAATATGGGTCCTATTAGTAAGTCAAGAGTCGTACTTTAATTTTCAGATACATCAATTAAGAGACATGAGGGCGAGATTAGGAATGTTGTGAGTCAACATCGAGGGATAGGATTATCTGATGGACCTCGTTGTCCTAGACATGGAGGTCCCTAAATATTGAAATGATTCTCATATGATTTTAAGGCGGCCCTTCACTATACCTCGAGTGAGGAATCTCTGAGTCTCTCCAAGTATTCCTCGATCACTGATCACTATAAGACAATGAGTACTATAGTTGAAAATATTATTTGAAAATAATTCTTAAAATTGAAAAGATAAGCGGTCGAACTCTAGTGTGCCATCACAAGTGTCCATTTGGTGAATCTACGGGTTTTGATTTGTATTTGCTTTGTTGTATAAACAGACTGTACATATGTACCCCATGTGTATTCTTTCTCTCTTAAATCTATTGTCATGTTATTATCACATTTCTCTTGATATCATAGATGGGTTTATATGAGGGATTTAGTTCAGACCTTGCAAACACTTCAGATAACCCTTTATATCTCATGTCTCCCTAGGGTCGAGATGATACTCTTCTCGAGCTCACTTGGTTGTGGGATGACCCTCTTCCCAATACCAAGACTAATAAGTCACTATCAGGGTTCAGCCGGTCCCTGACTAACCTCTCTTTAACTCCCCTATTAAGGAAACCCTTATCATCGGTAGGACCTCCCATCCTTCTACACCAAGATCTATTTCGTGTCTCTCCCTCTCATGTGAAGTCAAAATGCCTCCAAGAAAATCCCAATGAGGATGAGAATAACCCTTATCACGCTTTCAAGTCTGACAACTAAAGAAACAGTGGATTAAATAGAAACTCGGTCATTAGACCAGAGTCGAGGATCGGGACCTTAGGAGAGCCTCTTAGACTAGGGCTTTGCAGAAGCAAACACACTACGCGGGAGAATGAAATCAACACATTAAAGACATACATGCTATATATATATGCATGTATCCATGGAGAGTTCGATAATTAGAGATGTTGATATCATTTTGGAAGATATTTGGTTAGACTGAAACTTAAGAGTCACCTAAAACTCGTGGACTGGTCTTCAAGTCTTGTATCATCTATTGTACAGTCAGGAATTCAACCTTCTAACTCATTCAAACTGCTCAAGGACAAGCAAAGTTCTAAGCATAGAGGGTGACGAATCCATGATTCATCTACTTTATATAAGGGTGTTAACAAAATCTCCCTAATAAATCATCAAATAAACCTCTTAAATAATTGTGCAAGAAATTAGGGTTAAAATATATGTATAAACAAACCCTAATATTTAACCAACCTTTTCTTATTATTTTATGTGCAAGAACTATTCATTTTGACTTAATTATTTCTCATTTAAATTCTCCAATTCATTTACTAAAATGGCATTGAGAAATAAAATCCATAAAAACCATGAAATCCAGAGAAAAAAAGAGTTTGAGCTTCTATATATCATAATATTTTGTATTTAATGATTTTATTTCACATTTTTCTTCCATATATAAATCCATAAAAATTAGATTAATCATGTACATATTGTATATCTATTAATATTTATTTAAATTTTAATTAAAAGTACAAAAAATTACAAAACATAAAAATATATGGGTTAATTATTAAATTAATACATATATAAAATTGTATTTTGTACATATGATTTATTTGATTTTTTACCCTTCATAAACGTTGTAGATCTCATCGAGACCAACAACTTTCGTGTTAATAACTTTTAATTTGAAATTTCTTTCTATTTATTTTATCATTTTCTTTCATTTTATTCCTTGGTCAACCATCTCGTCAACCCCCTACCACGCAATCGTTGGCCATTCGCTCACCTTGCACCTCGTCAGCATCAGCCACATTTGACCCAGTCAGTGTTCTTTGTTCGCTAGAGCATGCCTTCTATCACCTAGAACGCTAATCAAAGCTGGAGGAAGAAGCTTCATAATGGTGGATGGGCGTCAAGGCAAGTGGTGATGGATATTTTGCAGGGGCTAGATCGACAGTGTAACGGTGAAGAAAAGAAAAGTGGGTATGAGCACATGGAGATAACATGCATGGTGGAATCAAGTCGAGTAATGGAGAGGGGTGAGTGGAATCCTAGGGAGAAAAATTAGATCAATCATGTACATATTGTATATTTATTAATATTTAATTAAATTTTAATTAAAAATACAAAAATTTACAAAACATAAGAATATATGGGTTAATTATCAAATTAATACCTATACAAAATTGTATTTTGTATAGATGATTTATTTTGATTTTTTATACTTCATAAAAGTTAAATCTCATCGAGACTAACAACTTTCATTTAATAACTTTTAATTTGAAATTTCTTTCTATTTGTTTTATCAATTTCTTTCACTTTATTCCTTGATAAACCACCTGGTCAACCTCTCGCCACACAGTCATTTGCCATTCGCTCACCTAGCACCTCGTCAGCAGCCACATTTGACCCAGTCAGTGTTCTTTATCAGCTAGCGCCCTTAGTTGTCACCTAGAACGCTAATAGAAGCAGGAGGAAGAGGCCTAACAATGGTGGATGGGAGTCATAGGAAGTGGTGATGGATATTTTATAGGGGCTAGATCGACGATGTAACGGTGAGGAGAAGAGGAAGTGAAGGGCCGACGAAGGTGGCAATTGTGCAACAATTACATGCATAGTAGAATCAAGTCGAGTAAATGGAGAGGGGCGAGTGGAATCCTAGGGAGAAAAAGTGGGACAAGGCACCTGGAGATGTAACAACTGGAAAGAGCCCTAGTTGACTGGGGTCAATTAGGGGAAGGCGATAGTTGGCTGGAGGAGCTGACGTTGGCATGAGAGAGAGAGAGAGAGAAATATGATGTTGAGGTGTTGCTTGCCTATGCCAATAAGAAGGAAGCATGGCCGTTGACCATTGACTCAGGAAAGAAAATAGAAAAAAATAGGAGGGTGTTTCAAACAAAAAACTGGTCAGCATGAAAGTAGTTGATTTCGATGAGATCTATAACTTTCACGAAGTACCAAAAAGAAAAAGGAGTCAATTGCACCAAGTGTATTTTTGCAGGTGTATTAATTTGCCAATTAATCCCCTATTTCCCTATTTGTATTTTTTATATTTTTTTATTAGAATCTAACTAATAGGTTAATATATTTACATTATATAAATAGTTAGTCTATTTTTAAGGAATTGTATAAGTTAGGAAAAAGATGAAATAAAATATGTCAAAGAGAATACATACAAGGTCACGATCTCTTGTTTTCTTTTACTTATGCATTTATTTTTAATTCTCTATATCAAGTTAGTAACTGATTTAAGAAGGATAATAAAAAAGGAAATGTAATGAAATATTGAGTATTTGTACATATAATAGGCTCGATATCATAAAAAGTCAGGGTTTATTTATACATAGATTTTAACTTTGATTTCTTGCATAATTGATAAAGTTAATTAAGTCAATTTAGGGAATTTATTTGATGATTTATTAAGAAGATTTTGCTAACATTCTTATATAAAGGAGATGAATCATGGATTTATCAAAAAACAACTAAAGAATAATAATAAAAGAAACAAAATAGTTCCTTTCTATACAACTCGACTATACTTGTACTCTCTCTTTACTTATTTATATACTTTTTATTTAACAAAATCCAAAAATAATAAAAATATATTTAAGCAGCCTATATTATATATTACTATTATGAACTATAATATGGTAGCGCTATTAACAAGAAAATGACAAGAAAACTAGAAAACACAAAATATTGGTATTTTATACCTTAATATGGGTTTTAATTTCTATGTTGAAATTTAAATATTTTTTTGGAAAATCTTTCTTCTGTAAAATTTAGATAAGAATGTTTTGAGAAAGTTTTTATGTTCAATTTTTGAATTTCAAGACATTTTCTTTATTTTAGATTTATTTGCATTTGTTTTCCTCTTATTTTTTTTCTCATTGGTCCATGTGGACCACTCCTCATCTTCATGGTCCATCCTCTCTCATCACTCAAACATCCACTTAACTTGCCTCATATTGGCCACAACCTTTTCTTCCCCCTTTAGAAAGTTGACCTTAGGTATGACCTTCTCCTTCCATTTCCATGCAAGACACGCCAACCCAACTGCCACCATCTGACCTCTTCCTCCTCGAATATCCCTCATCAAATCCCTTGTGCAAAGTACCGCACTAACTCTCTTCCTTAACCACCATGCCCTCCCATCACCTCGATTCTCCCTTATCGAATCCCTCATGCAAATAACCATATCGACCCTCTTCCTTAACCGGCATGCCCTCTTACTGCCTCGAATCCTCATCCCAATAAAATTCTTCATGGAACCCAACTTTTGAAAATCTTCCACCATAGTCGAGGACCTTCTCCAACTCCGTACTTCCTCTATGACAGTGAGGTTATTGGCGTGGGCCATGATGAGTTTGATTTCATCCTCGGTGTGATCCATAATGTTCGAAACACATAGCGGTGCACACTGTAGAGCTTCTAGTTGTCATGTGTTGAAGCCATGACCCAACCATTCTCTGTGGAGTTCGATAATCACATGCAATTCCACTCTAATTCATTCTTCCAGTAGTTATATATGTAGGTGACTTTATATTTTTTATTTTTGTTATTGGTTATAGGTAGAACCCATTCACTCCATAAAATATTTCTCGCCTCGAATCATCACCACCTCACTATGATCCCTCCAACATCGATGTTGTCATATCAAGTTTGGGAGCCACCTATCGTGAGTAACTATCAACCGTAAATATGCAAGAGGTGGTATAGAGGGTGTTGTTCGGGGCGGTGCACAATGAAATGGACCCGATGATCCAGTTTGGAGCGGAAGGAGGAAGGTGGTGGGATGGGGGTGTCGCAAGCCATTTGATGCAGGTATGGACGAAGTCAAGAATTTTCTCTTTGGGGGGCTAAAAGTATTTAGACATTATTTATCTAATTGATCTTGTCATATTAGTTATTCATATATATGGAGTAGATCTTCTATTGTAACGCGAGTTACAACAAAGGTGTTGTAATTTTCTTATTGCTTGTTAATTTGTTTCCAAAAATTCAAAATTATAGATTTAATCACCTATTACTGTTATACGTACATACATATCCTTTAAATTTTGTTCAAATATGAGGTTATTTGCTATTTAATATTAATAAAGTTCGATTCTTTTTTACCTGGGATTTAAGTTACTTAAATATTGATCGGACATATGGCCACTAAGATAAAATTGTAAATAACATTGGGTTTGAGTGAAATCTGGAGGATATGTAGAACGTTAATCGGAAATTCAAAGGTTGGATGTTTGAAAGCGAATTCAATCTATAATTTAATAATTCTGTAATTGTTTAGCACTAATATTTAACATAATTATTTATCATTGTATTTGAAAATTATTCCGAAAAGCAATACACCACATGTAATAGTGTGCCATATTTTGATACAAGTCTATATAAATTGATATATATATATATATATATATATTAATAAGATATACACATATAGATTCGATGATACAAATAACTATATCTGTGTACACCAAAAAGATATGAAATCATATTTGTTTTCAGATCAGAAAAATAGAAGAAATGTCCTCATTCATATAAAATATGGATCGAATAATGATCAAAACTGAATATGGATCGAATAAAGATCGGACTCGAATGTGAATCGAATAAAGAGTGAAATCAAAATATGGATTTAATAAATATGGAATCCAAATACAGACCAAATAAAGACGGGCATACAAATACAAACTGAATTTTTTTTATCAAAGTTCATAATGATTTTAAAAAATGGTAATGAAATATAAATAAGATGTATCATGACAAAAGTGAGCGTTGAGGTGACATGTGTTCTTGATGCAAAATAAAACGAGGGATAAGGTTTTGTAACTTTTGTCCGTGCACATCCAAAACAAACGGAAGTTTATTAATATCATTAATATATTGAATTATATAATGTATAATAATGATATAATAACACAGGATTGTGGCTTATATTAAATTAACTTATATATAAAATAATATTAAATGTTGTATTCGGATATCCGAATCCAAATTCAGATATTCAAGTCACTACCATATCCGTATTTGTATCCGGAAAATTTTTACAATCCATATCCATATCCGATCCGTATTCGATTAATATTTGGATATTGATATCCGTATTCGATATTTTTTCGAATATGGTAAACAGATATATCTGTATCTGTTTTCATCCATACCCCCATATCTCAACAAAAAATCAATAACTAATGGCTAAATTTATTTACATGTTGTACATAATTAGGTAATGGTATATCAATATATATCCATCATCATATCTATTTTTAAGCGATCACAGGGTATGTATTTTTAATTTAGTATAGATAAATATTCGTTTCAGATCCGTGTCCGTAATTTTAAGTGTATGGTTTCCTTAATGCATATATGAATCATATCTGTACTCGTATTCGTATTTGATAGAGATGAAGCAAATTATGAATACAGAAATAGACATATCTGATTCGTATCCGATCCATTTTCATTACTAGAGGGATATTATATATAACATATATATTTTAATTACTAAATAATATATTTAGATTATATATGTATTATATGTGTACACATATATACATGTTATCATTGAGAGCCGGGGGGCCAAGCTATGAGATGAAGGTTTGGAGGTGGAGAAGATACGATTCTCGAAGTAGAGTAGGGTGACTGAGTGGCCCTACGTACAGAGGAAAAGGAGTGCAATGAGGAGGATATCATCGACAAATCATGTTGGAGGAGGTAATGCAAGATGTGCACATATGTTGTGATGGGTTCAACGTGACAAGTACTAGTTGAGTTTTATTGTTTTTAGTTCTGCACGAGTGTGGTCCCATTGTCAAGTTAGAGACACAGAGGGCCTGGTAGATGGAGGGATCCTCGCTACTGCACTCGCTGCTTGTAACAAAGATCATGGGACCTTTTTTTCCACAATGGACAATTGTCATATTAGATGATTCATGTAACAAGTCTCATCACCGTTGGAAGGGTTTCATAACAAATCAAAGCTCTACTTTTCAAATTCTCCTTGTCGCATGTTCGACTATGCAACAAAGGGGTCATTAGAGGCGATGCATGAAGAAGTTGAAGGAGATGTTGCTATGTGATGCCCCACTGGGGAGGAAATGGGGTAGTGGGGGTGATAAGGGGTGAGGGTGACGGAGGAGGAAGAAGAATGGTATACTTTATAAATTCAATAAGGATAAACATGCCATGTTTTTAACAGATTTCATCCACTATTAATAAATAAATGGATGGATGCTAACCACGTGGATTACAACGTAAAAGTGAATGAGTTTATAGGGGTTACAGGATGAATATGATGATACTGGGGTGAACGGATAATTGGCAATGTTTATAGGGTCGGAGGTGTAAAATTCCTTTTTTCTTTCTTACCAGTCCCGTGAAACCTAACCCCTACCCCTCACCTCACCCTTCCGCTTGCCCTACTACCATCTCCTCGCCGCCACTGCCTCCTGTCGTCACCGCCACAGCCAACTCCGCCTTCCCTTTCTCTCGCCGTCGACACCCCCATATACCTTCTCCTAATCCCAGCTACCGCCGACGGCGCCGTTTGGTGAGTTTTTCCCACCTGCGTGTTTTGATTCTCTCCATTACGTCTTCATAGCTTTCGAGAGTGGTGACCGTGGGATCGGCCGAAACCGAAGTTCTTTTTTTTGCGGAGATCGATGGCTCTATGGAGTTCTTTCACATAGCTAAATTTATTTTTTTAATTATTAACGAGCAGATCTATTGTCACTTTTGGGAAGCTGATTAATGATTCTCTTTTAGGATGTGTTTGGTATGTGGGTTTAGGTGGGTTAAACTGGTAGCATGTAAGGTGTTGATGTTTGGATAGAGGGTTAAACTGGGGATGGGTTAGAAGTGGGTTTATTGTAATATGATTGTATTGGAGTTTGAAAAAGTGGGTAGTTATTGTGATGTGATTGTATTGGAGTTTGAAAAAGTGAGTAGAAGTGGAGTAGTTTATAATTTTTATATGATATGATGGTATAGTATATTATTTTTGGATGGAATTGATGATGGATAATTGATTTATTTATTTTTTTTAAAAAGATAAAAAGTGGGGCCCACGTAGGAGTGAGAAAATATGGGGTGAGGGGGGGTAACTCTAGCCGAACCGCGTCTTAAGATTACAATATAGCTTGGTGCCATTGGCAAACAAGCATCTGCAGTAGCAGGATCGGAATTGTGTTCATGCTCCACTCAGGAGAATAGTTTCCCAATACTGATAGACCGACATTCCAATGCATAACATAGAGCAATGCAATGCAGAACAATAACGAATAGCAATACAGTGAATAATGCTCATGGTGTCGAAAATCACGGTCACCTCTCCAGTGGTCGAAATAAATACTAGTCCAGTTGGTCCTGTTTGGTTATCTCCTTGATCCTCGGCAACCACACGATTGAATTGCAAGCTTCCATGAGTAGGCGGCGTACAGTCTATCTGCGTCCCTGTCAATTTATTTTGCAAACTGACCATTCAGAAGATGGAGAGGTGTTGTTTGGTGATGGGCATTTCAGTTGCTTGAACTTTGCTCAAGGTCTTTCGTGTTTCTTTGAAGGGTATGAAAGATAGGGTTTTGCTATTAATATCAAGACGTTACTTCTATCAGGTGGTTACATGTTGAGGTGACTCCCTTTGGTTGGGAATAAAACCTTGTCTATATCGAAGGCTCTTTGATGTAGGGCAATCGGCACTGCAACATAATATCATGATGTGTATGCGATTTACATGTTATTGTTGGTTCTTGTTGGATTGTACCATGTGTGCTCATTAGGGAAGCAAATCAACTCCAATGGGTATTGTCCGAGTTAATTGAGTTTGGAGATCAATGTATCTTATTCCATACGGAACACAAAAGAGGTGCATGTGAACTCTTCAGTAATAACGTGATTGGCGGAAGTAAGATGATCATAATTCTACCACATCCTCAGAATGGACAAACTTGCCATAATAGGTACTATGTTAAGGTTAACCTTTACCATCGGTGGCCCAACCATGTCTTTTTGCACCACATCTACGATCATGTAAATGATAGAAGAATTTCTCAGCTCTAAGGGTAGCCATTGAGGTTGATGATATGCTAAGTTGATCATTGATGTCATATCTCCTACACAGGGGGAGCTTCTAGAAGGTCCATTATCTAATTGCTTGATAACATGTTAGAATTTATCGATGGTTTATGCCAAAAATTATATCTGGGTGTCATATATGTATATGAAAGCATAGTTATGAAGCTTCACTTGACGCCTTTCATCATAGAACAATACTTGAAGAAATATTATCCATTCTACTTCATATAGATGCTGTCAATCAATAGTTGCTTTATCTTAAATGCATTCTTGGCTAGTGAATATTTCACCAAGATGGAGTTTTGCATCCTTCCAAAGTGGGATGGTGTGAAACTTCATTAGCCATACAAGGAATACAATTAGACATAATGGATGACTTCACTAGTGGGACTGTCACGCTTTTTGGACAAATACTTATCCTTGAGCTCCTCTTTAAAGATGTGTTCTTATCATGTTATTTGACCCAGTAGAGGATGCTCCCCCCGACGAGTCACAGTTTATTCCATCAAGCTTGATAATTGGCACGTTGAAGGGAGTCTTCATGTCCTTAAAGGTGGTTCGCAGCTGACCACCCCAACCTCGATAAGTCAGATGACATAGTGTACAATGGGAGTTCCATTGATAAACAGATTCTTCGAATGAAATCTCGGTTCCACAGTGGGTATGGATCATTCTGAGCATGACCAAGCCGCACTGGCACATATGCATGTGTGTTTCATTGGAGGTTGTGTGCAGGGTTGGACTGGAGATTTGTGGGTTTGCATGCACTGGAGGTTGCATTTGTAAGTTGCACTGGATCTAGGGCTATGGCAAGGTCATGAAGGCCACCTAAGCCTGGAGACTATGATTGTCCCTTGGTGGCTAGGGTTCATGAAGTAAGATGGATTGCGTGAACGACAAAGGCAGTTGAAAGGTTGGGTGTCGATGGTAATCACACCTACTGGACAACTGTACTAAAGGCCTTGGGTGCTTGTAGGAAAGTCTATTGCTTGGAGCTTTTGGTGTACATGTGCGATCAATGAGGTTGGCGCAAGTAGGACGATTGGTGGCATTAGCGCTGATGGTGCTAGAGGCATCGAGAGGTGTTCTTCGACGCGGTTGTTTCTTATGGAGGATAGGATTAGGAATTACTTATGTTCAACCAACCTCCTAGGATTGCTACTCTGTTATCATGTACATGAACTATACCTTTTTTGTATAAGGATAAGGGTGAAAACATTACAAAAAACACAAAAGAAAATGAAGGATAACCAGATAGCACAAAGAAATATTAGAAATAAATGCCATCGAAGAATGATGACTATATAAAGGATTTTACAGATGTACCCTGGCAAGCATTGCAATTACACCTGTGCCCCTACAAATTTTAAAAAACAAACCAAACAGACTCCATGTCCTCATATATCTGTTCTACCGACATGAAAAATAATGCGCCATGATGCAGCGTAAAAAGGAAATATAGGGCTGCATTTATTTAAATTTATATCCGTCAATTTTATTTACATTTATTTGAGTTGTCGTGTTTTTAATTAAATAAACGAGATCGCGTGTAATCTCAAATAATTAGTTATAGATTTGAATTTCGAAATTAGTCGGTTAATTGGTTAGAGTCAAATTAGGATAATTAGTTTTCAATTTGAATTTGATTTCTATTTTTTGTAATCATCCCTCGTATATAAAGGGATGATGGTCCATTGTTTTAGTCAGTTCAGTATTTATAAAAATTGAGATTTTATCTCTCTCTCTCTCTTGTCTCTCTCTCTCCTCGCGATCTACGCGTTCTTCTTCTCGAATCTCGCGCATTCGGCGTGTTTCTTTTCTCAACCCCTCTATTTTCTCCATAAAAATCCACCGTTCAAAATATTTTATTTTTTCGTCGACGCGCAAAATTTCGATTTGCATCATTTGGTATCAGAGCATGGAAACCGAATCGTTCCTACGATTCGCTGATCCTGTTGCATATTGGCGTTTGAAGTTTGATCTCAGCCGCCTATCTCATGGTTCGCAAAAGTTCCAACAACGACTTATATCATGTGTCAAGGTGCAAGCATGGTTAGACGCGCAAACCGAGGAAGAATCACTCATGAACGACAAAAATCAGAACACTATACCTGCTGTTCAACACGATTTCGATCAAGAATATGAAGGTATTTTTATTCAAGATGAAGATTTATGTGGTACAATGGTTGTACACGAAGAAAAGGAAGATTTCGGACCCATGTTTGAGGAAGATCACATGGAAGAAGCTGCTGTACAGGTCATTCCCGATCAGCCACCACCCTCGGAATCAACTCCGCTACGCCCCCCGATCGCCTTCGCACCACCGGAATCATCCCAGGTACCCTCTACTTCAACCTCGCCACCTCCCGGCTCCACCCCCGCGCCACCAACCACACCCGCTGCACCCATGCCCCATCCCGCTGCACCTGCAACCCCTGTCCCAGCCCCATTGAAACCACCCCCGCCACCCGCTGCCCTCGCAGCCCCAACAAAACCCCTTTACCCCCCCAGCGAAACCCCCTGCCCCATCACCCCCTTCTGCCGCTACCCTCCCACGCCTCACCCGACCTCAACCCTCATCCCCTTTCGACGCACCTACCCTCGCGCCTCCGCCCTCCCAGTTCGCTGCCGCCCAACGCCCATCCTCTTTCCCACCCACACGCGCCAGCCACACTTTGCGCCCTGCATCCGCCTTCAGTTCCCCTGTTCAACCGTGCCCTCCACGGAGCCCCAGCCCTGTTCCAACGCCACCAACCTCTCCCTCTATACCCGAAGGTACCGCACTCACCACACCCCCCCCAGCACAACATCACCCCATCCACCATCGCCAACCTGGCCCGCCTCCCATGAACCTTCATCGCCATTGGGAGACCCCACGTTCCCACCTCAACCTGACAGGTCGCCGCCCTCCTTGTGCGATCACCCACCGCCACCACCACGCGTGCCTCCTGCGCAGCCGCCGCCTGCACCGACTTCTTCACAACCGCCGTCGCCGCAGTTTGAAGGGGAGAACCCTAACAAAAGGATCGATCTTTAAGGGGTTCGAATCCCATGAAACGTGGGATTGGAAGTTATTTTTGGAGATTTACAGGAAGGCCCCTCCTCCCATAAGTTTTTATCAAAAAGTTTATTTGGAGAAATTATACCATGAATTCAACTTAACTGAAGGGGTGCGAAATTTGCAACCAAACCCCCTGTGGCAGAAAATTTTAAAGAGAAGTGCCGAAAAGAAGAAATTTGGGAGACTTCCTTATCCTATTAGGACTAGGACCATGAGTTGCACCTATTTAAAGACCCCATGGCTTCATTTCTTGGACACATCTCCTCCTCTCCTCTCCTTGTGCTATTGTTTTTCTATGGACTCTCCACGGGCCGAGTTGATCGTCATGAAGATGCCTCATCAATTCTTCGAGCAGCACGTCAACGGGAAGAAAATCGGATGGACGTCCGCCTATGCGCCGCACCTGTTCTTCCACCATGAAGCCCAAGCCGCCAACGCCCGGGTCGCGCAAGTATGGATTCCGTCATTCGCTCCTCACCAATTCTTTCATGGGATGATCGAGAACGCGGATTCGAAATTATCGACCTCCAAGCCTGCAGATCCAACAATTCGTCAGGAGACGAATTTTTAAAAGCGGAGGAGAGTTGATGCAGCGTAAAAAGGAAATATAGTGCTGCATTTATTTAAATTTATATCCGTCAATTTTATTTACGTTTATTTGAGTTGTTGTATTTTTAATTAAATAAACGAGATCGCCCTGTGATCTCAAATAATTAGTTATAGATTTGAATTTCGAAATTAGTCGGTTAATTGGTTAGAGTCAAATTAGGATAATTAGTTTTCAATTTGAATTTGATTTCTATTTTTTGTAATCTCATCCGTCCTATATAAAGGGATGATGGTCCATTGTTTTAGTCAGTTCAGTATTTATAAAAATTGAGATTTTATCTCTCTCTCTCTTGTCTCTTTCTCTCTCTCCTCGCGATCTACGTGTTCTTCTTCTCGAATCTCGTGCATCCGGCGTATTTCTTTTCTCAACCCCTCTATTTTCTCCACAAAAATCCACCGTTCAAAATATTTTATTTTTTCGTCGACGCGCAAAATTTCGATTTGCATCACGCCAATAGCTAACCGAGTATTTTCCTATGTCATCTGTTTAACCTTTCTGAAAACAGTCTATCATATGGATTAAATCTAAATAAGCCAATTTTAACACTTTTTTGGTCTTTCCTAAGTCCTAACCCCTCTCACAAGTTTAGGTAGTCGTTACCAACTTCACATACCTTTATAATGAGGCACCAATTGTGCTGCAGATATCGACATGACCATCAAATAACAACTTGTAAAATCTTATTTCTTATTTATTTTCTTTATTTTGATAGTATTGTCAATCTTTAAATGCTCTTGTTGCGTAGAAATGCATTATATCATTACCCTTGATGACGTGTATTCAATTTTTATAGTCTATTTTTAAACTGAAAATAGCATTCCTGAAGTTTATTTGTGACTACTGATGCCTTTGGTTTATAGCTGTTGGATGGCTGTTCCATAATTCTTAACCAGTAAGCTGATGTGGGGTTTGACTACAGGTAGGCTTAATCATGAAGGTTAGATCGTCAGTAAAGAAGTTGTGTGAATACTGCCGAGTGGTTAAACGGAAAGGGAGAGTTTTTATTTTTTGTTCTTCAAATGGCAAGCATAAGCAAAGACAAGGGTTTTCAACGTTGGCCTATGAGGGTCAACTGCCTCAGGTTGGCGGGTACGTGTTTTACAAAGAAATTCTAACTTTTTGTGAATAGTGAATTTCTGTGGATGTTGGTTTTATTTGGATTTCTTTCTTTCTAATCAGTTACCTCTGACCATACTTTTTTTGCCGGTGGCCACACTTTTTTTGGCTTATTCCGATTATGTATGTTGTTGCTTGGAAATGAAATTAGGTATGTGGAATTATGTCTAATTCATACTCAATTTGTATCAATCATGTAAACAGATGTTATGAACTTGGATTTTTCTCGTGTAAATTTACCAAGTATCTGGAGGTTCCTCTTTATCTATGGTAGATAAAATGTTGATTCAAAGGACATCAATACTCTTAATCGTGGAGAGATGAAAACTCTTGCCTAGTAGTCAAGATGAATGGGACCAGCTATAAATTGTGGTCCATGCACATCGATACTCTTAATCGTGGAGAGATGAAAACTCTTGCCTAGTAGTCAAGATGAATGGGACCGGCTATAAATTATGGTCCATGCAGTTTGTAAGCATCTTAAAGGTCCATGGCAAATGGTGTCATGTATGGTTGGAGACATGGGATGATGGGGCATGGTGCCCCTCCCTTAAATGCGGAAGTGGGACTGTGCAAAATAACCCTCCAATCTTGCTCTGAGGAACGATCGAATACGTGCCATGTGGGTTCACTCAACGGATGGGCTCTCCGGATGAGTTGATGACGGTTCACGGATGGATGGCTGAGATTAGATCTTGCCTTCTGATCTGATAGATGCAATGCACTGGATCCAACACCAGCTAGAGGTTCTGGAGCTTGTTCTTGATCTGACGATGTTACGACAACCTGGAAGAACAAGGATGCGCAACCCAACAGGGCTGCTTCGATCGCAGGTAACGCTCGACTCCAACCACTTGGAAGTCTCTTGAAGATCTTAAAATGGAGCAGAGCTCTTCCACGTTGAGTGGGGGTGCTATGAGTATCCAAACCTCATTGGGGAGAGGTCTGGAAGTCTTCGAAGCTCCGGCACCTGGAGATGCTTCTTCTGGACGAGAATCACCTCAAATGAGGCTCCCAGTCCCAGCCCCAGGTACATGAATGGTTGATGAATCTCCATTTCATCACCTTTATTCTTTCATTTTGATCTTAAATCCCTAGGTAAATGCATGTAAGTAGAATTAAATTGTACAAAATAACATTCGTTATGATCTGTGGATATTATATAAATACATGTATTTAATTTTAAAATAAAAGAATAAATAAAATAAAAGAAATGATGCAATGCAAATACTGAATGGTCTTAAACCTCGAGACTATTTCAAGATTGACTTGGTTGACAAGTAATAAAGTAGGGGGAGATATGACACAATAATTGTACACAAAACACATAAAAACTCTAATTTTATTCATCAATAAACAACTATTTTACCTTTTTTTATTTTGTATTATATACACCAACACTGCAACACCATTAAGTTGGTTGATTTAATGTATTTATTATGTTTTATAATTCTTTTTATGTATTTTTTTATATTTGCTTTGTGTTAAAATTATTCTTTATAAATAAACTTGAAAAAATCGATGCATTATATTAAACTGTGAATATTATATATTAAGCATATTCTTTCTTGTCTTCTGTTCATTTTATACTGAATTTGTTTTCTACGCTTAACATGAAACAGAAAATCGATGCAAGATATTAATCCATGAATATTAGTACATGCGATAATGTCTCCTTTTCGGTCAAGAAGGTCTATTCGGTTCTGATGGAGCACTTGCATCCTAGTATGCGTGAATTCAAGCATGACTGTGATTTGATTTGGACCTCCAAGGCCCCATGAAGAATTGAGTTTTTCTTGTGATTCTTGCACTGTGGTCGCCTAATGATGCGGGTAAAAAGGGCTTCCTTCAGTCCGGAGATAAGGTGTATATTTCCCCTTCTACGCTAGTCAACCGAAGGAGTTGGAGCACCTTTTCTTCACTTTTGAACTTGTATATACTTTCTGGTGTGAGATCTCTTGCCCTTATCTAAATATTCCATCCATGGATATGTTCAGAGATTCTCTTTGGGGATGCTCGTTTTACTATTGGAGCCTTTTTGCTTGGATTTGGTCTATCCAGTACACCAAGATTGGCACGGGGTTCAATGAGGACCGATTGTATGTGGAAAACGTAGCACATTGTGTAGCTTTGGGGGTGCACTTTTTGGGTGCATGCCATCTTTTCCCTAAAAGGAATGAATGTTAGTATATTAAGTTGGATATAATCTTTAAGTAGTACATTAAACTGTGAATTTTTTGTAATTCAACCATGACTTGTCTCCCAAAAAAGTTGGCACTTTTTGCATTTTCCGCACCACATTTTTAGATTTGTTCATTGTATTAAATGCTTATACTCATGATATATTAGACTTGGACACCATATTTCTCTTGTTATTCTAATCAACCCAAGTTGTATGATTAATAATAAAAAAAATTGGAAACTAAATTTCATGTAGGATTGTAACCTAGTTTTTATCGATCTTTATCAAGTAAGGATTACACCTTAACCACATTGAGGCTTACGCTTCTCCTCAAGGACAGAGAAACACCTTGGTCAACCTCATCTTTTTTTAAAACCTTGCATGTGAACATGTTAGGAGGATTTGGAGGGAGGCTTCTGTTGAATGTTCTCATCCTTGGAAAGTTTCTTGATATTCCTCGATGATGCTCATATTCGTTTAGACATATGAAAATCCCTCGTTTGCATGTGCATTAATTCTTGTATAGGAGTCCTCCAGTTCAGAAAATTATCGGTAGCAGTGCTATTAAGTTTTAGATCTTGTAAGCTTTAAGGATTTTATTATCAATAAATATTGGAAGTGGGCATCAATTTGAGTCATATGGCTATCCCGTAACAGTGTTATTTTCCCATTGGAGCATTGAAAATGTAATTATCCAAGCAAAGAATTTTTGTGCCTCTTGGATATCTTGAGGTAACTTCTGTATCTTTCGAATAAATAATAAACGTGGGGCGAGCACCTGAGCATGTTTCCCCCTCTTTTGTCTCAAAAAAATTCTAGTCCACACCCTTTAGAAATTAGGAAAACAAGAATGCACCCTCAAAGGACAATATCGTAATCGAGGTGTGGCATATTAATCTTCCACTAAACATTGCCTATGAAGTCATCTATAAGGCCATGATTAAGGACATGCAGGAGTGGAAAGCTGCTTTCAAAAGGACATCGGGGCAGGATGCTACATGATGGGGAAGTCTTCTGTGATAGGTGTGGCACCGAGGTGGAAGATTTGAACCACTTATTCTTCGATTGTGCTCATTCGACCGAAGTCTGGAGGAGGGCGAGGATTTATGGACTTGATACCGGAGGAACAACTGGCTTTTGAAAGTCCATTCGGGTGTTTTGTGGCAGGGGTCATGAAAATATCTCGCGTCCTTTCATGCTCATGTGGTCAATTTGGTGTGGCAGAAATGAATGTATCTTCTGTGGTCAGCAGTTTTACTCCGAGAATATCTTGGAACATTGTAGGGCTCTGGACAGCATGGAATCATGTATTGTATACTTAATGTAATTTTAGTGGTGAGTCCCCTCTCGGGATCCCACCCTCCGATTCTTTAAAAAAAGGGCATGCATGATTCAATGCTTCTATTTGCTCTTAGACTAGGATTGATACGATGATCTTACAACTTCATCATCCTCTCCTATCAAGCCTTTCATATATAGTAGCTCCTTTGGCTTTGAGTTACTATATTTTAAGTTTTCAACGCTTGAGGCCCTAGTTGTATTCAAGTTTGAAATAGGGAAATGGGTAAAAATTAACTGATATAGGCAAGTTTATGAAAACAAAGGGCAGATTCTTTTATTTTTGACACTTATTTGAATCATATGAAATTTTGATGAAATTTCGTAGAAATACTAGAAAAAGAAATAAGGGAGAGTTTCAATTTCGCTGACATGGAGAAATGAAAATTTCATGAAAATTTGACAGAACTTCGTTGAAATTTGAGGCGATGGTGACAAGGACAAGCTGAGAGGTGGAACTACCCCTACTAAGAGTTAGGAATAAATTGCTTCCTAGGATAGTGTAGCATGTTACTATTGATAGGAGTATATGTGTTCGGCCCTGTGCATATAAATGGTGGAGATTATAACACCTTGATATAGTCCCACGAATTTTTTTAGGAAATGAGATTCGGTTACAGGAGTTGGTGATTACTAGATCACTTAGACTTGAAGATTTTGGTGATTTCTATTGGGGCCAACTTGGCCCAAATCCAATAAGCGGTTCTTCTCAAGTTTCTTTGAACGGCTAGTGTCTAGGCTCAGGTTGCTACAGGATGTGTTGGAAAACTTGAAGGTATGCTGTTAGTTTTGGTCTCGACGAACTGGATTTCACTAAGCTGAAAAATGTTATATATAAATTAATAGGGCTCTGTGGGAAATGGATTTAGAAGTTCCGAAGCGGTGAAGCCTATGATTGGAATGGGAAGATGATGCCTGTGGAGCAAGAAGACTTTAAACTATTGTCTCTTCTTCAAATTGTGGACAACCTTTGATGCCGTTGATCATGGTATGAGAACTTTGTTTGCGAGTTATTTTAGAAGTGGTTGAGGCTGGGGCTTTGCTGTGAACATAAGAATGAGTTGCCATCCGTGGTTGGGAATGGTCGTGTTGCTGGGAATTCTGTACTAGACTATTTGGTTTTTCCAACCTTGTCCGGTTTGTCAAGGTTTTGGGAGTTTGGAATTGGATTTGGATCGGCTAAATTAAATCCTTTTATTGGGCATGCGAAGATAGAAATTCATGACCCTTCTTTTCTTAAAAAAACTTGTTTCTTTTGGGATCAAAACACGTGTATCATGAACTTAGTTACTTCTGCATCTAGTTAGTTTCTGCTTTGTTGTGTTTGCCAGCGAGTTCAATCTGAAAAATCGAAAGAAACTCCTGAGATGTTGGGTTATCATTGGGATTCTGGGATAGTCTAGGGTATATGAGATTTCAGGGTTCTGAACTAAATTCTATTCTGGTTAAAATGCATGTATGCGGACCAGAAACTCAAAAAAAATCATTCAACTTGTCGCTCAAGTCCCTTGTATTAGCTCTATTTACAACTTCGAGTTGTGGTTACGATTTCATACATGAATTCTCTTTATTATTCTTGTAGTTGTAATCATGTACTTAAATACCAATATCAGCGTCATTTCATCAAACCCCGGAAAGGGAGATATTGGAAAATATTACTGATATATCACAAATATGGTTGGAAATCGTTGCTATAAAAATATTTTTTTTGAAATTAAAGTTCTAATGTTTATTTTTTAAGCCAAGTTTCTGATTTTTTAATCAAAAAATATAAATACACATGCGGAAAATATAAGTTTTGTTGTATTTTCATTATAATTTATAATCACCGTGAATGTTGATATATAATACTATGCAAAGCATGCATTGGAAGTTTACTCACGTAGAATGCATAAATAAGTTGGAATATCAAATAACAGATTCTCATAAGCTCGTAAAATCCATAATGTAATACATTACCACATAAATAAGTTGAAGATTCAACACTCGTTAGAACCATGGTGTCTTGCTGGTTTTACATTCTTGATGCCGGCTTCAAAAAAATAAACATTCTCAATGCCCTCCATTTCGTTTGTTGTTCAAGTCTCTACACTCCATTCTCCATGTCATATAGGAATGCATGATTTTATAGTCCATAAAACACTAGCTAAAACTCATGGTTAGTCATATTTGCAAGGAAGCCAATCGAAGGATAATCTCAAATATAATTTTGATAATATCAAGTGCTTATTGTGTGATCAATATCGATATAACCCATATTCATGGTCTTCGCAAATGCTCGGGAGATGAAATGGAGAAGTGATTGGCCAATATGTCCTATGTTGTAATACTGTGCATAGCTCATTTAATTATCTATGCTCTACAACTAACAAGGTGACTGATATAATTCCTTTTTTTCATGCTTGGAGATAAGAAATAAATGCAGGATGCCGGTTAAAAATATATGCAGGAATGTTTCATATAAAAGTAAAGTCATCATGTAAATGCTTATTAAACTTTTTTGTTGACACTAAACTGAGTGTTGCCTTTTAACAGGTCATCATCTGAGAATGCTGTTAAGCAAGAGCCATCCACGATCAGAGGCTGGGGCCTGGGATTGGCCTCTCTTCTTACCAAATAATGGAAATAAGCAGCAGAACTGCTCATCACCCGCCTCTAAACTGCCTTTCTTTTGCCAACTATTTATTTCTGGACTAAACAACTAGAATTCGCTTTCCCTAAGTCGATTTTGACAGATCAGTTTTTGTAATCCGACAAACTGGTGATCAGAGTACGTCCCTGTGCTTCTTTTCCCAAGACTGAAGGAATTGCTTCATAATCACTGAATGTATTTACATAGACTCCTCAAGTTCGATGTGAGGTCACTGAAGAAGCGTCGAATTCATATCTGGATCTGGGTCACTGTTTGGTATCTTTTAGTGCTTATAATTATCTGTGGTGGCAACTATGTCTGACTTTTAGCTGGTTCTTTGCATGAATAATCCTGGTTTCAAATGATGTATGGATGCGTTTCCATTCTTCTTTTTGACATTTAGTATGCGGTATAATGTTGAAATTTGCTTGTGATGTTTTCCATTGATTATTACTTCAAAGGAGAATGTTTCGACTCGTTTTCCAATCTCGCTTAACAGTCGTTACGTTCAGTTAAGGACAGTAGCCTTCTTAAAGTTAGGGCACTGCTTCATCACTGGTAATCAAGTATGATAGAGGCAGAGGGAGCAATATTGGGAGGAGACAGTCAATGGATGCTACCGTTATGAAGGTTGGGGAACAAGTGAACAAAAATTAAAGACCAAACATAGAGAACTGGCCAATGGCATTCTGTTCCTTGTAAAAAATACTACCTAATTTGATTTGGCGCTCTCGAGAGACTGCGAAGATCTGAACCTGGAGGATTCCATCTAGGATGAAGTTGTTTCCGTAAGGAGAGAGCGGATCTTGACAATAACTAGAAGAGCAAGGGTTTTTTCTGGGTGTAGAGGAAGGATGTAGAAGATGTTGAAGATATAGATCACTTATTTTTTAGGTGCCTAGGCTATGTTGGCATGTGGTGAAATGCAGATATTACGGGTCTACAATGGAGTGGTAGTCTCTTTGGGAATTTGTTGAGGGGAGATTATTTGGTCCCTGTTAGCTAGAAATGGCGTGGTCTTTGAATCATGACGGATGTAATTATCTTTTTCTTTCGTTATGTATATTATTTGAGTGGACCTTCATAGGAGATCCATACCACCGTTTCTCAAAAAAAACGAAAAAAATATGAACGCCGTGGTATCTAACTTATTAAATTCGTGAAACAATCTAACAAAAGCTATCAGATTGTAATATCAAACTTGAGATTACACCGAATGCCGAATATTAGAATCCGACTCCATGAAATCAGGTGATCCGTACATCGCAGACCTCAGAAAGTCTACATGGAACAGCAAGCACATTTCCATGCAACTGTAGGCTTGATCATACAAAATCCAGTCGAGCTTCACCCTACGATCGAGCTCCAAGTGGAACTGCACTTCACAGTTCACAACACTGCTGCACGGGGAACGATTGTCTCATAGTACACAGTAAATCATCATTACGCAGGTCAATCCTCATCCGTGACGCTAATGAACAATACATGCTTAAATAAGATAAAATATGCACCAAAGCTGCAATGACCCGCTCTACTGAGCTCTTCAGGGATCATGTTGATCCCAACCTTTGAAGTAATCATGCCCTTCACACTTTGCTCACCACCTTCTTCTCGCGCAAGTTTGTTGCGGCTTCCGCAATGGGGTGGTACCATATTTACAAAAGAAGTAACTGTTGATGACAATGTAGATTTTTCATGCATCCACGTACTTGAATTTTAATTCACATGACCATATTCGAGGGTAGTCATGAAAAAAAAGTGCTAAGGCAGTTCAAAATTCTATTTTTCCCCATTCGCAATCGTCATTGTTTGTTTTCTACCCTGAGCGAGAAGCCCGCACTACTCATGCAATTCAGGCTAACTGCAGATATATTACAACTGCATTCCAACACTTGAGCAAACTCTATATGGAAATAAGGTGGCTTTTTAAATATGAAAACCCATATCCAGTTAGATACCCAGTTAGGGCTACACACTAAGACATTCTGTACACAACTGGTACTAAGATCGGACTAGATCTAGAAGGACGAAGGAGCGCGTTCAAGGAACCAAAAAACTGCAACTGCATTCTTTAACTTCAATGGTGGCCTATGATTGATAATTTCAGCTTTTCTTTGTTCCTGCTCGTTGAGACCTCCTGCGAGTGTGTATTTCACGAGGTTTTACATCCACCATCACATCAACTGCTTCTGCTTTGCAGCTTCTCAGTCTCGTCCTTTCCGTCTCGACCGGTGGGTTTGAGGAAGGAACCTGATCTTGAGTAGGATTGTCTTCTTCAAGATCGTCTGCGTCTTCCTTGGACAGATTCCAAGGTGTCCCACAACCTGGACAAGCTTTCACAACCTGTGTTCAGCAACAGGTTCAGATACCGGAAGTTCAAGTTGCGGATATGAGAGAAAACACGAGCTTATCCAAGCTTGACCTTTTTCTTAAATATTTGCTTGAGGCAGTAATGATGGATTCGAACGGTACAATCTTCCTTGGGACACAGCTCGGCCTGCAGGAGGGGAGAGAGACGAGAAGTGGTCAAGATCTAACCAAATTATATATACAAACTGAAGTGGTGCATATAGAGCATGTTATCTAAAGTGATCAAGTAATCAAGTAATCATCTCTATGGACCTAAAACTTCAGCATTTTATCTTTTTGTACCTACATTTCGTGTTGATTCATGTAGAACATCATCGTATATAAAGACAATGGGTATGGATTTTACATTTAGATATAGAAACCGTCTAAGAGCAAGTAGAAAAAGAATCATGCGATGAAATGTATTGATCTCTAAACACCCTGTTATGATGCTAACTACTCATTTTCAATTTTATTCTAAGCATCATATTCATATTAGGATTTCATCATATAGCTTAGTTTATGATGGCAATCTTCATGATTACCAGTTTACTACCTTGATTCCTGCCTCATTGCAAGCCTCGCATGAAGGAACATCATTAGTCCGGAACCAACGCCGAAGATCAAGAAATGACCTCATTCCAAGGCCAATGTTATGATCTGAAGTGAACTGCAACCATCCATGCTGGATAAGATCATTAAGAGATTTCTCCTTCTGAGACAAAGTAAAATTCTTGAAAGCCGGAGGAACTCGAGATTGGCTGTCATGAGAGCTTTGAGTTGCCTGGACCTGAAACAAAATTTCAAGACGTGGAGGCACTGAAAAAGATGGTTAAAACCCCCAAGTTCAGACACTCCAGGACAACAAGACAATCTCTTAAAAGAAAAGGCCTGGAAAATGCTTGTGTATAATTGGTAATACATCGCTATCCTCGTGCACTTGAAGCATCGGAGCTTGGGACGAGACTGCTGCTCTTCACTACAAAACTTCAGGCATTTCATATATTATGTAAAGCATTCTGGGATATCTTGAGACCATTTTTATGAAGCTGTAGATTTATTTAATTTTTCAAGCAGCACCCAAACCCCCCATTTTTCTGTATAAAATCAAGCTCTCAAAAACAACTATGTCATCAGGTTCAGAAGAAGTTGGGATATATATAATCCATGGATGACGCAGCTTAAGTTATCCTTGAAAAAATATCCTGCAAAGAGTTTTAATGTAGTCTAGTGAGCATTCTGCTCCCATCTCTGTTAGAGTATGATTTAGATGGGTAATTGAATTATCTCCAAGATCTCCAATTACTCTGTTCTCATGATTAGTCTCATATTGCCTATTGATGTAACTTTGGTGTGTTGGAGTGGCCATATAAAGAGCATCATCTCTCTTGCGAAACACAATAGGTTATCCAGCCCTTAGTGGATGTCTCCAGTGACTTCATTCCACTCCTTGAGTAGGATTCAGCGTAAATCATGTTTTATTCCGCATTTCAACTTCATACTTCCACTCACCCAACTCACTCTTTGCATGCTTGATGGTTCGCACTTAATGGTGGTTCCAGCATTTTTTATCGTCAATGACATTGTAGAAAGGAAGCAGTTGACTGGACAGTCGAGTCTAATAAATAAATCTTTTCCTGCCTTTCCATCGGGATTTATGAGAGAAATGGCAGCAATCCACATAAGGTTCCACATAGAAGAAATTAATAGCCGTCCTTCAACCATCGCTTTGATGTTTCAAGTGACATGCGAAGAAAAATTCTCATTTCTCATAGCCTCGATCTCTTTACTCGACTTTACTTTCACTCACTACTATTAATTGCTCGAGATGAGGCCTCAATCAGAATGGATGATGTCAGAAGGAATCAGAGATAACTAGGAAGATGAGATTGATTCCCACGACCAAGGAGAGCTAGTGTCTTGGAGTCCAGCGGATGAGCTTAATCTCTTTCCTGAGTAACCAAGGAGGAGAAAAGTTCATCCTTTCTTCTTTTATGGCAAGAGCGAAACTATCTCTAGAGGAGGAAGGGTGGGGAAGCGGTTGAAGTGTGAGTTTGTTGTTCAAGGCAAGTTGTCAAGAGTCAAAATCTGCTTGCTTATCTTCTTCCCAATCTCCACAATTATAAAGGGGTCATGTCAGATCAAAGATATGTATACTATAAACTTCTACCTGCATCGGTCCTTGGTGGGATTGTGATCATCGGAGTAAGGACCTCATGGACCAGGTATAGTTGCTCCAGTTTGACACAGGGAATATATTTTCAGCTTGGGCCTTTTTGTATCCCCGACTGCCCAAGAGGGGATAAATGAAGATAAGTAGGAAGATGCTTCAAGTTGACAAGATAGAAGGGATAAATGAAGATAAGTAGGAAGATGCTTCGAGTTGACAAGATAAAGATTCGTAGGAAGATGCTTCGAGTTGACAAAATAAAAAATCAAGCATAAGATAATCAGTGGATTCCCCATCTTCCACTGGAGATGAGTTAGAAGATCGGAAAGCCAGGACAAACATGTGATTTAAAAGCATTGACCGGATAAAAAGGAGTAGGAAAGGGCTCTCTTATATAGAGGAGAAATCCGAGAGGGCAAATTACATAAGAAAGACCTAAGAAAACTCTCAACATTCTCACTCAAAATGGAGCATAGATGTCAATCATGCTCGGCTTGGAACAACACCTCTGAACGACCCTCTAGCTAGGGCCTTGGTAAACACATCTATTGTATGTTACCCGGAACTAACGTGGGAGGTAAAGATAAAGCCTTTATGTACATATCTCCCTCTCAAGGAAAGATGGATCGTTGGCAATGAGAACGCGAGTCTGGTAGTCATAAAGCAACTGCATGGGAAGATGCAAGTCAATAGCTAAGCATGTCAAAATGAATGAGAATCACATCATTTCAATGCTCCACTAGGCCAATACCTGTGTATTCTGACTCGTCACAAGATCTAGCAACCGCGGTCTGCACATGGGAAGATGCAAGTCAATAGCTAAGCATGTCAAAATGAATGAGAATCACATCATTTCAATGCTCCACTAGGCCAATACCTATGTATTCTGACTCGTCACAAGATCTAGCAACCACGGTCTGCATCTTGTTTTTCCATGAGGCCAGAAAACTCCCTATGAAGACTGCAAAATCAGAGGTAGACTTCATGTGTTTAAGGCATCTTGCATAGTCAGCATCTAAATACTTGTACCTGGAAAAGACTTCAGATACCTTAGGATAATGTAAACAATATCCACGTGAGCTTCTTGCCGTGGCTGATCCATAAAATGGCTGACTTTGCTCAGTGCGAAGGAAATATCTGGCCTGGTAATAGTCACATAAATGAACTTCCCAACAAGCTCTATGCATCTCTTCTTGTCCACCTCATAGGTATCATCATCATATAGCTCCATGCTGGGATCCATGGGAGTAGCGACAAGTCTGTAGTCTGTAATCCATGTCTTTAGAAGGAGAATTGTAACGTACTTCCTCTGTGACAACACCAGATCTCTCTGGTTCCTAGCAAACTCATCCAAGGAAGTATCGTAGTTTACCAAAGTCCTTGGTGACAAACTATTGTCCAAAGAAATCCTTAGCCTCGTTGATGTCAGGTAAGTCATCTCTTGTAACAATTTTGTCATCAACGTAAATCAGAATGACAAAAACACCTCTGTGTCATGTGTACAAAGAATGTGTGATCTGCAGTCGATATCGTGATGTGCAGGGTTCAGAGCCTCCTTGAGTCGGTGCCTCATGTGCACGGTGTCTGCTGATTTAGAAGATGTTGATCATCTTTTCTTCACTTGCACGAGTTCCATGGAGGTTTAGGACAAAATCAAATTGTCACATGTAAATCTTAATTGCTTTTCAAAAATTTGAACTTCTATTGGGACGATTAACGTGATTTTTACAAAGATCTTTGGTGATAGCCATGGTGTGGGCCTTATCATTGGCCAAAAATAGTGTGGTCTTTCATCGAGAGAGGTACTATGTGGAGAATGTGATTGGGTATGCAAAGATTCCCTCAAATTCATGGTCTATGCAATCTTTTGTTGGTCTGCACTAGTTTAAAGCTATGTATTTTCTAAGCTTGTTATTAGATGTAAGTTTTTTGGCATGTATCTTGCTAGAGAATATAATAGATGGATAATTAGATCTCTCCAAGATCCAATTATCCCCTCTAATGATTAGTCCTACATCGCATATCCGTGGGACTCTGGTTATCTGTGAGGATATATAAGATGCCCCATACCTCTTGTATTCCTTGAGAGATTTATTAGAAGATCCGTCCCTTTGAGGTCTTCTCATGTAGTTTCATCCCGTTCCTCCACTCCTCATAGAGTAGGGTTCCACGTAAAAAACTGAGTGTTTCACTTTTATATTTCTTTATTGTTCTTGTTTTGATTATCATTTTTGCTTCTTCTTATTTATTTTAACATAGTATCCGAGCAATTCGATTTTTCGAGTTGCGATTCTGATTTTATTCTTGAAGATTATTTTGTTCATCTATTCAAAGTTCGAGATTCAAGAATTCTAGGGGATTTCAAAATCATTAATTGTTTGTAAGTTCTTAAGATCGACATCAACGTCGAGTTCTAGGGTTTCTGAAAGCCTACTCCGACGCATCCTTACGCACAATTGAAGATCATCATGGCAACTTATACCTCTGTCAGTTCTCAAAACATGATGGGTTCTTCTCCAACAAGGTACAGGAATTCCATACCCCGCAGATCGAGGGCCCCCATCGCAACACCTCCTCCGACCTCCGTGCATAATGGAACATCTACCATCCAAGCCAAACCATTACACGGCGTGCTCATGGCATACGATTCTCCAGTTTATTTAGAAGAAAAAAAACTCCATGTCGAACCCATCAAGGCAGCTCCTCCACACCTCCCTAACACGTATGGTAACATCGTTGCACCTCTTTTATGTCCTGGCGGCAGAACCAAGACACCCCAAGAAACACTTCCCTTTCCTGATCCTAAGCGACACAATCTCCCTTCATCTCTAGCAATCCCCATCACACCCTACTCCAAATGGCAACCTACGATGGTGCGACACCGACGATCCACTTCGAGCATCGCCCGAGTGTCGAGCTCCTCTCCCTCTCCCATGTCATGGCGATGACGACGACAACTTTCAAGACCCTATTATTCAGTTTATCTGTAGAAACTCTATTTACAGGGAGAAGAGGCCGACCTCGTACCTCTCCATAAAAGGGAGAGGTGTTGCTGCTTATTTCCAGGCCCAAAGAGCCCACTCCAGGAAAAAAGGGATAATACAGTAAAGATGTCGCATCTGGACCCAATGGGCTAAAAAAGTGTTCGAGTATGCGTCATGTGTAGGTGGGTAACTGGATCCCTCCATGGTCTAATTACTACACCCACTTTTGTTTAGTCCCACATCTACTATTCGTGGGATGTGGAGACTAAGTAGGGGCTATATAAGAAGCCCCACACTACCTGTATCAGATGAGAGTGCAATGAACACATCAACCCTTTAAGGCGTTCTCCTATGGTTTCATCCCGCTCTCAGGGAGTAGGGTTCCATATAAAAATCACGGTTCTTTGTTCTTGTTCTTTATCTCTTATTACATTTCCGCATTCTTAATTTTCTAACATGGTATCATAGAGGGTTCGATTCTCGATGATGTATTTTATATTTTGTTCGAGATTCGATGTTGGTGTTATGTTCTCGAAGGTTATTATATTTGGGATTGTTTAAGTCCAAGTTCTAGGGTTTCTATTGAAATCCTAATTTTTGCTCAATGATCATCGTCGACAGTTCCACGATTCCTGGAACCCTAGTTTTATTCGGTGCTCTGAAGATCTCCGATGTCATTCTAATCATCTCCAAGTTCTTGTTGAGTTTCTTCATGAAACCCTAATGATGATTGAAGAAGTTCTACAACACATCCAGGAGTTACATTCAGAGCCCCATCTCATCGGGATTCTGCACGTTCGATCTGCTACACACGTTCATATTGGTTTCGTTTTGCTCTTGAAGATTCGAGTTCCATATGCTCGCACAAGGTTGTGCACCTTTCAGCCGTAGTTCTATAAAAAAGGTGGTGGCATCATCTCCAAATTGCAGCAGGCGACGATGCACAACTAGTTGGCCCTAGAGATCTCCATTTCCAGGCCAAAGCGGTGAAGCACCACACAATAAATCCAGGCGCCGCAATCCTCTTCTTCTCCTCCAGATGGCTCCAAGCGAAGCCCCATAAGTCCGACCACCACGCGCAGCCTCCTCCGATGACAACTCCAACATCAACCCCGAGACCAGTGGCTCCGTGCGACTCCTCCTCGCACGAGGCTTCTGTCCCCAACTTGTGACGCACACTCCTGCCATCACTCCTCCAACAATCCAAGTACATTGCGACATCTCTAAGAGGCGGATCCCACGGCCCTTACCCTCTAAGCAATGCCGCCATCAAGAAACCCCAATCGGGGTGGCATCCTATGTGAGAGGGTTTCTCAATCTAGAGAACCCTACCCGATATCCTTCATTTAAAGGGGGCTTCTACTATTATCTAACCAAGTGGTCCATCTCTGCATTACTAAAAAAGGAGAGGTGCTTTATTGCCAGGCCTAATTGGGCCGAAATTTTTTTAAAAAAAGGAGGGGACGATTTGCATAGTTTGGGCCCGGTTGGGACCGCCACATTAAAAAAAGGAATGAGAGTTGCAATTTTGGGACCTATTTGGGCCGAGAAAAAAGGAGGTTTGGTCCAAATTGGGCCACGAGGTTAAAAAAGGTACATACAAAAAACCATGCACGAGAAAAAAAATGAATGAGACGACTATAAAAAAGGAAATAGCCAGGAAAAAAGGGGAACGTGCATAAAGAATCCGTAAGAAAAAACTAATTTAAAAAAAGGGAAGAAGAAAAGCCGATAAAATCATGTCGGCTTATCGCCTTTTTTGTTATTCCCATCTTCGTGTCTTCTCCCAACTTAGACGATGTCATATATTCTGACTAGTATGGGAGAAAGGGGGATATTTGTGTATACATGTCGGTTTTAGATTCTCCAAATTCCAGGCAATCGGATTTCAGACTCTACAGATTTTCCATTTCAGACTCAACGTTCAGATTGTTTCCTAGTCTTCAGTTTGATGCGCATGTGTCTACGATCATCATTTGTGTGCTCCTCATCTTTGTTTTTCGTTTCAAAGTTTTCATGTGATCCATAGGGACTCCAGAGTAGAGATCCCATTCTCTATGCCATTGTAGGCTAGGGTTTTCATGTGGTTTCATAGGGACTCCAGAGTAGAGATCCCATTCTCTAAGCCAGTATGGGAGAGACCCGGTTCTCCGATGAGGAGACTTTCATACTCCATTCTCAAGCGACCGCAGACTTCGACCAGAATGTCTCCATGGCTTTTTCAGTTCGGCCTACCAGAGATGGAGCAATTGTCCACATGATTCACAATCTTCTATATGTGGCGGGCTAGGGTACTCTGACAAGGAGACTCATTCAGTTTTTGTGACTCTGACAAGCGCAATACATAGCACACGTTCTCCGACGAGGAGACCTAGTTCGACTCTCTCCAGCTCGTTTGTTCATCCTCACCTGCACGGCATGAGAAGCAACGTCCTCGACAGTAACTGACAGTTGTGTATGCATTGAGTTGATATTGTCCGTAGTGCCTTGTATTGTGAGTTTGAGTGATTTCTTTCTATGTGTCCAAGTTGAGCATTGCATGCTCCAGCTTGAGGGGAAGTGTCAGAGTATGAGTCATGTATGTGTGGGTAATTGGATCCCTCCAAAGTCCAATTATCACACCCATTTTTTAGTCCTGCATCTATTGTTCGTGGGATGTGGAGTCTTAGTGGGGGTTATATAAGAAGCCCCATACTAACTATATCAGGTGAGAAAGTGCAATGAACACATTAATCCTTAGAGGCGTTCTCCCGTAGTTTCATCCCGCTCCTTAGGGAGTAGGTTCCATGTAAAAATCATGATATTCTTTATTGTTCTTATTTTTTATATCTGATTGCGCTTCCACATTCTTAATTTTCTAACAAAAAGAGAGGATTACTGTGTTTTTTCACATTATCTTGCTTTGTATGCAACCAAAAAAAGGAAGGTCGAAAGGAAAAAAAGTGAAGCAAATGGTTTACAAAAAAATAGAACAAAAAAGAGAGAACAACTTCTTTCAAAAAAAAGAAAGAAAAAGAAAAAATACAAGTTCTTCGTTATTTCTCTCAATATGTTCCTCCATATTCTGACAAGTGTGGGAGAAAGGGGGGATAAGAGCAAGGCACATTCTTCTTCTTGAGATGTATCTACAGGATTTTTATCGAGTCTATCATCATCATCTACTCGTGGGTCCTTAACAAATGTGATCGGGTGCATATCCATGATCACTCTGTAACAGTTATATTGATCATCTTTACTAGGCATCAAGTTCGTTCGCACATTTTATTGTGAGACTTTCTCCCCGCCGTGTTTCTTCTAGCGACCCACTCCAGACATAACCTAGTCAACGCAATGACTCTACTACATGTATGACCTGATCGTCGATGACCCGTCCTCGTGCGAGGTCTTCTACCAGTAGCAATTACTCTGAGCAGGTTTCGTCTTGTCTTTCAGATGTATCGAGTGAAGATGTGTCGCATATTTTTTTGTTGCAAGCTGCAACCTCTAAGTTCTAGCTTGAGGGAAGTGTTAGAGAATGTAATAGGTGGGTAATTGGATTTCTCCAAGATCCACTTACCCCCTCTCATATTTAGTCTCGCATCGCCTATTTGTGAGACTCTAGACTGTTTATGGGGCTATATAAGAAGCCCCACCCCATCCCCCCATATTTATTGAGAGATTCAATAAAAGATTCGTCCATTGAGGCCTTCTCCAATGGTTTCATCCCACTCATGGAGTAGGGTTCCACGTAAAAACATGAGCGTTCCACTTTTATATTTCTTTATTGTTCTTGTTCTGATTATCAATCTTGCTTCTGTTTATTTATTTCAACATAGTATCCAAGTTATTCGATTTTTCGAGTTACGATTCTGATTTTATTCTTGAAGATTTTTTTTCATCTATTCAAATTTCGAGATTTAAGAAATTCTAGGGGTTTTCTAAACCCTAATTCGTTTGTAAGTTCTGAAGTTTGACATCAGCGCCGAGTTCCTACTCCGAAGCATCCTCATGCACAATCATTGTTCATCATGATAGCATGAACCTCTGTCCGATTTCAAAACATGATGGCTTCCTCTTTAACAAGGTGCAGCAATTCCAGACCTCATAGACCATATCCTGCATCGAGGGCTCCTATAGCAACACCTCCCCTGACCTCCGTGCATAGTGGAACATATCCCCTCCAAGTCGAACCATCACACAACGTGCTCATGGCATATGGTCCTTCTCCAATTTGTTCAGAAAAAAAAAAACTACATGCCAAACTCATCCATGCGGCTCCGCCGCACCTCCCCCGTGTGTATGGCGACGTCGTCGTACCTCTTTCATGTTCTGGCGGTGGAGCCGAGCAAGCAGTGATGCCCTTTTCTGATCCTAAGCGACACTGTCCCCCTTCATCTTTAGCAAGCCCTCATCGCGCCCTACTCCAGATGGCAACCCATGCGACGCGACACCAGCAATCCACTTCAAGCATCGCCTATGAGTCAAGCTCCTTTCCCTCTCCCATGTCGTAGTGACGATGGTGGCAACTTTTGAGACCATATTATTCGATTCATGTGTAGAAACCCTAGTTGTAGGGATAAGAGGTGGATCCGATACCTCTTCCTAAAGGGAGAGGTGCTGCTTATTTCCAGGACCAACGAGTCCACTCTAGGAAAAAAAGGGAGAAAGGAAGAAAGAGGTTGAGTCTGGACCCAATGGGTGGGCTGTAACAATATTAAAAAAGAGAAGGTTACTATTTTTTAGCCCATTAAGTTGCCTTGTATGCAACCAAAAAAAGAAAGGCCGAAAGGAAAAAAAAGGTGAAGCAAACACCTTACATAAAAGAGAGAAGAAAGCCGAAAAAAAAGAGAACGACTTATTTCCAAAAAAAGAAAGAAAAAATACAAGTTTTTTGTTCTTTCTCAACTTATTCCTCCATATTCCGACAAGTATGGAAGAAAGAGGGAATAAAAACATGGTACATTCTTCTTCTTGAGATGTATCTAAAGGATTTCTATCGGTCCATCATCATCTACTCGTGGGTCCTCAACAAAAGTGAGCGGGAACATATCCTCGATCACTTTGTATCAGGTGTATCAATTGTCTTCATCGAGCATCAAGTTCTTCCGTACATTTTAGGATGCGACTTCTATCTACATTGGGCTTCTTCTAGCGACCCACTCCAGACGTGACCACGTGGTCGCAACGACTCTACTACAAGCATGACTTGAACGTCACTGACCCATCCTCGTGAAATATCTTCTACGAGCAGCGACTACTCCGAGCAGGTCTCCTCTCTTATATGTATTGAGTGGTTCAATATAGAAGTCTTCTCCTGTGGTTTCATCCCACTCCTCACTACATAGGGTTCAATGTTAAATCTGAGTATTCCACTTTTATATTTCTTTATTGTTCTTGTTCTAATTATCAATTTTTCTTTCGCTTATTTATTTCAACACATCTCATAGCATCTAAAATGCAAATTGTTAGATATAATGAGTCAAAAACTAAAATGCAATAACAATATTTAAAAACCAATCCTCAAACTATAATACATTGATTTTTACCCTTTTATTCTTCATCTTTATCCTCTTCCTTCTCTTTTTTCTCGCTAAATCGATTATCACCACCTTGTAGTATTATAATGAAGGTTAAGACTCACGATTAAGGGGTGGAGCTCGTAGAGGAACTCAGGAAGCCACCTCACGAACTTTAAGGAAGAGTGATAGGAGGACTTGGGAGAAAGTAGGAGGGCGAAGGATTGTAGGAAGAGCTTGGAGAGTCTAGAAATTGCTAAAGAGCTCAAAAGGGAAGAAAAGCAAAGAAATGGCAGTCAGGAGAGTGAATACAGTGAGAGGAGGGTGGTCATGAAGGAAGGAGTGTGGTTGAGGGTGGTCATTGGTCTATATCTCCATACTACAACTCATTCACATTGTATGTAAAAACTTCCATCTTGTCGAACCAATCTCGTTCATGTCTTGAGCTCTCCTTTACTAATCCCTATGAGCCTTCCTTCGAGCTACCCAAGGGGCTTATCCTTTGTAGAGGATGTCACGGTGACAACCAAGGAGAAAAAGGCAAAGATTGCAAGGAAGAGGAACAAGGGCTCCACTTGTTCACGTTCCTCCATCATTACCTCTGCTCAGGCCCCCTCCTTCCCTTCATGCACGCCTTGCAACTACCCACCGCTTCTTTGTCTCTCTACCCCATCACCACTATCATCCCTCAAATCCCTCCCCAACCTTTCTTCATCCCATAACCATATACCATCTCCAACATCATATTCATCAAGGGTAGCCTCCTTGAAGATTGGCAGATCTAGAAAAATAGCTGCATGTCAAGCCTTGCAACACCAATTAAAGTAGATTGTTGTCATAAGTCAATCGCTAGGAGGGGAGAGTGCTCAAGGAGGGGAGATGGGCGACCAGGAATGACAATTAGGGAGGGCCATAGGGAGGGCTTGGGGAGAAGGGTGGTCAGGGAGAGCGATCCCGGAGGAGGGTTGGCGACAGGTGAGGTGAGAACGAGGGTGGTTGATATGCCTATCTCTTCCCTCCTACACTATTGTCGGTAGTAGCCTCTCAAACGTCCGCGGGGATGCTCCCTCCACCAATTCCACCATCTCACCATAAGCCACGACATTGACCATAAGTCATGACACAATGTTGTCATCATTTGTCCAATAAGATGGAGAGAGAGAGAGAGGAGGTGCTCATCGTTGATCATGTGAGATATAAATAGAGTAAGAGAAAGATGTTGATGAAGAGGACCAACAATTAATATATTTTAGTTTGGAGATTAGTGTGTAAATACTTTTATTGTATTTTAACTTTGACTAATATTTCCAAACGGTTTGACCCTGGATGTTCACGATAGGGCACAAGTGTATATACATATAATTTCTATTTCCTGACGGTCAGTGTTAAGTATGAAACAGGTAGAGTCACAAATATTATTGGCCTCAGCGAGTCATAATCCCATTATATCTCAATTATGTTATGCACAGATGACGAATGTTCACTGATATACGAGAAATAAACAAAATACATAGAAACAATTAATTTATGATGGATAACTCATCACTGGCACCAAACATGGCAGAAGCCCAAGACCAACACTGGTGTTGCTAAACAAATTTAGGAGAAAACAAGGAAAGCTCGATAAATGTTTCCTTCAGAAATACCTCAATAGAAAAAGTGTGAGTTAAAACTATCAGAAGATATGTGCAGGTGATTTCTGACCACCAAACATCTACCGTCACTGGATAGAAAGAACTCCTAATAAAATAATCAGATTAAAGCCCTTACTTTTACACTAATAGGGGGGAAATAAGATGGCGAGAAAAAGTGCTTGAAACATACAGATTTTATAAAAATCAACAGAGGCACAGAAAAAGAAAATAAATAAATGAACCAGTCTTAATATCGTCATGAAGATGCAAAGGGGATGGAAAGCCCTGCAACGAAGCCTGCAGTTGATGTTTGAGACAATACCTGATTTTCAAGACGAATGTTGAGTGCTTCAATATTGGAAATATAACCCCGTGCTAGGGGGTCTAGAATAATTGCTTCGACCTGCAGAAAAAGATGTCTTCAGTACATCCAGCTGGAAACCTAATTCTTATTTGGTTTTGTTAGAAAACTTGAATGCGAGAACGTATCAGCGAAATAAAATAAAAATATTGAGGAACACGGGATTTTACATGGAACCATATTCCCTAAGAAGGATGAAACCACAGGAGAAGGCCTCAAAGGGCCATATGTTGCATTGCACTTTCTCAACTGATATAACGGGTGAGGAGCGTCTTATATAGCCCTTGTTGAGTCTCTACATCTCACAACTGGTAGATATGGGACTAAACAACTAGATGTGGTAAATGGATCTTAGAGGGATCCATTTACTCATCTACCACATAAGTAACACATACTCCAACACTCCCCCTCAAGCTAGAGCATGCAATACTTAGCTTGGATAAACATGACAAAATTTCAAACTCACACTACAAGACAATACAGACAATATGAAGTCAACGCAAACACAACTGTCGGTTGTTGTCGAGAATATTGCTTCTCATGTTGTGCAGGTGAGGAGGAACATACATGCTGAAGTGTGGGTCCAACTAAATCTTCTCGTCGGTGAGCATGTGCTTTGTACTGTGCTTGTCAGAGTCACTGCAATTGGAAATGAGTGTCCACCTGGAGAACTCTGTCCCGCCACATCATGTGGACAATTACTTCATCTCTGAAAGGGTCGAACTTAAAAGGCCGAGGAGACATCATCGTCGGAGTCCATGATCGTTAGAGAATGGAATTTGAAGAAGTCTTCTTGTCGGAGAACTAGGTCTCTCCCATGTCAAAGAATGGGATCTCTACTCTGGAGTCCCCTGTGAAACCATATGAAAACCCTGGCCCACATGACATAGGGAATGTGAGCTCTACTCTAGAGCCCCCTTTATGGATCACATGCTCCCTATGGATCACATGAAAACTCTGACCAAAATAAAAGATGGGGACCACAACAAATGATATCAAACATGTGCACATCTGACCGAGTACTCGGAATCTGAATGTCGAGTCTGAAAACTGAATAACTATAGAGTCTGGAAAATCTGACATGCCACTGACTGGAGAATCTGAATATGAATTGGAATCATGACCATAGAACTCTACACTTGCCTCCCCCTTTCTCACATACTTGTCGAAAAAAATGACATTGATAAAGTTAAGAGAAGACAATAAAATGGAGAAAAAAATCATCACATAAGCCATCAAAACAAAATCATCACATAAGACATCACAATTTTTCTCGGCTTTTCTTCTCAAAAAATCCTCAATTCATTTTTTTGAATTTTTTTAGTACAATTTTTTTGCATAGTCCTCCTTTTTTTACGATTGTTTTCTTTTTTTTATAGTTGTCTCTTTTTTTTAAATAAGTCGTTAGTCATCATTTTTTCTACGGCTTTGCCCTTTTTTCGCGTACAATTTTTTTTGTAGGCACCTTTTTCAAAATATTTTTTTGATGTAAACATGCCTCCAAATATTTTTTTGATGGGCCTTTTCAAAAAATTTCCCCCCATTTTTCACTTGGGTCGAACTACAGCAGGGCACCTTTTTCCTGGCCTCTCATTTTTTGCTTTTTTAAACTGGCCCACTCACAACAGCAACCCAAGTGTCCTTTATTTAGGGTCACACTTGGGAACCCTTCTCTTAGAGTGTTGCCATCCCCGATAGGGGATCTGCTTGTTGTTGCCGCTAATGGTTGGAGCCTCCTGCGAGAAGGAGGTCGCCGCCTGGAGATGGAGGTGCCTCCGCCTAGAGGTGCAAAAGGGTTGCGGTGCCTAGAGCTCATTGCCTGGATGCGGAGGGCGCAAGGAGGTGCAAGATGGAGGATCGTCGCCTGGAGGCACTCTCTCCTGGAGGAGTGTCATCTGTCTGGGAGAATCTCAGAAGGAGAGGGCGTTGGCGATGAAGATTGGAGGGGCGATGTGACTGGAGAGGCCACAGTTGCTCGATGGGATTCTTCTGGATCCCTGCCTGGAGATGCGATTGGAGGTACGCGAGGGAGGAGCTTACCGCTTGGACCCCCCCTATGGAAGAGATCGCTTTTGATGTTGCTGAAGGGTTCGCGCGGGGGTGGCTCCTCCGCAGGAAGAGATTCTGCCAGGAGGGGTGCGCTTGGAGGTCGATGCCAAAGATCTGGAGATCGGGGAGGCAATGGAGGATCTGGAGATCTGAACATGCAGGGGCCAAGGAACCCGCACCTTCTGTAAAGCTGGATCAGCTTTTAACCAAGAAGGCACAGAGATGTTTGTAGAGGGGCGACGTGACTGGAGAGGTCACAGTTGCTCGATGGGATTCTTCTGGATCCCTGCCTGGAGATGCGATTGGAGGTACGCGAGGGAGGAGCTTACCGCTTGGAGCCCCCCTATGGAAGAGATCGCCTTTGATGTTGCTGAAGGGTTCGCGCGGGGGTGGCTCCTCCGCAGGAAGAGATTCTGCCAGGAGGGGTGCGCTTGGAGGTCGATGCCGAAGATCTGGAGATCGGGGAGGCAATGGAGGATCTGGAGATCTGAAGATGCAGGGGCCAAGGAACCTGCACCTTCTATAAAGTTGGATCAGCTTTTAACCAAGAAGGCACAGAGATGTTGGTAGAGGGAGGAGCCCCTGCCTTCTGTCATGATATGCAAGTCACAATATATGGAGGGGCCTTGCATGCGATGCTGGAGAAGTATGTTGTGATTAGGGTTTCAGACCCCCAGAATTTCTCGAAACTCAACGGATCTGGTTGTCGTTGGTTGCTCCTTGAAATAGGGTTTCATAAAAAACCCAAGAATAATGAACTTGATACTAAAAACACGAACAGATCTGGAATGAAACTTCAAGAGCTTGCAAAGTTAGGGTTTCAAGAAAACCCTAAAGATTGAAACTCGAACTTGATTGATCTAGGATAATAAAAATAATCTTCAAGAATAAATCTTCAAAATCAACCAAGAACGACCCACTCTAATGCCATGTTAGAAAACTTGAATGTAAAAGCATATCAGAGAAATAGAATAAAAACATTAAGGAACGTGAGATTTTACGTGGAACCCTACTCCCTAAGGAGCGGGATGAAACCACGAGAGAAAGCCTCAAAGGAGCATATGTTGCATTGCACTTTTTCAACTAATACAGAGGGTGAGGGGCTTCTTATATAGCCCTCATTGAGTTTCCACATCTCACAACTAGTGAATGTGGGACTAAACAACTAGATAGGTGAATCATGGAGGGATCCATTTACTCATTTACTACATAAGCGATGCATACTCAACATAATCCAACAGATTTCCACAAGGAGATACACTCGCTTGCAAAGTCTGCAGTAAAGTTTCGCTTGACAAGAGAAATCATGATATACGTTGAGGATGAAAATTTGAGCTCTACTTATACCATATTGCATGGATGCATAATTGACTCATTTGAAGTGTTGATTTCCATGTATGATACCCAGGTTCCAGTATGGTATGTTCTTAATGTACATCCCCTGATATCTAGCAAATAAATCCGCTCCTTTTTGAAAGCCACGAGGATGATCTTCCTAAGGTTAAATGGTCATCTAGACAACAAACATCGTGCAGAGGTACTCATGAAGGTTCTCTTGTATAATTCATGAAAGGCTTAGCCCTTCAGGCATTTTCTCAATACACACCATCATTTATAAGTATGTATGTTACACACCCTTCATTGTATTCACAAGACATATGTTTTCTCCGCACCCACTCTAATGGTTTAGTGGTAGTGTAGTGTGCCTACTACCTAAATGATCAGGGTATATCGTTTATGAGATGATGTCGCAAACAACTATTCTATATCTTAGCAGTTGAACTATCCATTTCTTAGACATTCAAGATCTTGCTTAGTAACCCCATAAACACGGAAAACCTTGAGAAAACGTCCAAATCACTTACTACTCGGACCAATTGCTTAGCATGAGCCCTAATAAGTAAAAGGAAAATCTTGTCAATATTCCGCATCTATATATATTTGGGGCAGATACCTTTCCCCAAAAAAACAATATTCCCCCTCTAGTTCACATATAACCACGTGCCAAAATTCTATTTCAAATCATGTACATTCCTAGAAGGTCTAAAAAGGTGCTCAAAGTTGGAATTAACCAACCTCCTCTGGGAAAAAAATGTATATCGTAGCCATCCACCAATCATCCCAAATCTAAAATTTTTTGAAGATGATATGTGATTTTTATAAGACAGGTCATCACAAGTAAATTTCCACATGCACGAACAGGGGTACAAAACATTGTCCTGGTGACTACTCATTATCCGTGTGTTATTTGTTATTTAGATTGTGCTCATTTATTTTATTTTTCTTGTTTCCTATAACTTACCCAACACATTTCTCCTATAAAAGAAGGGTTATTTCATTGGATAAGATATACTATTTCCTTTAACATGATATCAAAGAGATCATAGATCGTGTTTGTACCTTCTTGGTCTCTCGCTTCTTTCCACCAGATAAAAAAATGGATTTTTACAACACAACCCCTAAAACGTGTCCAATTACGTCACAACCCTTAAAAACTTGTCCCAACTTCTCGAGCTGGAGCCCGGAGGTGTCGGGGTTGTGGAGTGTAATCGTGGCAGTTAATCTCAAGGTGGGTCTAGAGTTATGGCATCTAGGAAGTTGATTTAGGTGGCTAGAGGGTGCACTAGCCACTAAAGACATACAACACAAGTATTTGTTTGTTTTTTTCTAGCACGAGACAATGGATCTTTCGAGTTTGTTAGAGTGTGCGTCATTGTCATGTAAGATTGGGTCCAAGATCCATTTACCGAATCCAAAGTTTAGTCCCACGTCTACCACTGGTTGGACTTGGAGGGTCTGTGGAGGCTATATAAGAAGCCCCCGACCCCTTGTATCCAGTGAGAAAGTGCAACGCATAAATCAGCCCTTTGAGGCATTCTTCAGTGGTTTTATCAAACTCCTTAGGGAGTAGGGTTCCACATAAAATCTCGTGTTCTTCAAGTTTTTATTCTTTTATTTATGATATGCTTCCGCATTATAAAACATGGTATCAGAGCAAGTTCGATTCTCGGAGATTTATTCTTGAATTCTTTTATATATTTTTCGAGATTCGATTGTGGCGAAGATTATTTACGTGTGAGATTGTTCAAGTTTGTGATCGAGATCAAGATTCAGGTCTAAGGGCCCTTGAAACCCTAATTCGGATTCCCATCTCCACGGCCCCTCTATCTTCATCTCTGAAGATATGGGTTCCTCTTGAACTCCACATGCAAACGAGAAGCAACATCAAGCCCCAATCTCCAGACCGCTCCAGGAGGTGGGGTTCAGCACTAGGCCTATCTTCTCCAGGCTCCCAATTCAACTCCCAACATCAGTAGACCCCCTCCAGCGCATCTCCCAACGTTTAAAGAGTGTATTCTCCAGACCTCTTTGTGTGATTGCAACGACGCCGATCTCCAGCATTTGGCGGCAGTGAGGCGACATCGATCTCCACCACTTGGTGCCGCCTTCCCTCGCATAGTGGCGTAGAATCGATGCACAGGGCAAAGCTCCAAACGAAGCCTCCAAGCCCCAACGCGATGCCGCCCCAGTTTAGGCGGTGCACCCTCGTACAACACCCCTCCTCCTCCAGTAGCTGACCCCTCCTCACCTCCTCCAAGCTCACGAGTGGCATCAGGCGTCGCCAACAGTTGGCACGACACCGATCGATGGCGGCGGCAAGAACCCTCCATCGAAGGAGGCATGCTCTCTAAGGATGGGTTCCCTGCTGGGGACCCTAAATAAATAAAGCCCACATGGGGTTACTGTTGTAAGTGGGCTGGTTAAAAAATGAGAGAAGGGAAAGAGCAGGCCCAGTTGGGTAGTGTGTTCCTTTTTTGAAAAAGATGCGTACAAAAAACGTACGCGGAAAAAATGAGTTGGCTAGTAAAAAGGGAGAGGAAAATAGTCGAAATTTTTTTTTGCAAAAAAGAAAAAAAGAAAAGTCGTAAAAAAATTGAACGGCTTATGAGATGTTTTGCTTCTCTCCATCTCCGTTTGTCTTCTTCTAACTTTGTCGATGCCCTTGTTTTTCGACAAATATGGGTGAAAGGGGAGTACTGTGTAGAGTCACAGGTCAGATTCAAATACTCTGACCAGCCATATTTCCATACTCTACAGTTCAGTTTCAGACTCTGCGGGTTGGTTCAGAGTCTAAGTTTGAGGTATCCCATGTTTGAGTGACCCGATTTCTCTGGGTTCTCCAGAGAGAGACTGCTTTTTAGGTACGCACATGTATGCGGTCTTCACTCAGATGTGCACATGTTTGCCATCATTTTTTATGTGGTACTCATCTTTTATTTTTGGTCAGAGTTCTCATGTGTTCCGTAGGGACTCTAGAGTAGGGATCCCATTCCCTATGCCATGTAGGCGAGGGTTTTCATGTGGTTTTATAGGGGCTCCAGAGTAGAGATCTCATTCTCTGTGCCACTATGGGAGAGATCATGTTCTCCGACGAGGAGACTTTTTCGGACTCCATTCTCCAGCAACCATGAACTCCGATGAGGATGTCTCCACAGCTTTTCAGTTCAGCCCTTTCAGAGATGGAGCAGTTGTCCACATATTGTGGCGGGCCAGAGTTCTCCAAGTGGAGACACATTTCAGTTGCAATGATTCTGACAGGCGCGGTACAGAGCACATGCTCTTCGACGAGGAGATTCAGTTTGACTCACATTCCATGTTGTTTATCCTCCTCGCATGCACGGCATGAGAAGCAACATCTTCGACGGCAGCTGACAATTGTGCGCGTTCAGTTGATATTTTTTGCAGTGTCTTGTATTGTGAGTTAACTCAGCCATGGCCGGTCCCAAGCCCGGGTAAATGAGGAGGGTTGCGTTAGGTAGCCGACAGCCAGTGTAAAACAGTCAGAGACAATTTCCTAAATAGTACTTTTTTCTTAAAAAATACTAATTAAGAAGTTGCCTCATGACAGTCGGATCTTTTCAACGTGGATTTAAGCCAACATACAGATTTCGTTGGGCGTTCCCTACTTGCGACGCGTTGCATCGCCCGAATGCAATGAAAAATTGGCAAGGGCCACTACATCACAGCCTGGATGTAGTTCAAAATTTGCAAGGGTTCTCGCATGAGGAACGCATGCGGGTAATTAAGCTAGTTCCGCTGCATCACTGCCCGGATGCAGTCCAAAATTTACAAGGGTTCTCGCATAATGGACGCATGCGAGTAAAGAAGTTAGTCCAAAAGAGATTACAACGGAAATTGTGGATTGGTAGTTGGAATATTGGCACTTTGACTGGAAAGTTGATGGAGATAGTGGTTACGATGGAAAGAACGAAAATTCATATACTATGTCTTCAAGAGACTAAATGGGTTGGAGAGAAAGCAAGGGAGATTGAGAAAACAGGCTTTAAACTATGGTATTCAGGTAAAGATAAGGGTAGAAACGGTGTTGGAGTGGTTGTTCATAAGGATTTGAAGGATTGTGTGGTTGAGGTGAAAAGATTCGGGGATCGAATTATTTTGCTAAAATTGGTGCTTGAAGAAGAAATTCTGAATATCATCTCAGTTTATGCACCGCAAATTGGTTTAGATGAAAGGACTAAACAAGCTTTTTGGGAGGATTTGGACAAGAGTCTACAAGGAGTCCCACAAAGAGAGATGATTTACATTGGTGGAGATCTTAATGGGCATGTGGGAAAAGATGCTTCAGGGTATGCTAATGTTCATGGAGGACATGATTTCGGGGTTAGAAATGAAGAGGGAAAAGTCATCCTGGATTTTGCAATGGCATATGATCTTTTCATAGCAAACACTCTCTTCAAGAAGAGGGATACTTTGCATTGAGGAGAAGAGACAGGATGTGTTGTAAAGGCTGCAAAGTAATCCCAGGAGAGAGTTTGACAACCCAACATCGTTTGTTAGTCTTGGATGTACAAATGAAAGGGTTGGTAAGAAAAGGAGGGTTTCTAAGATAACTAAACTAGATGGTGGAATCTTCCACTGAAGCAAGCGAGCTTCAAGGAGAAGGTTTTAGAAGACTTATCTTGGGATTGTAGCGGTAGTGCAAACGAGATGTGGGAGGCAGTAGCATCTTGTATCCGAAAGGTAGCCAAAGAGATTCTAGGCGAGTCAAAGGGAGGAGCTCCATGTCAAAAGGAGGCTTGGTGGTGGAGTGAAGGGGTACAAGAGAAGCTAAAAATAAAAAGAACTTGCTTTAAAGCTATGTCTAAGGATAGAACAGAGGAAACTGTTACAAACTACAAAATAGCGAAGAAGGAAGCAAAAAAGGCCGTAAGCAAAGCTAAATCAAAAGCTTACGAAGTTTTGTATAAAAATCTCGACTCTAAGGAGGGACAGAAGGATATTTTCAGGTTGGCCAAAGCAAGAGAAAAAAAACCAAAGACCTTTCTCAAGTGAGATGCATTAAGGACGAGGAAGGTCATGTGCTTGTTACTCAGAAGGATATAAAGACTAGATGGGAGCAGTACTTCCATAAACTTTTCATTGGGGAAGGAAATAGAGATATTACTTTGGGTGATCTAGCTTGTAGTGAAAGTTACTTGAATCGTGCTTGTTATAGACGGATACAAAGAAAGGAAGTAGAGGAGGCTTTGAAGGTTATGAGACCTGGAAAAGGTGTAGGACCGGATGACATCCCTGTAGAAGTATGGAGAGTTTTAGGTGAGCGTGGTTTGACTTGGCTTACAAATCTATTCAATATTATTTGGCGAAGCAAGAAAATGCCTGAAGATTGGAGGAGGAGTATCATGGTGCCTCCTTATAAGAATAAATGAGGCATTCAAAATTGTTCAAAATATAGAGGTATCAAGCTGATGTGTCACACTATGAAAATTTGGGAACGTGTGATCGAAAGAAGGTTGAGGCAAATTTCCAATGTAAAAGAAAACCAATTCGGATTCATGCCAGGTCGCTCAATGACTGAAGCCATCCATTTGCTGAGGAGAACAATGGAGATTTATAGAGCTAAAAGGAAGAACCTCCACATGATCGTTATTGATTTGGAGAAGGCTTATGATTCTGTCCCACGAGAGATATTATGGAGAGTGTTGGAGAAGAGACAAATACATGTCCTGCCTTATCTTGTGTAAGGACCCCGTCTGGGAAGACTGGATATTTTGACATCAACATTACATCAAGGTTCTGTTTTGAGTCCATTTCTTTTTACTTTGATTATGGATGAGTAGACCAGTCACATTCAAGATGAGTTACCTTGGTGTATGTTATTTGCTGATGATATTGTGTTAATTGACGAGACTAGAGATGGAGTAAATGAGAAGCTGTGGATGAATAGGCATGCAAGGGTGAAGCCACATGTTCCTATGAATTACTTTGGCGACTACATTCTGTAGTTACTTCCAAAGATGAAGGTAAGAGTGCTCCTCAATTCTACAAGGTCGTGGATTTGATCCGGAAGGTAGTAGATGTTGTAGTCTTGCAGATGATGGTTACTTTAAGTCATTTATCGACTTTGGATAGTTGACCAAGACTATGAAGATAGTGGGTTGCTCCCTCCACCCTCTCATCGGCGAGCTAACAACGAGATCCATGCAATCCATTCCTTGATACCACCAAGGGCCTCCTCCGATGAAGTGGACACCTTGCTAGCAACCACGATCACCGCAATCGCGATTTTATGTTCTCAGCGTCAACTCTCTCCAACAACATCCCATCTCTTTTTGACTTCTATGATGTTGACTCCTACAACAACAACACTAATATTATAGCAATTGTTGATACTAATCCTTCATTGGGTCATATATGGGGTTAAGGTTAAACAATGTAATATTAGGGAGCAGGTTGCTATATGTATTTGTGATTTTGTGTTGCCATCATTGTAGTTGGATTACGCAATATAGATGCTTATATGGGAGGTTAGCCGGGTGGCATTGTTGACAACGATGTTGATGGTGGTTGGGTTACAGAAAATGGACGTTAGGGCGAGGTCGATGGCGAAGAGCTTGGATGGGACTATGAAGCGAGGTGGAGATGATTGTCTAAGGGTTTAGAAGTAGTCAGTGTGATCATTATTTTCGTTTGTCAATTCCACATTGCATCATGTTTTTTCCCGGTTGTTTCTTGTTTTGCACCGCAGATGGTATGCGTTTTTCTTTTAAAAGTCAAATATTTTGCCATCTTGGCTTGGCATTCTGTGATATCTAACGATGAAAAATGAAACAATACAAAATTTGCTTTATTTTGGAGACTTACAATTCCCTTGTAGAATGTGATTTGAGGTAGTGAGAACTTGGACCCAAGATTGGACTGCTCATCAGCAACATTATTGACAACACCATAGTAAACTTCACCATCATATTGATTTCTGCATCCTCGTAGCTCAAATTGCACATATGCAAGTTCCTTATTGATCTTAAGGAGATAAGCACTAAAAATCTGCTTCTGGGTCACTGCAAGAGAAGTAGAGAGGGATCACTCATAAACAATGAGCTTACACATTTCAGCTACTTTTTCAGATGTTTAGTTGTTATAAAAATGAAATAGCCACACTGATTCATAACCACATGGATGCACTTGATTACATATTCAATGAACATTCCAATGAGAAAACCGGTATTAATAATGACAGGGACCGCTCATAAATTTCAACCACTTTTTCAGATATTTAGTTGTTATAAAAATGAAATGATTGCACTGATTCATAACCACATGGATGCGCTTGATTACAGATTTAATGCACAATCACGTGAAAAAAAACAGTATTAATAATGACATCTGCAGACAGTGCAATAGTAATTCTTCAAATTATGAGAATAGATCAATAGAATGGAATCCAACATGACTGTCACCACATCCATGTCTTTTCTTTAATTAGGTCAGCATGTGCATATGTGGATACACTAGGCATATACAACAAGCAGGATCTATGCAGAGATCAACAACGCAAGTGAACTACTTACTGGTTTTGTTTACAGCGGAACGCACCAACCATGGAGCTTTACTTAGAATTCACATCTTGTTGCTCAAATTCCCCAGGATAGCCATTGCTAAGCAAGATTATACCCATACCTTGGGACACCAACCATGGAGCTTTACATAGAATTGACATCTTGTTGCTCAAGTTCCCCAGGATAGCCATTGCTAAGCAAGATTATACCCATACCTTGGGACAATTTTGGATAAAACTAAGATCCAAAAAAATCCATATCCAGTTATCTAATGCAATCAAAGATACTAAAATCCCCACACACGAGATTTATCGTCACCGGACTTCGATGATCATTTTCGAAACTTTGGTTTGTTTTTATATAGTTATCTAGAAAGATATCTACTTAAGTTTCTTTTACTCTAAGTATGTTTCCTTTTACAAAAGTGAGAGTACGGTCTTTACCAACCAATAAATATTTTAGCGGATCAACATATAAATGGTTCATTGCCTGCATCTCTCATCTTTTATCCCCTTCTCTCCCGAGAATCAATGTGTACACACTTCACCTCCAAAAACCCGCGTTTCAGATGTGATTTCCCCGTCCTCCGCTATTTCCCCAACATTCCCGCGAGCTAATCCATACGATGCAAATCATGTCAGGTAAGTATGGGCAATGTTTGCGAGCATCTAACGTCAAAGAGTACGTGAACCATGATACTACGGACGAATTACTCTTCTATTCCCGATTGCAAAAATTGCATGATCTTAAATCCCCTTCGAGATACGAGTGCATCAAATGATACCGAGACGCAGAATCGGCATCACGCGATCATCTAAGCATGCATGAATCGGACACGACCGCGAGCCGCCGGCACCCGATCAAAGCAAATTACATCGAGCATTGGGGGGCTCGAGCTGCAACAGCGGCCGGTCGCGAGAGGGAAATCTCTGGAGGGGGGATGGCTACCTGGGTTCTTGCCGGTGACGCCGTGGAAGATGGCGTGGACTTCCTTCTCCGGGAGGGGTCCGCGGGAGAGAAGGGCCTGCACGAGCACATGGTGCTTCCACCCGATCTGCGCCATCCCAGAAAAACCCTAGACCTTCCCGCCAACAGAAACGAAGCCCTTCGAGGGGAATGGCGGGAAGTGAACTGCGCTGTGTTCCGGATGGGGGAGAAGGCGGAGCGGAAGTAGTAGCCGGGGCACGGGAACTGGGAAACAACAGCACTTTTTATAAGGGATTTTATCACTTGTGCCCTTCCGAGATATCGCAATATCAGTTATACCCCTATCTTTTTGATAATATCAGTTGTGCCCCTCACTTCTTTCGCCGTTATCACTTGTGCCCTTCCGTCAGATTGACCGTTAATGAGTTGACTTAACCATAGTTTTTTCAAATCTTGGTGCAATTAAGAGGGGTATTATTGTCCACCTCTACACGCTCATGTAGATGCAACACCAAATTCCCCCTTCTCTTCTTCACCTTCTGAAAAACAACTAGATCTTCGGGGAGATTTGTTTCTGCAATATTTTAAAATCTTGCCAAACTACTCTCTGAAAAAGCAAACAGTGATGTATCTATCTAACGTTTTTAATAATACAACAATTATGGTGGTTCCTCTCTCTTAAATTATCCACTTTCCTCCCACCCTTTTCCGAGTCAAATTCCCAGAGAAGAACCCATCTGCGTAATTGACCCACCTTTTCATCAGAGGAAAACCAGCAAAACAGCTTACTGTTTTAAATACCTATTATAATCATGTCCATGATAAGCATTACGACCACTTCTCTACTCTGTCGTGATTATCCAACTAATGAAATCAAGCAAATAATAATGGAGTTGCAGCCAACAGAAGAAGCCCATATGATTTATAATACCTCCACCTCCGTGGATCGGTAGAGCACAACTTCTTCCTGCATCTGAGAGCTGGCGGAGGAGATGCGGGCTGGGTCGGGGGCGCGGGGGGCAGGGGGATGGGCGGGCTGGGGGAGGAGATGCGTGCTGGGGCGGGGGCGCGGGGGGAGGGGAGGAGATGCGGCCTGAGCTCGGGGGGTGGCGGGGGCATGAAGAGGCACTAGGGAGGAGAAGGTGCGGGGAGGGGAGGGGAGGGGAGGCGAGGGCGGAGGGGCCGCAGGGGATGGGGGAAGGTCGGGACGTCCTGGAGGCTGGGGAGGAGGGGCGGCAGGGGGTGGGGGGAGGTCGGGGTGGCAGGGAGGTCGGGGCGGAGGGGCGGCAGGGGGTGGAGGGAGGTCGGGTCAGCAGGGTGGTCGGGGCGGAGGGGCGGCAGGGGGTGGAGGGAGGTCGGGGCGGAGGAGGGAGGTCGGGGCGGGGGGTTGGAGGGAGGTCTGGGCAGCAACAGGTGGGAGAGGAAGAAGATGGAAGAGGAGGAGAAGGGAGGAAGAAGCCAGTGGAGGAGAAGGGAGGAAGATGACATTTCAATCCATTTTTAAAATTTAATTCCTGATGTGTCCCCTAAAGATAACGTCCGTTTGCGTTTGAGATGGACGGAAACTAACCCGAGGGATACAAGTGATATATTTGCAAGAAGTGAGGGGCACAACTGATATTACCAAAAAGATAGGGGCATAACTGATATTGCGATATCTCGGAGGGGCACAAGTGATAAAATCCCTTTTTATAACTGGGTTGGGTTGGGTTGATATCCTCTCTGAATTGGAATTGGAGTTGTTTGGAATCTTCATAGTTAAGAGGGTTGGAAAATATTGGAATGATAAATATAATGTGATGGTGATATTGATTGTATATTTTAATGATTATAATAATTTATTTTATGTTAACTTTTTTATTTAAACGTTGTTAAAAAATAATATATCAAAGAAAATGGAGGATCCATACAAGTAATCCCAACCTAAGAATGTAATGATGGAGCTGAGGGTATCTTAGGATACCTCTGGATAACCGGACAACAAATAATGCCCTAAGGGTGCGTTCGGTTCAGGAATAGGCATGAATAAGGATGGGGAATAAGGAGAATAAGGGTTTATTCTTTGTTCGACTGGAGGATATGAATAAGGAGAATAAGGTGAAATAAAGGTAGGTAAGTTGGGATAAAGATAGGAATAAGAGTGAAATAAGATGGAATAATGGGGAATAGTCGTATCACTGGGACCCGTGTCCGGAGGAGAATTGACCCCTTATTCCAGGGCCTATTCTCCAACCAAACAGGACCCTTTTAACTCCATTGCTTTTATTGCCGCCACCTAAAAATACCACTCATAGCCTTTGATGTTCTGGTTGAAAGAGTTATCTTCCTACCATATCTTGATTGCCTTCTATGATAATATTTTAACCTTGAAGACCCCTTTTCCAGGCGGTATCTTGCTTTGCTAAATGTTGAAGGATTGTTTCTTGTTGTTTCTTCAACTATGGAATTGATAAAATTTTTCTTTTTTTCTTGTGTTAATTTCTTCGGTTACTGGCCAATTATTGAAATTATTTCTTTTGTTGACGTTTGGATTGGTCTTCTCCGAGAAGAAATGATGTAAAGTTATCTTTCGTGGAGTTCCTCTTTCAATTACTATTTATGTTGTCTATTTTACTTGTGATTAACTGATATTTTATTAACATGGATTTGTGTTATAAAAAAGTTATTAATTTAAGTATGTTGCTTCCAACTTTCTTACATGATTCTTAAAGAGTTCGATTCCTCGGCTTGATTGTTTCCTCAGCTTGATTGTTATGTGTATGGTCATTGCTTTGTTGTTGTCTGACATGATCTTCGGTATATCACATCTATTATCACACATGCGTCTTAGGTTCCTTCTATGCTTCCATTCCACTCTAGAGGCAGAAGTGGCTCTGTAAAGGGGGCTAGGGTCTATCAATTCGGTGATACAATCCATAGGACTCAAATATGCAAAACCTACAGGTTGTGTATGGAGGAAGGGGTAAATTGGTTGAAAGATAACTCGATTTCTGAAGGATCGGACGGTGATAAGTTGTTTGTTTATTTTTGTTGTTTGGATGGTGGAGTAGTTGTTGAGAGTGTATATGTGATGTGTCTTTTAATGAAGTTTGGAAGAATGACCAATGTTAATCATTTATATTTTTTATATGATAGGATGTAGTCGTATAATGTTTCTTACGAAGATAGATGTCACGACCCATCCCACTAGTCGAGACAAGCATGGCATGTTTCATCATGATACTCACTATCTTAATTAAAATGCTCATAAAAATTTCGACAGCAACTCCTCTATAAATTGGAGTTCTCCCAAAGCGTAAACATGTACAGAACTGGGACCTTTCATACAACCACATACAACACTAGTCAAAATTCATATGTTATCTCCAAGTATGGGTTCTTATCATGCAGCTTTATCAAACATGACACGCTCATCTCAACTAGTAACACGGGTCGTGACAATAGAAGAGGGGGAAAAGAAATAGAATAGAGAAGGGGAGGGAGAGAGAGCATGTAACTTGTCGGATTAAATGAGAGAGGGAAAGGGATTGACAAAAGATATAGAGTTGGTAGAGTCTGTATGTGGGACAAATGATTCGAAGAAAGTTAACATGTGAAAACCTAGTGGGTAATCCTTTTTTGCACGGTTAACCCTCGAATCAAAAAGCAACCTCGAAGAAAGATCATCCTAGCCCTATACTTGTTTCATACCGCTTGACAATTTGCAACAAAGTCCCTTCTAACCTTCCATTTATGTTACCTTCCTTACTTGAGCCACTTAGTCATTCATCATAACTTGATCATAGCTCGCACAAGCAATCTTGATTTTATACAGAAAGCTTTTAACTATCCGGCTCCTACCTTGATTTCGAACTTACTGAACTTTATTTAGTCACATATGCCACGTAGATCACCTTAGTCGCTAACATCTATGTGTCGAATTGAATTAACTCCACCAAGCTAGTTGTACACACTTGATGTGATCATGTTTGGATAAATGGTAGGGGAATCTAACAACATTCACGATGTTATACGTTTCTTGCCATAGTGGCTCACAAGGGGTCTCAGACCCTATCTTATATGGACCCATGCACTTAGGAGCAGGGGTGTAAACGAGCTAAACCTGAGCGAACCAACCCAGGCTCGTTTAGCATACTTTCAGGATCGGGCTCGGTTCGGCTCGATAAAATGAAAATTGTAATCAGGTTCGGCTCAGGTAAGGTTCGTAAAGGTTCGGTTCGGCTCGTTAAAGGTTCGTTTAAGAATAAGTGTTGTGCATGTATTTCTGTACAAAGGGAAAAAACCACAATCGCATGCGAGGGTTTTGTGGGTTTCAGGAATAGGGAATAGGGACTTAGGGAGTGGATGACTGGATGGGTTTGGAAAAATAAGTGAATGCCCCTATGTTAATATAGAATGTATTTTTTCCTTGTATATATACAATATGTATGTATATATACTTTTATGCATGTATATGTGTATATAATCAAACTTTTAACGAACCGAACCTGAGCGAACCTATGTTTTTGAGGTTCGGTTCGTTTATTTAATCGAGCCCAGACTCGTGTTCATGTTCGATTCCTTTATTTTCGAATCGAATCTGAATCAAACTTTTAGCGAGCCGAATCTGAGCGAATGTGGAACCTGAGAAATTTCTAACAGCCCTACTTAGGAGAATCAAATACTATATTTCATACGCAACAAAATGCTTGAAACTCCAATATTCGAACTCAGAATACTCTTTCCATGCATAATAACAAATCTTGATTCATGTTCCATGGGAAAGTATCATATTTCTCACCGTCAAACTTTAGTTGTTGATGAATTTTACAAGAGTTAAACAATGAAAGAGTTACGGGATCAAAAACACCACAATACACCTCTTTCTTTCATTCAATCATATTGGATGGTCAATGATATTTTATTTAATCATCATACATGTTTTAGGTTTTATGAGAACCACTTTATCAAATACACATGTCTCGATTGGTTGATTTCATGTGACGTGATCATGACCGTTAAACCAGTGTGTGTCAATTTATTACATCATTTCCAATTAAGTTGTATAGGATCGAGTCTCGGCTCTTTTTCACGGTTGTACGACAAAGATCCAGCATTGGAAGCCAATCCTAAACTATCAATCTTCCTACAATGACATATTTGGAATTCACGTACTCCATCATGAATCATCTTCTTGCTTCATGCATGCACTTGACTATGCACACTTGGCTTGTGTTTGGTACGCGGGATAAGGCGGGTTAAACTGGTACAGGATAACTCGTTTTGTGTTTTTGTGTTTGGATAGAGGGCTAAAGTGGAGGTGGTTTAGAAGTGGGTTTGTTGTGATATGATTGTAATGAAGTTTGAAAAAGTGAGTAGTTAATGTGATGTGATTCTATTTAAGTTTGAAAAGTGAGTAGAAGTGGAGTAGTTTATAAATTTTATATGATACGATGGTATAGTATATTATTTTTTGATGGAATTGATGATGTAGAATTGATTTATTTTATTTAAAAAATAAAAAGTGGGGCCCACATAGAAGTGTGAAATAGTGGGGTAAGGGGGGTAAACCCCCCTTCTACCCGAACGGGGCCTTGGTGTTTCCCCCTTGACACTTTTCATTCAAATTACATGACACTTGAACCTAGCAAACATTCCACTTCATGCATAATCGCCATCAGTTTCACGGTCGCGGATCACCTTAAAAATCCTATAAATAGGAGTGTCAACTAAGTTTAATGAGTGACCAATCGCTGATCGGATGACTTAATCCGGTCGAGTTGTAGCATGACCTATCAACAATCTATCAGAAATCGAACCCTAATTATCTCCACAAGGAGGGAGTTTGATTTTAATAATTACACAGGGCGTTACTGATTATGTGATCTAATTTGGGTCCTAAGATGGATGATTAACTACTCTGAGAAGTACCTAGGTCAAGCTATGCATAAATGCGCAACATGGATGCGTGAATTTTTAAGACTTTTTATGTGCAATTTATTTCGATGCTACAAAACGATGACAAATGCAATCACTTTATAACACACACAAACATACAATTGCTCATATTTAAGTTCCTGGATTCAATGTTGTATCCAATTCAATTAATCAAGCATCCAAATATATAAGTAAAACCTTATTTACCATGTCAAGAGTTCTTAAGTTTAATCAATGTGTCCTTTAATCAGGATCTTAGTCTCACAACACACACAAACATACAACTACTCATATTTAAGTTCATGGATTCGATGTTGTATCCAATTCAATTAATCAAGCATCCAAATATATAAAATAGAACCTTATTTACCATGTCAAGAGTTCTTAAGTTTAATCAATGTGTCCTTTAATCAGGCTCTTAGTCTCTCAACACATTTACCTTCTTGATACAACACAGAGTCATAAGTTAATGTAAAACATAGATCATGCAAAAGTTCGTGTTTAATCAATAATTAATCCATGGCAATTTAGGGACTTAAGGACACATTAAACCAACTTAATTTGTGAATTAAGACTTGATCAATGAAGGTCCAAGGTAAACATGATTATCTGGTTTTTAATTTAAGAGTGTGCAAGATATCCAAGTCTATCACATTAAAATCACGACAACACCTTTAAAATGACATTTCAAGTTGGATAAAAAGGATGCAGAAGATATTAATTCATCAAGACATGAGCATAATTGTAAGAAAAACACAATAGTTGCTCTGAACCCAAGGCTAGAATATGAATGTGGTCGTTAGATCAAATTAGATGGATCTAATCCAATAACAGTTATGCATCTGATTCATCCCTCTCCTCTACACAAGGCGGTTACTGGGGCGGGGTTCCGGTGAGTTCGAGGTGCCTCCTCCTCACTCTGATCTACATCTTGAAGGTCTGAGGAGGTTCATGTGTGCTTAGCGAAGATGCTGGTGAGGATCTCGATGGATGAGGGTTGATGAAGTACTATGGCGATGAAGTGAATTCAAAGAATAAGCTCGATGTTATAACTCTTTAGAAAGTCCAATCGATGAAGCCTCTTGCCCCCCCCCCCCCCCCCGCAGATGTTAGCATACACATGCACAAAGATGAATATACGAGAGGTAAAAGAGGGAGAGATGGAGGCTTTGTGGAGGTAGAGGAGTCTAAGCCCGATGGGTTCCCATACACGTGCAAGAGTCGAGAAAGATCAAGGTAGTCAAAGCAATGTATAAGCGAAGGGAAGATGTGAGGCATTGCACAAAGATGTCAAAGAAGATAGAATGTGTTTGAGTGATCACGTGTTGGTGAAGGTGAGAGTGTGTGATATGATCAATAAGAGAAAGAAAGCTGGGACAAAGAAACGAAAGTGAAGAAGCTTACCCTGTGGAATAAGACAACTAATATGGGATGAACTGTGAGGTGGGATCAGTGTTGTAAAAGTCGCCCGACTGGCCCGATTAGTAGGTCCGACTAGTCTAGTCAGTGGGGTGGCCGACCGAGTACCTACTAATTCCGACTAGGTACACTAATCGACCAATTTTCGCTCGGAGATACCGTATTTTTTAATGTTTTACTTTTTTTAAGCAAACTTAGTATAATATGCCTAATGTTTTATTTAAATTCAATATTTTCTTTTATTTTATTATGGTAGTATATAAATGTACAAAATCTATGTAAATATATGTATAAAAATGAGTTATATATTTAAAATTATTATAAAATTCAAAGTCGATTAAAGTCCGACTAAATCCGATTAGTCGCCCGACTGCCGATTAATCCTTAGTCAGTGACCCAACCGACCGAGTACCGACTACCGACTTTTGCAACCTTGGGTGGGATACATGCCTGGAGGTGAGGAGTCGAATCCTTGGTCGTTGCTTGACCAAATAGGTTGTGCTTGGAAGCTCCAGCAACTTCGGTGACAGGATGTAGCATGATGAAGTATTGTCGTGGATCACGTTGGAGTGAAGTCCCTTCTTCACTCACTAGCTATTTGATCTATCACAAATCGGGAGATAGGCTCAGGGGGTCACTCGCGTAAAGGTAAATGGGGGCTAAACCATGCCAGAGAAGAGGTGTAAAAATAAGGCTAGGGGTGGTTCCAAGTGATGGTCATGGGGTTTAACCATCCCTCCATTGACTTGCAGTTGGATGAGGGTCAGGGATGGGTGGCACATGAAGAAGAAGGAAGATGGTTCTACAACAGGAAGTGGTTGGTTTGCGATGAGGATGATCGACACATGCGAGAAATAGCAAGAAGTTGGCTGATTGGTGCATTTGAATGAAGAGGAGAGTGCGGGATGGAGGTTGACGAAACGAGCGACCATTGGATATGGAGATCCAACAACGGAGAGAGGCTCGAGTGGAGGGATGAGATTGCTCTGATTATATCGGATTTGATGGTTGTGAAGTGGGCGCCATTGAATGACCCGGATCATATCCTATGAGTGCATCCAACAACTGAGGTGTGATGCAGAAGAGGACAAAGGGCCAGTCTATGTGGCTCAATTAGACGGAGCCATATGGACCAATAAAAAATAAATATAATAAAAAACAAAGAAAATCAAAAACAAATTTTTACGTGTCAGATGGACAGTATTGACACATGGAAATTGTAGATCTTTTTGAGATCTACAAGTTTCGTGTTGAATAAAACGTCAAAATAGGTCACATGTACATACTTTTATTTTTGCAAGTATTTTTAAAGGTAAAAAATACTTGTTTTTAATTTATTTCGATTATTTTATTTTTAAAATCTATATTAAATTTCAAAACAAATATTTACATCATTAATCTTTTGATATCTTTTGTATTTAAAGAACATAAAAAATAAGTGCACAATAAAAAAATTATGTGCGTTAATTAGGATTAATTATATATATATGATCAAATGTTAATTAATGTTAAGTATGGTTATTTATTTGATAATTTAAGTAAGAGCGATAATAGATAATAATTGCGATGACAAATCATGGATTTATCAATGAGTTGAGTCATTCTCAACTCGTACTCAAACTTGATAACCAGACTCAAAGTTGAGCTTGGACTATGTATGCTAAGTCCAAGAATGATGGCTCGACCTTAAACTTATTGAGTTCGAGTTAGCTCTTGAGCCTATTAACAAGCTTTTCGTGGCTGATTTATATTGATTGTTTGTGCGTGTTCTCTAAAGAAGGTTGAACTCATTAGGAGTCTCCTCAGTATTAGTAATGCATTGAGGTTTTTTTACTACAATATATAAAATTATCTATTCGTGTATATTTGATAATCGATAAAAAAATGATGCATACTATAAATACATATAAACATCACACAACTTCAAATAACATGCTCGTGTCACATCATTTTATCCTTATTCATACGTCGTGTATGTTCATATGGAATGGGAAATATATATAAAACTAATAGTCAATGAAAATATTTTCAAGTATCTAATATTAGCACTTCTATTTTTTCTTTAGCAAATTGACTTGTATCAAATTGTCTTGTATTTTATCTTTAGCACTTTATTAAAATTTAAAATCAATAAAAATATTTTCAATTATCTAATATTATATAAAACATAATATGATGGTATTTTGACAAGAAACAAAACTAAAAATCATAAAAATAAAAAATAGGTATTTTATACCTTCGAAAAAATAGTTTTAAAATTTACATCTTTTGCAAATCTTTTTCTGCAATATTTTAGATAACATTATTTTGAGAAAGTTTTTTTATTTGATTTTTATTTTGAGGTCTCTTATTATTTATTTCAATAATATTCTCATTGGGGAACACTTTCTTTTTTGTCGTTGGTCCGCGTCACCCACTAAAAGACAAAAAAATTGAAATACCTCACTCCCAGTGGTGAAGACCTCCTCCAATCACCATCTTCTCCACCATAATAAAAAGAGCTTCAAGCCCCATTTTTGAAGCCATGCACCATTAGTATCCTTATTCTAGCTCCTCCACATCCATTGTGACAGGGTGGAGGTTGGAGACGAAGCCACGACAAAGAGAGGACTCCTTGGCGTAATCCCTTGGTATCTTGGCACCACTGTATCACAAGCTCTTAGCTTGTCAAGCTTCTTCTTCACCGGAATCGAGGCCATGGCCGTTCATTCTCATTAGAGAATCGACCACCATAGGCGACTAACTTCACATGTTGTGTTTTCCTTCTTGTAGTAACTTTAGATTTTTTTCTTCTTCTTGTAGTTTAACAATCCATCATCTTCAACGCTCATTCATCCTCCTCGACGCGACTCATACCCCATTGCCGCCATCCTTCGCTATTCTAGGAATCTCCCCACACAATCCCCTCCATCTTTGACCACATACGATGGCCGGAGCACCTCATTCTTACCTCACCATGTCGAAGGAAAAACCATTCATACCCCCATTTTGTGCGTACCTAAGATCTGACCGACTTCCCCAAAATAAAGCCCCTTTTTAGCATTTACATGAACCAAGCAAATAGGGTGGAGCATTGGGCCGGGCCGACCCGAACCTGACCCTGACCCGACCCGCAAAAGCCCGAGCCCGGCCCGAACCCGATGTACAAGTGGGCCAGGCTCGGGTCTTCATTTTTGAAAAATATTATGCTCGGGCTGGGCCGGGCCCAAACCCGAAGTACAAACGGGTCGGGCCCGGGCCCTCATATTTCAAAAAATCACATTAGAACTAAATTAGGGGACACTGATTTACAATCAAAATACATCTAATACTTCCTTCATCCATTAATAATAATATTATATAGTAACAATACATCCAATATTCATGTGTTATGGATGAATTATATCCATAAAATAAATTGGAATCAAAGTGCAACTTCATGGGATCAAAATAAGCGTAGGTTGAGCCCGGCCCGAGCCCGAGCCCGAGCCTGACCCGAACCCGAGCCCGATCTCACAGGCCTTGGGTCGGGACCGGGTCCTCAGTTTGCTGAAAAAAGCGGGCCTTGACCTGGCCCAAGGCCCACAGAAAAGTGATGGGCTTGGGTCGAGCTTTCCCGGGTTGGGCCGGGTCGAGCCCAATGCTCCACCCTACAGACAGACACACCTTCTCCATCGAGTCTCCACCCTTCACCAGAGGTCAGCCATCACGCTCCCGTGATCGTCTTTTGTTGAACTACACCCGGGCACAACCATCTTCAGTCGTCACCATAGGAAGAAGAAGGGAGAAGGGCGGACAACAATTTTCGTCCGATCAAGAGTCCCTTCCCCCTCTTTTAATCTCAACCGTCCATAGAACAACAAGGTGAGGCATGAGATCTACTGCATCCACGCGCATCCACGCCTGCCACATGGATAAGTTGCGGATTTAAAAGAAAACCCCTGCAATTTTGGGTTATTTTAGTAAGTTATCACACTTTTTTGAGCTGTAGTTTCATTCTTATATTTTCATCTGTATCCCTGCACTTAAATGCTCATAAATCGTTCAACTCTGTTTTCCGAGAAAATTTTTTCCATTAGGAAGTTGCTTTAAAGATCTACATCATATCCAATTTTTAAAATATCATGATGTACTACTGGTAATGGTGAATTTTTTAATTCAGGGTACTTGTTTGTCGTATTTTGTTAATAACTATTTGAATGTCTGATATCACTAGCCTATTTTTGGTATGTTGTGGAATTATATTAGACAAAACTTGTGTCCAAACTTCAAATGAAGATCTTCTTATTTGTGGCATGCAGAATTTCTAAAACATTTTGAGTGATTATTCATTTATGAGCATGCTTCATCTATTTGAAAATCCAAAAACATGGTAATGTGCCCATGATATTGTTCTATAATTAGATCTTGTTGTTGTAATTTAATCTTATTGTGTGGATCATCAAAAAAAAATCAAAAGTATCATTTCATCCTTCCTACTATCTTTTATTTTCAATCTGATCATTACATCTTAGAAAAATACCAAAAAATACGGTAGCTTGACATCATCTATATCTATATCATATCCGAAGGGCATGTAGTGATATTAGATCTAGTGTCCAAAAACTAAAAAACACTTCGAAACTTGAAAAAAATAATTAAAAATGACACGGTTTCAAAAATCCAAAATCACAACCCTTTCTTATTTTATATAATCTTATATGTCTAGGGAAAATATATTTATATTTTTAGGACTTCATTTTGAACTACTGGTAATATTTTTTGAGTGTTCTATCTGCATTCCTTTTCCAAAATAGAATTGTCCGCTTTATCTTATTACTTGTATTGTCTTATTCATAAAATTTTCTAAAAGCAATTGCACGATTAATTAGAACACAAAAAAACTATTCTCTTTATTTTAACTTTATTTAACCTATTTTAAAAATCCAAAAATATTTTCTCTATTTTTATTATTAATCTCTCTATTGTTATTATATATATTTGTCATTATTATTTATATTAGTATTACTATATTTTTATTTGTAAATATAAAATCACAAAACAATTTGCATATTTAATTTAAAAAACATAAAATAAAAAACCCACACAAAAAATACATAGAAGAAGAACACACATATTTTGCACATTTATTTGCACCATTCTCCAGTTTTGCTCCATTTGTTCGACCTCTACGCTACTTGCACATGTACACATCTTTTGTATAGTTATAACAAAATCCAACTTAACGTATTTTAATTTTCAGTACTATATATATATACGTGGGGTTAATTGTTGATTTTATACGATTCTGTGAGCGGTCGCCACAACGACTTTGTATTCACCTTGTGAGGACATAGCCATATTCACAAGTCCACTGGACGAGGGATTTTTTAAATAATTCTTGCTACGCCCCGTACTTCCTGTGTTTGACCCCTAACTGCTTGTCCACTATACACTTGTATGTAGGGTATAATAAATCTTGATTCACACCTTGACTTGATTGTTTTATATTATTGTGTGAGTTGATATTGAGATTAGTCGGAAATATTGCGAGAGGTCACCTCAACAATTGTGCAGCTCACTTTGTAGGCACGCACGACCTCCTCCTTACATCTTCGGCTATTTTAGGAGGATGATAGCATCAATGGTCACCTTGGATGAGGTAATGCAAGACATGTGCATAGGCTTCAGTGGGTTCATTGTGACAAGCATTGGATGTGTTCTGTTGTTGTTCATCTTTATTCAACGCCATGGGTGTTACCCCATTGTCATGCCATGGGCCCATACAACTTGAAAGATAAAGGGATCCCCACTGCTATTGCCAATGCTTATAACGGAGATCATGCGATATTTTGTTCCCATGATGGGCAATTGTCATATAGGACGAGCCATGTATCGTTGGATGGGTTCCCATAACAAATCAAATATTTCGAATTTGAAGTTACCCCTGCCACACATTTGTCTATGCAATAAAGGGGTTGCTAGCGATGGTGCATGATGAAGCTGGAAGGAGACGATGCTCCAAGATGAGGGCACCGTGGGGGAAATGTGGGGACAGGGGTGACAAAGGGGTGAGAGTGGTTAAGGAGGAATGGGAATGGTATAATTTGCAAATTTAATATACAACGAGGGTAAGAATGTCACGTTTTTAACAGATTTTATCCACTATTAATGGATAAATGGATGAATGTTTTTTTGGTAAGTAATGAGTAACTTGTATATTCCATCAAAAAGTAGTAGAAATAGAAACAAATGAGGCTACCAAGTAGCCCTAAGTATAACATCAAAACAAATTGAAGACGACGAAAGGAACCCACGGAACAAGTTTCATCAATTATTCTTAATGTTGATGACAATACGAGCAATGTTGTCGATGATAGATGCGACTGAGCGGGGACTTGACGAGGTCTATCTCTGGTTTATCTCGGCCCAAATATGCCATACCGCTACAACAATAACGGTCGATGCTGTATTGCATGATCTTGAATCCACGATGCCAACAATCCAGGATAGCGTTTCTAGAAGAGGGGCCGGCGGTGCAGGAAATCCTAATATCGAACATGTACCCAACTAAAGGTCAATCAAGAATGGGTAGTTGAATAGAAGATGCACATGAGATTCGGGAACCGTAGCGCATAGGTAGCAAGCGGAGGGGACAGTCCAACCAAATCTAGCAAGTTTGTCCATGGTTGGTTATCCCTCTAGGATGGCATGATATAACACTCATGAGAAATTGAGGGGGTGCTATGAGCCCAGACAATAGGGGCCCAGAAGGGATACATGGCCCTAGGATGAAGTAGGTCATATGCGTATGTGAATGAGAACCCCTCTTGCGAGCGCACCAAACCTAGGGTCGGACAACATCGTTGATAGTAGAACAAATATCACATTTTTCCCCAAAATGATCCGCCACACACTCGAAACCAAAAAAGTGCCAAGCCTCCCAGAATGACTCATAAAAGGTACTTTTTGCGCATAAACACAACCCTAAATGGAAGAGTTCGCAGAAATAAGCCTCCAAGGCATAAAGCAATCATAGTCTCGCGAAGTAAGGATAAAGACTTCAACCCCATACCACCTTCCTGCTTGAGAGGGCACACTGTCTCCCAAGCGATGTCATGATGACGTCGACCTTATAGAAAGTTACTAAAAAGCTAATTTAGCTGATGAACCACTTTAAGGGGGAGAAGGGCGCCCACAATTCGGTATAAGAATACACCACACACATCAAAGTTGAGGAGTTGAGCATGGCCTGCATCGAGAGAACTTTGGGATTCCGACCCTGAGTAAGTGACATGATGCGGTATTCTAGGACCCTAGAGTCACAACTTATCCCACAGGAGGAGAGTGGGAGTCCTAGGTAAATGGAAGGCACCGATTGCCTCAAGATACCCAACTGTATGGTAGAAGCAAAATCTTGAGGGTACCATTCAGGCCTAAACACAGCTTACTATTCCTTGGATTGAGTTTCAGCCCAGAAACAGATTCAAACGAGAGGATGATATCTTTGACCGAAATGAGGGAGCGAAGAGAGCTCCTGCAAAAGAAGAGGATATCATATGCATAGATAAGATGGGATGCCACAATATTCCGACCATGCCCCATTGGCAAGAAGTGGCCATTTGAGATAGCCTTCTCCACTAGGCAGGAGAGCGTTTCCATCCCAACAGTGAAAAGCAATGGACTGAGAGGGTCAACCTGCCGCAGACTAGAAGTCCCTTGGAAAACCCGTAAGGGACTCCATTTACCAAAATAGAGAAGGACGTGGTGGAGATACATGTCCTAATCTAATTAATCCATTTGCTATGGAACCCCATAGCACGCAGAGCATCGATGATGAAAAGAATGTTCTATGATACTGGTATCAAAGGCTTTTGAGATATCAATCTTCAAGCATGCCTTGTTTCGACCTGCTTTCATGTCAAAGCCCCATAGTAGTTCACTCGCGAGCCTACTATTATCGTTGATGGAACGCCCCCTCAATAAAGGCAGTTTGGTTAAGTGAGATGAGGTGGGGGAGAACAATGACCAGTTTAGAAGCTAGCAACCTCACAAAAATTGTGTAGACCATATATGGTGCAAAAATTTATAAGGCTTGAAGGAGTCCCTATCTTAGGAATAAGGGTAAGGAAGGTGCGGTTCACCTACCTTACCATACTCCCACACATGTGAAGAAAATCCACGACCGCACATATAACATCTTTGACCATGTTCCAATGTTTTTTTAAACCAGCACTAAACCTGTCCGACCATGGAGCCTTGGACGAGCCAATGGAGCAAATTGCATTCTAGATTTCCTCTCCTCCAAACGACCGAACCGGTCAGGATTTGGCCTGGTCTGTTAAACAACGCATCAATGCCGGTGGGGCGACCTTAGGAGGGCATGGATGTGCATGGCCCGACAAGGACGAGAAGTGCTCCAAGGCAATGCGAGCAACCTCCGAGAGGTGGTATGCGACCCGACCCTCCTCGTATAGTAGTTGATGGATATAGTTTCTAGCGGATCTTGCATTAGCGGATAGATGGAAGAACTTCGCGTTGTGATATCTGATGCTTAACCAGTCGACCCTGCTCTTTTGCTTCCAAGCCGATTCAAGGTCACAATCAACCTTTCACATTCCATTCCGAAATGGATGAATGGTAATCACAACAGAGTTAGAATTAGCAAGTTTATAGAGGTCATGGGATAAATACAATGTATTCAGGGGAGCAGATAATCGGCAATGTTATCAGGGTTCGTGATGTAAATTTCTCTTTTTTCTTTTCTATCTCCGTCCGACCAGTCCCGTGAAACCTAACCCCTACCCTCCTTCATACTCTACCTTTCGACGTCTACAATATCGCCGTTACCTTACCTTTCCGCTGCCCTACTACCATCTCCTCGCCGCCTCTGACTCCTGTCGCCGCCGCCACAGCCAACTCCGCCTTCCCTTTCTCTCGCCATCGACACCCCATATACCTTCTCCAAATCCCAGCTACCGCCGACGTCGCCGTTTGGTGAGTTTTCCCCACCTGCATGTTTTGATGCTCTTCATTACGTCTTCGTACCTTTCGAGAGCAGTGACCGTGGGATCGGCTGAAATCAAAGTTTTTTTTTGCGGAGATTGATGGCTCTACGGAGTTCTTCCACATAGCTAAATTAGATTTTTTAAACCATTAAAGAGCAGATCTATTGCCACTTTTGGGAAGTTGATTAGTCATTCTCTTTTAAGGTTACAATATAGCTTGGTGCCATGGGCAAATAAGCATCTGCAGTAGCGGGGTCGGAATTGTGCTCATGCTCCACTCAGGAGAATAGTTTCCCAATACTGATAGACCATCGTTCCGATGAATAATGTAGAGAAATACAATGCAGAACAATACTGAATAGCAGTACAGTGAATAATGCTCATGGTGTTGAAATTCACGGGTACCTCTCCAGTGGTTGAAACAAATACTAGTCCAATTGGCCCTGTCTGGTTATCTCCTTGGGCCTCGGCAACAGCCACACGATTTGATTGCAAACTTCCATGAGTAGGCGTCATATAATCTATCTGCATCCCTGTCAACTTCTTTTGCGAATTGACCATTCAGAACATGGAGAGGTTTTCTTTGGTGATGGGCATTTCAGTTGCTTGAAGTTTGGTCGAGGTCTTTCATACTTCTTCGAGGGGTATGAAAGGTGGGCGTGCTTGCTTATTAATACCGAGATGTTACTTCTATCAGGTGGTTCCATGTCGAGGTGATTCCCTTTGGTCGGGAATAAACTATACTGAAAGTCTTTGATGTAGGGTCATCAGTAATGCAACACCATAACAATATGTGCCTGCAATTCACACGTTATTGTTGTCTCGTGTTGAATTGTACTGTGTGTGCTCGTCAGGGAAGGAAATCGGATCACCACCGGGGTCAATTGTGGAATTTGTTGTCATATGCGGTGTGTCTAGGTGGTGGTTCCACTGATAGTCTCTAAGCTTTGATGTTATTGGTGATGTTGGTTGAGGATGCGAGTGATGTGCCTTTGCCGACATAAGCACATTAGCATCAATGGTGAAGAGGTAGTAGTGTCAGTTGGACCACTTCTTTTTAAAAGTGAGGGGCATCCACCTCTAATAGGTAAGACAAGAGGTCATCACATCTTTTGAGGAATGTTGACATTTGATTCGTAAGCTGGTGTTGGTGTGAATTTATGGTTTTTCTTTTTAACTCGGGATATGTATTATGCATCAAACATGCCATACTCATACTTGGAGAATTGTCTATCAAAATCTATGGTAAATGGTGTTGCTATTTTGGATATTGTGGGTCGAAAGCAGTTGTAGTTCCAAGTGGGCACTTCCTCCTGCATAGGCAAGGAATTACAGAGGATTTGTGTTTTGGTTCCAGTAGGACATATGGCTAATGCGGATCTAGGTTTAGTAATGTGCACATTGAGCGAATATGCTTCTTGGTTCAGACGATGGCTTTAAATCATATTTTGTGTTTCTCTTAGGCTCCTTTTGCAGGAACTTGTGACAACAATGTCACCCATGTTGTAAAAGTCCCCCGACTGGCCCGACTAGTAGGTCCGACTAGTCTAGTCAGTGGGGTGACCGACCGAGTACCGGCTAATTCCAGCTAGGCACACTAGTCAACCGATTTTTGTTTGGAGATACCATATTTTTATATGGTTTTGCTTTTTTATAAGCAAATTTATTATAATATGCTTAGTGTTTTATTAAAATTCAATTACTTTTCTTTTCTTTTATCATGACAGTATAAAAATGTACAAAATCTATGTAAATATATGAATAAAAATGAGTTATATATTTAAAATAATCGTAAAATTCAAAGCCGATTATAGTCCGACTTAATCCGTTAGTCGTCCGACTGCTGATTAATCCTTAGTTAGTGAGTTGGCCGATCGAGTACCGACTGCCGACTTTTACAACCTTGAATGTCACTATCTAGTGGGGAGTATATATATATCTCGTGTTCCTGAAGCTGAAGGGTGGTGAATATGCAAAGGGGGTGGTTGAAGCTATTGTGGCATGGATTGAATGACAACGACGGTCGCGACAATTGAGCAATGTTAACCACTGTGAAGGATAGTGTATGATAAGCATGCATGGTGGGGGGCGTTCAAGCCTTTCACAAGAGCATTATACCTGCATTGTACCTATCAGTTTGGTGAAGGCTTTACACGGGGAGATGAGAAGGTGATGGGGAAAGTTGAGGACCTGAGGTGGAAGGGGGAGGAGGTGATAATGTGGGGTGGGGAGGTTCAATGATAGAATGCGACTTGATTCTTAATTGGCACTCTATTAAGATTGAAGGGGCACCATATTATAACGCTTCAAGGGCAGAGGGCCATTAACAAGGTGATGAGACAAGGGGATATACATGCTATATAGATTGAAGGACTACAAGGATATGATAGAAAGAAGGATGTCTAAGGGGAACATGGATGCGGTGAGTGTTATTGATGCGATGTATGTATAAAGTTGTTTGGGGATTGTTTTGCGCTAAGAGGTGGATGTGTTGTGGTAGGTTGACTTGAACTACAATGAACCCCATTAAAAAGCGTTGTGGATTGGGGGAGTGTGGGGAGGTTGCACCACGTTAGGGAATTTCGGTGTATGCTCTAAAGAAAGGTCCTCTTATGGAATGCACATCATTTCTTAAACCCCAAGAAATGACGATGTTGGATTGCTATTTAAGCAAGCAGGTTATTAAGACAATTTTGTTATAGAGATTGCTTATGTGGAGGCGCTTGCTTGGAAGTAGACTAATAGATGTCCGAGCGGTTAGATCTCAAGGAAGTTCAGTTGGCAATGATTTCTCGAAGTTCATAGATACATACAATGGGTACATGATGTTTGATGGTTGAGATGAGGAGGACAAATGACCTTTAGAGACCTTGACATAGATGTGGTCAGAATTATGGATGGCTAACTTTTAATTCTTTCACTTTCCCGATGATTGACATATATTTCTATATCACATTGACTGTCCAAGATCTTGTTAAGGATTTTGGGGGAGAAGACTTGTACACCATTGAGTTTTGGGGATTAATTAGGGAGCTACCACTTGTGGTTTTCGAGGCCTCCGATTACAAGTTTAGGAATTTTTGGTTGTTGGAGGATGATTTCATGGTAATGATGGAGGAGGTTTTGTAGCCATATTATTCAAGGATCCACAACTTTCAAAGTCGTCTGCAAGGGGAGAAAAAAGTACTGATGCCTATTGGTGAATAATAGTTTTACTAGATTAAATGATTCTAGGACTCTCTTAGAGGAAGAGCTTGGTGATAGATCCTTACACTGAAAGGTGCTAATTGAAGAGGACATGAAGCACGAGGTGGAATGGAGGCAACATTCAACAATTAGACATACATGGCCAAGGAAGGGGATGCAAAAATTGCCTTTCCCCACATTGTTGTTATTGGTAGGCATCGAGGCATGCATATCTTGGTTTCAAAGAGACATATAGGCAGGGATCCACTACTTTACTTTCAATGTAGTTTTGAAGCTAGTTAGCTTTGCAGTAGCTTCTTTGCATGTATAACAATATAAGTGTCATGTTCATCAACAACATGCAAAGAAAAGCGATGATGCGTATGGGCGATTAACCGTTTTGATATAATAAAGGATTCAAGGGCCCTTTAGGTGGAAGAGTTGGTGATCAGGCTTTATGCCAAAAGGTGGTTGAAGAGGACATAAAACATGAGGTTGAATGGGCTTTATGAAGGCATCAATTTAAACATACAAGGCTAAGGAAGGGGATACGAATATTGCCATTACCTTTAGTGATATGTAGAGAAAGAGCTTCATCCATTCCATCAGGGTATGGGGATCTTGATTTCAAGGAGACATATACGTTGGGAAAGTGTAATTGATTGTTTTAGGTAGTCGAGCAGACACAATAACAAGGTTTGATGGTGATGGCCAAGGAGGGGTACCAATAAGTTGCAGTCAAGACAAACCTAAGAACTTGGAAAGCTTAATTTTGTTTGGAAAGCTTAATTTTATTTGGTCTTCAAGTCTTGATTTTTTTAAGAGGAGGTCTTCAAGTCTTGATGGCTTCCCAACCTTTTCAAGGAGTTCCTGGTTGTAGTTGGCACAAAAGTGATGGTTGCTTTAGAGGAGTTTCGTGAAGGGATGCATGTTTGGTATGTTGAACAAAGCATTATTTTTCTTCTTTATTTCTGGTTATGTTCTATAGAGAGTTTTGTCCGATCGTGAAGGAGGATCTCATGGAGGTGGTACAGGAGTTCGTTAGTGGGAATTATGGATTTGAGCGATTGAACAATGTGCTCTTGTTCATGTTTCCTAAGAAGGAGGTGCCTAGTCGGATTGAGGACTTCATACACATCGCTCTCTCCAATGCGGTTTATGTTTTTTTATTGCCAAGGCATTGACCAATCAGCTTCGTAACGTCATGAATGATATTATCTCCCTGGAGCATACGACTTTCATCCCTGGTCGATCCACGACGGATGGCATGATGTTTGGTTCTGAGATTGTGCTAGACTGGAGGAGGAGGAAGGCTAAGGGTCTCTTGTGGAAGGTGGACTTCTCCAAGGCCTATGACTACATGGACTAGCATTTTCTGGGGGCTTCACCGCAGAAAAGGGGTTCCCCTGACATCTGGCTGGCTTGTACGAAACGTTGCATCACTACGACCTTTTACCCAGTTCTGATTAATGGGCGCTTGAAGGGTGGTTCTTTCACCTCCAACGTAGAGTTCATCAAGGATGCCTGCTGGCTCCCCTCTTGTTCGTTATTGCAGTTGATGGTTTGACGACTATGATGAAGCCAGAGTCGGCTAACGATCTTTGCTCATGTTATAGTAATGGTGACATTACTATATCGTTACTTTAGTATGCGGATGATACCATGTTATTTCCGGAGGATCCGAATTCTGGAGCACACTAGAAGAGCTGCTCAAATTTTAGACATCTTTGGTGATATCTCGGGTTTGCAAATTAATAGAGAGGAATATGTTATTCTTCCTTTTGGTTTGACGGTGCCAGAGGTGTAGGCGGCATTTGATACTCTTCGCTACAATACCGGGGAGCTGCCCATCATGTATTTGGGCCTCCTTTTGGTCAGGTGTAGGATAGAGGCTCGTGATTGGAAGATGGTTCTTGATCGGTTGGAGTCCATGACGTCTGGATGGAAGGCGGTCGCCATCTCCAAGGGTGGGAAGCTGATATTGCTTAAACACGTGCTCTCAGCAGTATCGATTTTCTTTTGTTCAACCAAACTGGTGCTAAGTGATATTCGCAAGAAGTTGGAGGGTTTGACGAGAAGGTTTTTTTGGTCAAACAGGAGACATGAAAAGAACGGTCTTCATTTGGTTGATTGGTCTGTGATTACCTCCACGAAAAAAATGGTGGATCGGGAGTTCTGAAGGTTGATTGCATGAATAAGGCCTTGATTGCAAAATGGCTAGTTAGATTATGGGGCGAATCAGATGATTTGGTGTGTCGTATCCTAAGAAGGATTTACAACCTTATTAGGGGGTTGGACCTTCTAGAGGGGGGGCATGGAACGTCTAGGGTTAGGTTTTTGGGGTGGGATACAAGAACCTCGATCTAGGACCGTTGCTCCGATACCATGCTGGGAGAAGCAAAACTCATATCATAAAAGAGACCCCATGGCTCTCTTATATAGGATAAAAGCAATGGGTTAATTACATAGAAGTACATGAAGGACATAGAAATAAGAAAAACATAACTCGAGATACAATTATCTCAACAGATATTGTTGCTATTCGATTCCCATCCCCCTTATAGTAGGGCATCGAGAAGATTTTGCCTGAGATGGTAGGTAAGATACAACCATTCCTTGGTAGTGGTGAGAGTTTTAGATTTTGATTGGATGATTGGGCATGTGATGGTGCTTTGAGGGTAGGATGGAGGCTCGTGATTGGAAGCTGGTTCTTGATCGGTTGGAGGCTAGGATAACTGGATGGAAGGCGGTCACTCTCCCAAGGGTGGGAAGCAGATATTACTCAAACACGTGCTCTCAGCAGTACTGATTTTTTTGTTCAACCAGACTGTGACCAAGTGGTATTTGCAAGAAGTTGGAGGGTTTGATGAGAAGGTTTTTCTGGTCTGACGGGAGACAGGAAAAGAACAATCTTCATTTGGTTGACTTGTCTGTGATTACCTCCATGGAAAAGAATGGTTGATTGGGCGTTCTAAGGTTGATTGCATGAATAAGGCATTGATTGCAAAATGGCTGGTTAGACTGTGGGGGCGAATCAGATGATTTGGTGTGATGTATCCTAAGAAGGATCTAGAACATTAGAGGTTCTTTCAATATTGCTGCTATTCGATTCCCATTCCCTTTATGAGTTATGACAAGGCATCGGGAAGATTTTGCCTAAGGTGGTGGGGAAGATGCAACCGTTCCTTGGTAGTGGTGAGAGTTTTAGATTTCGATTGGATGATTCGACAGGTGATGGTCCTTTGGGACACTGTTTCCTCTGTCTTCTAGCAATTGTCGAGGACAAAGAGGCTTTTGTTGGCCAGATTTGGTCGCATAGCATATGGTCTCCATTGTTTGTGGTTGAGTTCTTTGAGCAAAGGATGGAGAACTTCTTCCGTTTGCAAAGAGAGTTGGCTTCTGAGAGTGACCCATCTTTGGGCAGGGATCACTTCGGGTGTGCAAAAGGGACGTTTAATGTGAAGAAGGCTTATAGACTTTTCACAAATGATGTTTTGGCACATCGTGAGGATACTTCTCATGGCATGAAGATGGTATGGACTAGCGTGATACCTCAGAGAGTCAAGGTCTTCATGTGACTAGTGGTACATGGTCCCATCCTTACCAAAGCACGTCGAACGGGATCTTGCGGGTGGATGATAGTTTGTGTGATAGGTGTGGCGAGGAGGTAGAGGACCTAGACCATCTCTCCTTCAAACACGATCACTCGGTTCAGGTATGACGGTTGGCGATGATTCCATGACTTAGTGTGGATGATAGTGTGGTCTTCTAGAATTCCATTCGAATGTACTGTGTCAAATCTCACGAGGACAACTCCAAACCATTTGCGATGCTTTGGGCCATTTTGCGTGCGTAGAAGGAGCTCATCTTTTGCGGTCAATGTTTTTATTCACAAAATGTACTTGAACATCACAAGGCATTATGCTCCGCATGGCCAATTGTACCTTAATTTCCCAATATTTTTAATATAAGTAGCGGTAGGTCTCATCTTTGGATGCCATCATTTTTCATTTCAAAAAAATAATTTTCTTATTGATTAAGAAGGATGCACCTCATAGGGTAGAAGCCTTCATGTCAATCGCCTTTTACATGCAATGTACCTAATCATGGCAAAGCTCCTGATTAAGAGGTTGTGGTTTGTCTTGGGTAACATGGTTAGCCATTAACTTATGCTCTTTATACTTTGCAAATCGATGAATTAACTGATGCTCTTTATACTTTGCAAATCGATGATGGATATCATGGTGATTGCTCAGAGATGGTAGTAGATTGGAAGTGGTGGCTATCAAGACTTTTCTAGAACATGGGCTTACCCTAGTAGGGGGAAATCCCCTCCCGTCCAATCAACAAGCTGAGCCTATCAATGTCCATCTTCCTAGGATAGTTTGTCCTAAGAGCGGGCTTCGAAGAGAGCACATATCTTGCTGCATACGGGTCTGGGCCTATGGCTTGCACTCAGAAAGGTCCCGTCTCACAATAGAGGCTCTAAGGCATATGCTACCATGGATTGGGGCTTTTTTGAAGTTCTCTTCACAAAAAGGTGCTTAGATATTTGGATTGCATGAATGAAGAGATGCATTACTGAATATACTAAATATTTATATACAATAATTATATACAATAGACTTTCAAAAAAAATAATTATATACAATAATTATATAAAATTTGGTGAAGTCGCAATTTTTTGTTACATATAATTGTAAACTATAGTTATATCTTAATATATATATATGAATATTCGCATACATCAAAGTGATATCCACATCCATATTTAATTTAAAATGGATGCGGATATGGATGTCAAAATCTTTATATAAGAATTGCGATAGTAGATCAGATACACATATATCCACATATTTTCATCTTCATCCCTATCCATGATGCATGGCTTATCCATCCTACTCTTGCAGTATTACATTGTACTCTATTCTTTGTGAGGGTTCTCTTTGAGAGGTTATACACATCTTATCTTTGGTGGAATTTTTTTAATGGACTCTGCTTTATAGATTAACAATGAGAATTCCTTGTTTTTACTTTTCGAACTTTCTAATGAGGTTATATAGGGATGTGGTGGGTTATAGGATCACCCTACCAAGCTCTACATGTACATACTTGTGGTTTCCTTTGACGGAGCAAGCTCAATCAAATAGATTAAGGACTAATAGGAGATAAGATGGAAGGCAGATTGTCTAAGTGGAAGGTTTGGTGCTTATTAAGGGGAGGAAGTTAGTTCTTTCGAAGTCAGTGTTGGATGTTTTTGATGTTCTACATGTCTACTCATAGATTTTCGTTTGAGGTGCACCATAAGTTGAAGGATTTTATGATGAGATTCTTCAACTCTAGCTATGGGTATTACAATAACGGGTGGTATTGGTGGACATAGGTTTGTTAACAAGACCAATGTAGGAGGGGGATTGTTGGTCCTCATGGTTAATGAGGTGAACATGACACTCCTCATGAAGTGGGCCTATGACATGCATGTTGTATGGGAGGACGATAATATGCTTATTAAAGGGAAGAATGTTGGTTCTTTCGAATTCGTATTTATTTCCCATTTTTGCATGTTTGATCATAGATCATAGATTGTGGTGTATGTGAAGTTGGAGAATTTGATGAGGAGATTCTTCATGTAAATTTTGGGTTTGATGGTAATGAGGTTGCACCATAGATTCAGGTTCGATCATCGTGCTAATGGAGGAGGGAGGGGGGGATAGGTGGTGCTCATGCTCAAGGAGATGAATATAACACTCACGAAGTGGGTATGTGCCTAGTTGAGGGCATGTTATGCATAATAATCTTAGGCATTGATAATTTCTCTTCTAGACGTGACATTTTGATTGGGAGCGTGGGATCCATATTCTAGATGGGTATTTGCTTGGTACTTCCAGATTCGACCCCCCATTTTACAACATGGACTAGGTGATGGTCTTTTAGGCTTTAGAAATATGATCGGTGGGAGGGTGTTATTCATGACCCATTCCTACAATTGTTTGCTACTGTGGCTGCTTATTGGTTGATTTCGGGGAGAGCAATGTATGGTCACCTCCTTTATCTTTAGTTTTATTGAATCGTTGGTTTCTCGAGTGGATGAGGCTAATGGAGGCATTGTGTAGAAGAGGGAGGGGGTCCATTCCCTGGCAGAGATCGTTGGGTTCGGAGAGATGGGAAAATCTTAGTTAAGATGGCATCTAGAGCTCTTGCCATTTTACAAGCTCTAGGAAACTGTTCACTTACTCGGTATTGTAAATTGATATGAAATTCTAGGACTCATTTGAGTGTGAAGATCATGTGGCTAATGCGGAGATCCATGCTATTGCGGAGGTTAGAGCATGACTATTCTCTACCACACACGCAACTTGTCCCTAGTGGCAGGTGGAGCTAGAGGATGTGGATCATCTCTTCTTTTCCTGTCACTTTGTCTTGGAGGTTTGGTGAAGGTTGGGCATGGATTGGGTGGATGCATCTTGATTAAGGAGTTTTGGAGGCCTTTCGTTGATGCATCTTACCGAACTGTGAGGGAGAGGGTGATACCTTTAATATTTTTGCAGGCACTGTTGCTTGCCAGGAGTTCTGTGTTTTTGCGTGGAGTGTCTATGTGGATAACATTTTATAGCACAGAAGCTTTTTATTTCGATTCTTGGCTTTTGTACTTGACGGTATGATCTTTATGTATTCCAGAAGAACACATACCTAGGGTGTTCACCCATAAAGATGAATATTAGCATATATGCTGAGAATCCAGGTGTATCTCGAAATAGATTTATATACTACCCATAGAGCTTCACAATATAAGTTTCCGATGTACATTTTTAAATTTTTACTAGCGAAGGCCATTATATTTGAGGCCATGATATTAAGAAATCCTAAACAAAGTAGCACTAGAGAGCGTTTCATATCAAGTTTGAAGTTTAACATGAAGAAATGACGAAGAAAACTCACCGGAATCATTGAAGAAACATAAACAGCATAGTGTTGAAGTTCAGTAGGAAACAATGCCAACAAATGGATACGGAGAAAAAGGTGAGCTACTGCAAAATATCTCCCCATCTCGTCAATATCCTAGAAATTTATAGTTGTAATGTTACATGTCAATATTCAACCTGACTGCCTCTTCGGATATCAGCATCAGGCTGGAAGGGAAGAGTAAGCGCCTGTTGAAAGTCTAAAGTCATTGCCGCCTGGTATCTGGAAAACCATTTCAGCATCTCTGTTCAAGTAATGAGGGAGATTTGCCGTATTGTCTGTGATATTTCACTGAAATATCGTGTGATGTAGCCCGATATCTTGGAAAATGTTATTAACATCAGATCTCAACTTGCTAGTATGTCTAAACGAAATATCGTGATTTTTTGTTAAAATTATCCGACATTTAATGCCATGGAGGCAACAACTACATCGAATGATTATATAATGCAAATGGAAAGCATTCCTATCCAAACAAATATCAATAATAGCTTCTGGTGCTTACTGGTGTAAACACAGGAGGCGTGCAATTGGATGCACCTGGAAACCACCATCAGACCACACTATCTTGACGGGAACTAATTCTACGTAGTTGCACATAAATCACTCTTGGAGTGCAGAACTATCTGAGACACTTGAATCATGTCTTCCATCTGCAATTTCTTGAATGTTTTGACGCAACAGTATATGAAACAAGCAAAGAAAAAGGATAATTTGAAATTTGAACTTTGAAGATGTATTAAAAGGCACCTGCAGAGGTAGCAAAAAGTTTGGTTATCTTTATGTTGTTCGAGGTGCATGAAGTTCATCATTTATGAAAGGGATAATTACACCCATAACCCTGAGTAATTCCTCAATCTCAATCATAACACTGCATAATCGCGAATTACACGAGAAACCCCCGATATTCACTCCGTCTCACACTTATAACCCTCCGTTAGTTTAACATGTTAACTCAACTATATAAGTGGGTTAATCTAACCAATATAGGATCTACAGCTAGGATTACTCAAAATAAAAATACAAAAAAGAAAAAAAATGAAGCTTCGTTGTTGGGGGGGTGACGCGGGAAGGAAGTTTCGTTGCTGGGGGATGATGCGGGATGATGCGGGGGGCGGTGTGTGCAGGGGGGGGTTGCAGGGCGGCTGTGGGTGTAGGCGAGGGTTGTAGGGGGCGGTGGGTGCAGGCGGGGGTTGCAGGGTGCAGGTGGGGTTGCAGGGGGGCGGTGGGTGCAGGCAGAGGTTGTAGGGGCGCGGCGCCGGGGGCGCGGAGCTCGTGGGTTCACAGGGGCGAGCAGGGGGACAGGGGGGGCAATCGCAGGGAGGAGGGGCGAGAAGGGTGGCGTTGGATCGCGGGGAGGAGGGGCGAGCAGGGGGCGTTGGGCCGCAGGGAGGAGGGGCGAGTAGAGGGGCGTTGGGTTTCGTGCTCGGGCAGGGGCTTCATGCCCAGGGGAGGGAGGCGGGGGTGAGGCTCCGTGCTCGGGCGGGAGGGGGGGTTCTGCACGGGGGCGGGGGCTTCATGCTCTGCGGGGCGGGGGGTGGGGAAGGGTCACCATATGGCCTCCACCTGCCGGAGGAGAAGGGGCGAGCAGAGGGACGTTATCCCAAGCACCAGCACCTCCGCCCAGTGCGCGTAAGGCGCCGTGAACTCGTGATGACGCAGGAGGAGGGGGTCGGGCATGGCAGAGGAGTAGTGGAGCCAGAGGGCACGGGGGAGAATGGGGTTGCTAGCAGGAGATGCTTGGATGGCATCTTATCGTAAATAAGAAAGAACTTTAAGGGTACTTTTGTCCTTTTTCAACGGAAACTGTCAAACATGACGGCTACTCTAAACGGAACATAACACAGGGGTATGTCATGTAAGAGTTAAGCATTACTCAGGGTTTCTCATGTAATTCGCGGTTATGCAGGGTTATGATTGAGATTGAGGAATTACTCAGGGTTATGGGTGTAATTATCTCTATATGAAATTCGATATATTCTTTTGTGACTTTTGACAAGGCGAGGAGAGTTTCCTATTGAAAGTACCTTTGCAATGTTAGAAACGGCTCCATGTGGGGCATTTTGTCAACTTGATGGACAATGGCAATATATTGTGAGGTCGTCCTACAATTCACACCTACACCAAAGCATGCTATTGATGGACCCATACACTATAAACTCTTTTCCCTAACTGAGCCCAGTCTTCTGTCCTTTTCTCTCTCATTCAAGGTCTATTGCCTCCTGATCTCTCTGAAAAGAACGTTGTTGCTTCCTAACTCCCACACAACAGAAAGGATATTTGGGTTTCACCCACTCTGCAATGTATCTAATCTCTCTCTTATTGTCATTCGACATTATTAATAAATATCATGATTTCCTCGTTTGACTCGTTCAAAAAATGGTTGCCTTTGGAAGGAACTTTCGTAAGCACAACAACCTTTGAAGATGATGTTCATTTGGCACCAAATAAGGAACATAAGATATTAGTTGACCCTAGTTTGGGTAATAATAAATATGGACCAGCATGATCATTAGATAGATGATAAGACGACTGTTCTGGTCTTTAAAGAACCTTCTGTTTCTGTATTTTGTTTGTGCATCAGTTCTTTGCTCGACAGTTAGGATCACGGGTCATCATTTCTTCCATGGACAATACTTCGAGAAATTGTCAGTATTTTGAAACCGGACTCTCTATGTATGGTTGGTTTACACAATGTTGGAGTTTTTTCTTGCATCATAGGCCACCATATACTTTCTTAATGTATTCTACTGGTACCTATTGGCTGTTTTTGTGCAATTGTGTTGGATCATTTACTCCTCTTTTGTTATATGCTTCACTATTTGCACATGTTATCACATTCTATGCCGGGCATAACATATTGTCACTTAGTCCGCATGAATCTAGTTGCAGATGGTTTCACATCCTCACTATATAGGGACATTGTTTGCTAGAAGTTCCATTCTTCACCTCTCCTTTTGTTCCCTCATCGTTCTCCCTCTTTCTTTCCACCGTGATTCCTATCTTCCAAAGCAAATCTATTCCTCATATGCCATTGATTATTTTACCGTTCTCTCAAAAAAAGTTCCATTCTTCACCTACATGTTAGATTGCCGTGCTTTTTTTGGCACATGACCTTTATTACCCACTCAAGTCAAGAAAATTGAGGGCCAGTTGTTACATGGATTGCTGCAAGTGCTCAGGTAGTAAACTTCTTATATTAGAGGGTTTTTTGGTCCAAAGCACATTCTTCTGTGAGCAGAGTGGATGACCGCCTTTTTTGCATTCTTTCCTGTGGTTTTTATAAACATCCAGAAAGACTGATTGCAACTTTATTGATGTCAAATCACATCTCTTTGTTTTTATTTAGTTAAACATCACACTAATTTCGTTGTTTACTATAAATCTATCTATCTATCTATCTATCTATATATATATATATATCAGCAAAATGCCATCACCACATTGTCCATCTGCATTAAGCATTCCTTACAGATGCGTCATTGGGAGCTTTGGAAGGTTGTGCGTAGATGCTATCCTTGTTTTTACATATTGTGATCCTTTGCGAGCACCCTCTTCACCTTCATAAGTAAGTAGTCTGGTGGGGCTGTTTGAATTCCTTTTGGATCCCTCATCCTTGCACTTAACATTTCACCATTTACAATCTTTAACATATTTTTCCATGTATATAGATTCTTCATTTTATGAGATTATAGGCTTTTCTTTTGAATATAGGGTTATTGTTCAGCACTTAATTAATCTGTTCTTTCTGAATATCAGAAAACTATATATGCGGGCTTTTATTTGTATTTGGACACCTGAACATTAGGTTAATTTACTAAACATGCATGCAATGACTAAAGCCTACATCAAGGTTCAAAATATCGACATCGTATTGGTTCGTCCCGAAAAAGGGTATATCAGGATATATCGACGATATTGGTGGAAATATTAAAAATGGCACAAACAGCATTTTTTCCTGAATTAAGATCATCTTAGTTATCAAAACAATAAATAATATACAAATGCACATTTATATGCAAGAATGAGATGTAATATCACACTAATAATACACATTATATCACACATATTGGTGGCTGCCAATGCTGACAGTTGACTGCTGACTGCTGAGATATGTTATGGACATGTGATTCTAACTTGATCAACATTAGACTTGTTTCATCTCTATTGCCAAAGGAGGCGAATTCCATTAGTTGAAGAAACATTGTATGTACCCCCTTGTCGCCCCCACACCCTACCAGGCGGGGGTTTCGCTGCTCGGTCAATGAGCCTGTGGAGAGTCTAGGGGGAGCAGGTGCGCTCTTGCAGGAGTGTGGTGGCAGCGCCCCCGAAAAATAATATATAAGTCACGACGTGTTTTGATACTAGGAATAACAAAATAAGTACTGAAATCATGCTTACAAGGGTAATATCATTGATACACACATATACCGGCGATATGAGTCGATATCTGAGAAGTTTTCTACTGTAACCAATTATTTTTTAGCGATGACTTGATATGGCGATATATCACGAGATATCGGTTGATATCATGGAAAATCGGTCGATATCATGGAAAAGGATACACACACATATGAATATTAGTACCCACATCTCATCGATACTGATATGTCGGCGATATATCACGATATTTTAAACCGTGAGCTACATCAACTTTTGTATTTAGATCAATGGAATTTGAAAATTTTGATGTAAGAAGCATGCTCCTTTCATTTCCTTTTGTTTATAAATGCAGTTCATTTGGCGTATGGTTTTTATTTTCTGATAATTGCAACTTTGACTTTGGCTTTTGTTGCAATGGACAGAATCTGGTTTCTTGGTTTACTGCGAGATATAACTTGGCATCATGATAGCATTTTTTTGTAACTGTTGCGGCTTTGATCACAATTAACGGTTTTTGGTGGTGAAGACTTCTGCTAGCATTGCATGGGGTATGTGCTCAGCATTAGAATATTTGGGTTGTCTTGCATCGATTGTTTTCTCATCCTTTAGAACACAGGCTCTGTGACTTGTATCTTTTAGGTACTTCTGAGTTTTCTCCATTTTGTACAGAGCAGTTGCTGTTTAGGAGGCCTTGCTAAACACCAATCACAACCACATAGAGTGAGGAAGGTTCCGATACCCCCGTCAAGGAGGGATATACCTACAACATCAAGATCTAGAAGAAGCACAAGGCAATGGTCTTCAAGTTCAGTGGTCATGGAGAATAAGGGTAGCAATTCTCAATGTATTGAGACGCCAACCACACTCGCTGCTGCCCCAGTTAATGAGGAAACCAGAGTTGAGAATGAGAATTCAAATGGCAACACTTTTGTCAACCGGGGTTGGTTATGAAAATCCTCTACCCTAGTAGCAATTGGTTTCACAAATAAATACATGATGCCAAGTTATATGCTTATGGAATATGCAGAAGATAATTGTTGTTTATGCATCACATATATCCCTTTTCTTTCTTTTTAATAAAATACACATCCCTTTCCGTTTTTCAATTGATTTACTTACTGAATTTTTATGTTCCTGCAATGTGGTAAATAAATCTATGCTTCAACTTTGAATATGGCATTATAGTTTAATTTATTATGAGAGTATCTTCATTTTTTCAAAGTATCATAGAAGCATCCTCTTTCCTTTTTTGTACAAAGCCAAATGATGATCACTCAAGACAGGAGTCACTCAATTATCATTATTAGAAAAAAATTACCAATTAATTTCTCATGGCAATATCTACACCATAAACCGCTGATATTAATTGAGGACTTTATTATCTTCATCTATATCTTGATCTTTTTGATAATCACGGCGATGGATAATGACAAATACCTGAGAAGAAAATGATGGGACAATCTTTCTGCATGCTGATTACACGTACCCTCGGCACACAAGGATAGCAGCACACCATGCAGAGCTATATTCCACATTTGGTTTCTAAGATTGTCCATTGGTCTCTTGTTGATATAGCTATCTTGTTTGACCTTGAGGATGGAAAAAATAATAATTTAACTCTCTCTTTTCTCCCTCCTTCCGCCATTACAAAATAAAAGTTATACATTTTAATTCTTAACTAAATTTGAATGTTTGAAAGTTTTTTAGAGTTGATTCGTTAAAAAGCGGATGATATGATGAATTCTAGAAGAAGTCATTTTTACAGGCAATATATATCTGGTTAATTCTCCACACTAAGTGATTAATTTCTGCAGGAAAACCTCAGTAAATTACTCAATATCTTCCAGAATTGTTGTCTAAATTTTATGTATTTGATAAAAAATGGATGACATCCTGCTTCGAGTGTTCATCCTTTGGCTTACAAAAAGAAAATCTAGCACCTGCATTGCTAATAAAATAATCCATCTAATTGTCTTTACTGTAATTTTTTAAATTCACAAATGCATTACCTTTTGAAATCCTTCTGCTCTCGAAAGTATGCAATTTGAATGTATCTACTTGCCATAGATTTCAATATGCTGCTTACTAAGTTATGTCATTACAATCAGAAGACAACTATTTTGTTCCTAAGATCATTTAAACCTGTAAATGTTCATGTGATTTTCTTTCTTCCTTTTCCTGAACTATTTTTGTTTGCAAGTTTGTTCTTTCGTTACCAAATAACAATGGTGATACATATATGCTCCTTTTTCTTTGAGTGAAATTCTGCCATAAATTATCCCCCCTTTGACTGTCTTGCCCATCAGTTTGGACTCTAGGTCACCATAAGACTATTCCCCCGACCTCATTAAACTTACGTGTGATTCATGTGCATTCATTTATTGTTATGTAATTTTTATTCAGTAGTGTCTTCCCCCACAAGACAAATGAATGTTGTCTATCTATATATATCTCTCATCGAACTCCTGGCTTTTATTTTCTCATATATGAAATATTTTGCAGCCGAAATAGAATGGCATGAGAGAAGAAGGGAATGGATGGGCGATCGATCCCGGAAAACCTGCAAAGTGTCAAAAGAACCTATTATAAGGTTTTCTCCCTCTACTGCTGCCCTTTTTTTTCCTGATTTAGTTTAAAATAATTCATGCAATATCCCCGCCCATACTCTCCACATTAATTGGAGAGGTTGTTATGTCTTTTTGTTCAAAGCTTGATTCTACTTTGGTTTTGTTCTTTGGAAAAAGTCTATTTGTTCAAGATGAATTAATACTAGAAAACTCAATGCAGTACTTATCCCTGGTGCAGACATTGGTAAATAAAATGCTTTGTGGAGGAGAGAACACAATTTGAAGGTCAAATTACCTCTAGGATATTGGAGCAGGATCGACGGAAATTATACTTAAAATAATTGAGGAATAAAAAAGTCCAACTAACTATAAGCACCAAAGGGTGGTCTCATTTTAGATGACTTCCCAACATATGACAATGGTGTTTGAGTTCCGGGATTCATCTTAGGGCATTGGTGGGTGGACAATTTTTCAGTGAGGTGTCATGCTTGAAGATGAACAATAGCAAGGCCATGTTTATTCCTGTCAATTTTGATGGTTGGTTGGTTGTGACTGTATGAGGAAACAAAGGAGATGCACGTTTCTGCATTTGAGGTGCTTGGGAGTACCTTTGGTTAGGTGGCAGAAGAGTGAGGAACGCTGGCTGTGATCGTGTGGTGGAGAATTTTGGGAAGAGCTTAGAGGACCGGTCTTCCAATTGTTATGGAAGATATTGGTTCTGCTTAAACTGATTTTTAGGCTCTTTCTAGTATTTTACTTGTCGGTTACCTGTTTTTCAACAAATGTGGTGTAGCATATTGATGCATTGAGGATGCACATCTTGTAGGGAGGTTCGATGGATGGGAGCTCTGAGATATTCCCACTCGGTTGGGAGGTGGTGTGGCAGGAAATGAAGGATGGAAAATTGAGAGATTGTTATATGCACAGGATTGATGATACTCTCCTCATCAGTGTTGTCAAAGATGCTCACCCAAACTCTAAGACATACATGTGCGCATGCATGTGTGTGTATGTATAGAACACACACATAAACGTATGTACAAATACAAATATACACATACATATACACATGTATACACATACAAAAACATATACTTAGACATGCACCTAGACGCATACACTCATATATGCATGGGTGGAGATGCACGGTTGCACGCGGGTATGGGTGCGTGCACATGCACATTGTAGGTGTATGTGCACGTGCGGGTGCATGCATGCGCATGTGTGGTATGTACACGTTATGTACACAGACACAAATGTATACTTAGGCGTACATTTACATACACACATATACGTGGAATTACATGTGTGTACACACACACATCTGTATACATAAATACACACATGCATACACATATGTGTATACATATATATCAAATTGGTATTACTTCACAATTTAAGTAAACATGTATACACATACACATCAGATTGATAAGATTGCGCTTTAGGCGCATGCATCCATGGCTAAGTTTTTCTGTTGAGGATGCTTAATTTTACAATGGTCAAAAAATGCACAAATTGAATTTGCCTTTTACTAGCCCAAGAAAGATCCAAAACCACCCCACCATCATGCACATGCACACGTGCACATACACATGGTCTAAGTATTGGCATCAAGGATGCTTAATTGTTAGTGGTCTAAGTATTGCCAAAAATAATCGCCCCTTGTGATGAAGGGGTAAGATGTGCAAGTTTGAGTTGAAATTGGAAACACATCTTCCTCTTAGTAAATATTGTAGATTTTTAAGAGATCATTACCATAGAATTTCTCATCAAAATTAAAAGCTAAGGAGGTTGTTGGGGCCCTTGGGTGTAACCCCATTTAACTCTCCCTTCATCGCTCGTGAAATTATGTCGTGATTTCCTTGAAATCAAAATCCACGTTCCTTCCAACAGTTCCTGTCAAGTCTACCCTGCGAGTATGGATGTCTAAGTGGTTTTCCCCATGCGCTAAATTGGAGATATACTCTTTTTAAGACACACATCTTTTGCGGTGTAACATGATGAAAATGCATTTTCCCTGTATGATCACTCTATCCCCTGCATATTCCTCTTTCAGTACGTCATCAAAAGACTAAAAACTTATTCTCTTCATGATTGAGAAACTTCCCATCTCTTGTTACAATACAATGGGCATTTTGCACCCATAGTTGATTGCCTGCTCTAAATAATTTTCAATTTCAATAGTCATTTTGGAAGAGTATCCATTCCTTTCGAAAGAAGCGCTTTCTAATGCATCTGTAAAGGGAAGTGGAAAGAGCTAGGTTGATCCTTTAGAACCATGTGATGAAGTAGTTCTGTTAGGGCTACTCCCGAATGTTTTCTTCTACCACTTCCATCTAATACCCGGACACATCATTCAAAATGGTTTATGTTTGCCCTGCCAGTTCCAACTGTGACATAACATTTGTATGTTACTACATCATAGCTGCACTTCGCGTTCTTTTTTGGTTTTTCATGCTACTGCTGATTGCCACCTCCAGACAAATGAACATTAAACCTGCATGATTGCATGTAATCTATGGTTATCAAAAAAATGTAATCTATGTTGGGGTACATGGACAATGGATTGTTTGGTTTGGGGTTTACGAGATTGCATACGATTCTTGTTCTAGCAATCCTACAGCTTATATCTGTCCTAGGTTCACATTGGTAATTCTCATTTCCCATTGCTCAGAATGTTATGAAGTTTCTTATGCCACAATAACATAATTTGTTTTCTTGTAGTTGGTCCACAACATACGAGGATTTATTGTCGACGAACCAACCATTCCCGCAGCCCATTCCGTTAGCTGTAAGTTTGCTTCTGCTGTTGCTGAATCTAACTTTTATTACTCCATGCTTGTATAGTTAGTTTGCTTCACATGCCGTCTGCAGGAGATGGTTGATTTCTTGGTCGACATCTGGCATGAAGAAGGGCTCTATGACTAGCTTAAGCTGTTAGGAAGGCCGTTGCTCATCGATACATGCAGAGTGTTTGATTTTAGATTTCGACGATCTCTGGTGTCTATAACTGTAAAAATTTATTTTTACTAACTAGTTCACCCTACATAGGGGACCATTGTTATGTTCAACTGCTACATGATCTTCCTCGCAATATGCTGGAGCCTTAAGAGTTAAAGAAGATTACCATTCTGCACATTTTCGAACAGTTCGAACCAGAAAACATCTATCTAGCTCATGATGTGTTGCTTATGTTTATATCCTTCACTTCATATGTATGCTGTGTATCCCTGTTTAGTATATGTTTGTGTTCAGGTTTGGTTCAGTTCAATAAAACGAAAACAATGTTTAGGTTTGGATCGGTTCGGGATTGTGAAAATTCGATTCGGTTCGTTAAAGGTTCGATTTATAGATAAAATTATTTGATAATATCTATTATATGTTTATTTTTGCCTTGATGGAAGCTTGTTCGAGGACAAGCCTTACATAATGTCCATTATATATGCTTTTTGATTCACTCAAGCTTCATTAAAGTTAGTAAAGGACATTTAGTTCATTTAACATTGATTCAATGCAATTTAATTCTATAATAAAATTTATTTAATAGCATGTATGTGCCCTCATAGGTGATGTCAATCCTCGTCTTAAATAGCTGTTAACTTTAGGGACACTAGGGTAATTAATTAAAAAAATGAAAGGTAAAAAATCTTTTTCTTTCCCATTTCTTCTTCCTCTTCCCACTCCAACCCTTCCTCCTCCAACCACCCCTCCCCCTTCAGGCCCGCCTCTGTCGTTGCCCCTCCCCTTCCAAGCCCTCCTTCATCGCCCCTCCCCTCCCCTCCCCCTTTAGGCCCTCCTCTGCCCTTCCTCCTCCGTTGCCCCTCTCTCTTCATGCCCTCCTTCCCCTCCAGGCCCCCTCTATCTCCCCTCTCCCTTGAGGCCCTCCTTCGTTGCTCGTCCTTTGTTGCCCTTCATCCAAGCCCTCCTCCGCCCCTTCCCCTCCATGCCCACCTCTGCTGTTGCCTCTCTCCTTTCAGGTCAGTCCATATTCCAACGCCTCTGTTGTCGCCACCCCTCCTCCTCGACCTCCTCTGCCTTTGCCCTCCTTGCTAGCCTCTCCCATTCCAACCATTCCTTTGCCCCCTCCTCCCTAGCCTCACCCCTCTTCTTCCCCCACCCTTCCTAGCTTTGCCCCTGCCAGCCCCCCTTCTCTGACCACCTCCTCCCCAGCTCCACCCCTCCCCCTCCCCTCCCCCTTCAACCCCCGTGCCCCCCCTCCTTAGCCCCTCATCTGTCCCCTCCGCAGCTTTACTGCTCCTCCTTCGCCTCACCCCCATGCTCCTCCACCTTTGCCCCTTGCTCTTGCTCCTCAACACTCGTGGAAGAGATGCCTCACATGCCTCTGTCTCTCCTCCCTACCCCTCTCCGATCTTTGCAACTCCATGTCTGCTCCAAGAACAAAGCAACTCCATATCTACAAATCCGAGTCCAACCCAACTGGCATGAACCTCCAGTTGCGGCGAGGTTCTTCTACTATTCTTGCATAGGAATGTCTTCATCAAGATCGACTGGGGCTTCTCACGAATGGAGAAGCTTGTGTTGGACGGTCCAGGTGGGTCTTGATGATGAATTTGTGGATTTAAAGAGATCCGGTTGATGAAGTTGGTTTGCTCCAAAATGTTGGGTATTTCTTGTGTGATAGACTTGAGATAGGGATTTTAGTTGATGCTCCAAGCGACATGTTGCTGCTCCAGGTTCTGGAACTGCAGTGAGGGCTCGATTGATGCAACAGAGATAGGGGCAGAGGATGTGTGGGAAGGCGGAGGAGGCTGGAGGGCATGGAGAGGAGGGATCAGAGGAGGATTGGGGGAGGGGAGGTGTTTGGACAATTATGCCCTCGTAACTGTACCATGGTTTGAAAAAATCATGATTAAGTTCAACTCATTGACATTTAAAGTAACGAAAGGGCACACATGATCGAACGTCAAGAAGTCAGGGGCACAACTGATATTCCAAAAAAGGAAGGGGCATAACTGATATTGCAATATCTCAAAGGGGCACACATAATAAAACCCCTTAGAATCAATATGCCCTTTGGCATACCTAAAAATTTTATCGGTAGTGAGAGTTGAATCCATGATCTTTGGTTACCTATTTCACACTTCTAACCAACTACAACAATACAACTTTTTGCACATATTGGGTTTTAAATATAATTAAACTATTATCTAATTCGTCGATATGGAAGAGCAAAATTTCAGCAATTATGAGATCGTTAAAATGTCGCAGTCTTGATGGATGTGTTAGAAGTCTTGAATTAAGTTGATTTTTAAATGACGTCATGGTGACATATAGTGATCTAAATCCCGCATGGTTTCATTTCAAAAAAATATCAAAAGTTGGGCGTTTATGGCACCGATGCATGTAAAGTTACATGGACCATGGTGCAAGCTCCCCAACCTCTCTCTCTATATATGATATGTATGATATTTGATGGTGTATAAGAAAAATACTTTATGTATAGTGTGAAATATATACATTATCTATGTATTATATATATATTTCAAGTATATTAAGTGTATATTATATATATTATTTCATTTCGATTTGATTAGCCGATTCAACAACTTTTTTTCACCGGTACGATTTAATCTGGTTTTAAATAATGATGATGTCATCATTCGGTTGAATCGGTTTGATTACATGGTTCGACGCAATCCAACCATTTCAACAAGATTTCCGGTTCGGTTTCCGGTTCGTTTTCAAAAACCTTGGGCATACCTATGTGTATTGAACCAATAGGTTAATGCACGACTTAACATATCCAAAAAAAAGAAAAATGACATGGTATCATTTATGTGATTGGTTATTTTACACGAATGTCCTTGTACAATTCCATAACTATATTTAGATCCTTGCATTTGTCATATTTGCACCAAGCTCCGTACAAAAACGATCCATCTTACAATTGTTTGCCATTATTCAAGTTCCATTTATCGAACTGCAAAGTTTGACTGCTATTATTGACGTGTAGTTTAAACTTTATGGTTTGAACGAAAAATCTTGAGTTCTAAGCAAAGAACACACCAAGAACAATCACCACCACGAGGCAAAGACATATATAAAAACACTTCGAAGGTAGGATGGAGAAATCACGAGCAAAGAGGAGGATGTTGCATTTCTTTAAAGAAGATGTAGTTTATGAATTATATATAATATAGAATAAATTACAAAAGTCACTGAACTATACATCTGATTTCAATGCTATATATGAACTTTAAAAGATAACAATGTGATACCCGATCTTTAATATTTGATGCAATATATTCCTTGACTATTGAAATTTCGTTGATCGTTTTGTCTTTCTAACCTTAAATCACAACAACTCTACCACATTGAGACAAATATTAAAGATTGGGTACTATATTATTACATTTTAAAGTTCATATATGATATGATATCAAATGTATCGTTCATAGACTTTTGTGTAGTTTACTCTATAATAAACCTGAGGAGATTTTTTCCCCAAAATCGTTAAGGAAACTCAACGAAAATTCGTAAAGGAAAGGGGGCATTATTCTAGTTAATCGCCATATGTTACTTAAGGCGGCTAGTTGCATAATCAGGTAATTGGACCATATCCAACTTTCAGGTCGCAAAATCGATTTAATTTTGTCCCTAGTCAAAGTTGACATGTATCATAATCGGGTTACATCGCAACACAACCAACAAATCACTGCCTTGAACTCTTTCTGTATCTAGTGAAATCTCCTTTCTCGCTCATCTTTGAGCTTTCTCACGACTTGAGAAATGTAACCAGGTGGCAAACGTGTCTAGAGTTAGAGACTCGATTATCATGTCTGCAAGACAAAATCTGACCCTAAGGGCCTGTTTGATAACTGGGTTGGGTTGGAGTAAGCTGCTGTTAATAGTAGCTGTTTGGATGGTTAAAGGGGTTGGAACGAGGAATGTGATGTGACGTCTCATTGATTTGTGATGGAATTCCAACTCAAGAATGTAGGGAGGTAAACTAAGTTACTCTTGGATAACTTGATAATCAAACGAGCCCTAAGGTGCCGTTCGGGACGCGGTTTAACCCGCGAAATCGCCGGTAACCCGACCCCTTTGTGCGAGTAAACCGCGGGTTTTGTGGGCAAAACCCCGGCCTCCCGAGCCCCTCCCACCCGTGACCTTTCACGGAGCCCTAGGCGAGTTGTCTCGTCTGTCAATTCCGCGCGATTTCCAAGCGCCACCTTCCCTTCCCGTTTCCCCCATCTCCCCCGCGATGGTCTCCTCCTCTGAATCACGGTGCTCGCACTTCTCCGAGTTGAGGAGGAAGCGCCGAAGATCGGAGCTTGACTGGAGGTACGAGGTTGTCCTTGGACTCCATCTTCTCTTGCACGAGTTGGACGATCAGCTTCGTGGGGCTCCTTCCTCGTCTGGAGCTTTCGACTTCGTTCCGAGGTATTCTCGCCCCCTCTTGCCGACGCTATCCGATTTCGAGCGTTGTTTTCGATATTATTTGTCCAAGGGGGGTGTGGGTTATCTCTGTGGCCTATTTTTGGTCTACCGGCGGTGGTGTTTAGTTGCTATTCCGGCGGTGATGGTTTGCTTGCTATTCTGGCGGTGGTTGTTTGGTTGCTAATCCGGCGGTGTAGTGAAATTTGGGGGTTCCGACATGCAAATATTATTACCTCTTTGAAATTTGCTGGTACGGTATGCCTGCATATCTATGGTATGGCTGCATATCTATGGTTCGTAATTTTCGTATGCCTGCATATCTATGGTTCGAATTTTGGGGACGGTGCTGCTGGCTACGGTTCGAAATTTGGGGGCGGTGCTGCTGGCTATGGTTCGAAATTTGTTGCTGGAGTTCTTGTTGATCCTTGGTATGCCTGCATATCTACTCTCCTTGCGAAGGTGTTTATCCATCATGCTCTGTGATGATGCTCGTTTTTATGTGAGTAAATTCGATTCATGTTGTCCATTGCGCCTCCTACGAGGATCTGCTCCTGCTTGCTGGTATGTGGCTATGCCATTTACTTGGCTTGATATGCCCAACTTGCGTTGATTTGAGGAGCGATGACAATATTATGAGCTCCTGTGATGATCTTCTATTAACCTCTGGAAACCGTGGATGCTGTCCATAACCCTGTCATGCTGACATTGTGTTTGCTCTCTGTGATTTGTTGGCTCCATAACCCAGACGAGCTTCATGCTGACATTGTTGAGCTCCTGTGATGCTCCCTTTCTTAAAATGCTGACATTGTTGAGCTCCTGTTCTGAGGAGCATAGATGTGTTGAGCTCCAGTGATGAATTTCTTGTGATATCGGTATTCTGTTGATGGCTGTCCACTACGCCCCCTATGATGCATTCCTTTGTTTTGTATTCGAACGTTTGTCATCTATCGCTGTGATCCATTCGGTTGTTGATCTGGAGCAGCGTTGGTCTGAGGAGCAATGATGACATGAGCTCCTGTGATGACATTTTAATAATTAACTACAACTCGGTGCTGCTGTCCATTACACTTGCTATGATGATTGAATTGTGTACCGTGCATAACCGTTTGCTGCCTGCGGCTGTGAGAACTACGCTTATTCATAATGGAAAGCCTTGTTCTGAGGAGCAATGATGAAATGAGCTCCTGTGATGATAATTTTCTTATTACATTGGTATGATAGGAGCAATGTTGACATGCTGTCCATTACACTTGGTATGATGATGGTATTCTGTACTGTCTATGAACGTTTGTTCTATCTCATTGTGATCAATTTGCTTGCTGATCTTGAGCAGCATTGCACTGAGGAGCAATGATGTTATGAGCTCCTATGATGAAAATTTTGGTACATGTTACACCCATTCATGGGCGCCCACGACTCTTCCTATGATTGTTGTTGAGATTGTGGTTGTCGTGTGATTAATTGCATTGTTAAGCCCGACGAGGTTAGTTCTGAGGAGCATCGTTCCATGGAGCTCCTATGATGATCTTCTGTTAACATCTTACAGCCATTCATGGCCGTGTTACAATTCCAGTGAAGATGTTATTGTGTTTGGTCTGTGAATACTTCGCTTCACATGGCTTACGAACTTATTTCTGAGGAGCAATGATTTTGTGAGCTCCTATGATGATAATTTCTATACATTTCACTTCCTTGGATCCCTATCCAGTACTGCCCATGCGTTTATGATGTTGTCTTTGATTTGTGATGTTTTCCCGAAGAAAATGGGAATTCCTGTGATGAGAATTTGGATAAAGATGCTGAATATGCTTTCTCAAGTTTTAAACCGGACCATGGTTATAGCATTTCATATGTGATAACATCTACCGTACTTTTTTGAATCTTACGAATAGAATTGATATGCCTCCTCGGTGTAAGGGAAAGAATGTGGATGAGGGTGGATCAGCCATGGTTGCAAACTGGACACCCGTACAAGATAGATTACTGATCATGTGCATGTTACAGGCTCGTGACCAGAACTACTGGTCTGAAAAGTCTTTCACCATCGTTGGGTGGAATGCTATCCTGCAACAGTTTAACGAACAAGCGGGCCTTCACTTCACGAAGGACCACATACAGTCGAGGTGGAAGATATTCAAAAGGGACCATGCTGCGTACTTGTATCTACGCAACAAGTCCGGCTGGGGATGGGACAACGTCGGTAACCGTCCTGTCGCCCCAGATGAGATGGCATGGTTGGAGGTATGAATTCTTTGCAAACCGAATGTCTCTTTTGCATAGTGTTATGATAGCGTTGTAACTGAAGTTGATGCATATTGCAGGTCGACAACTGTTACCGCAAGTACAAGACTCGCCCGTTCTTGTACTTTGAAGAAGTTGCGTACATCATCGGGGCGGGAACTGCAACAGGACGGTTTGCAAGGTCATCTTGAGGACCGATCAGGACGCAGGATCCAGGGATTGCTGAAGTTGAGCAAGAGGAAAATGAAATGGATGACACCGAGGACATAGCCGAGGTACCCACGCCGCCTGTTGCCACAAGGGCCACGCAGCGATCTTAGGGCTCTAAACGTCGGAGGAGTGGCGACGTGAAGACAGCCCCACTGGAGTTGTCCCAATTTGTGGACATGATCCAGGACAGGACTGGGGCCCACCGAAGAGAATAGGATGAGGATGTCAAATCCGCATATCAAGAGTTGAAGGACGCATGCCCTCACGTCTCCCCCGCTGCCTTTGTTAGGCTTGCAGATGCATTGGCCCACCCAGCAAAGAGAGAGTTGTTTCGACAGCTGAAGGCAGACCCAGAGTACCTACAGGCTTGGGTGCAGCACATACTAGAACAGCAGTAGGCTCTGCAGAACGTTGGCGTCCGTGGGATGATTACAATAATATCGTTTCCTGCTTAATTTGTTTATGCTTAGAACATTTCAATTTGTATAATGCCTGGTACTGGTAGACATTTCCGTAGTTGCTGTTTATCTGCTTACTTTATTTATGCTTAGAACATTTCAATGAATGTTTGACATTTCAATGTTTCTTATCTGCTTACTTTATTTCTGCTATGTTATATGCTGCTATGCTTTATGCTGCTTACTTCTTGCTTTTCATTTAATATGTTTATTTTCAATAATTGAAGTACTGTATGCTTTCTTTACATAATTTAAAGTTAATTGGGTACTTGACACTTACACATGTTTACTTAGATGGATGATCAGCTCTACAATCCGTTCGAGGTTCTCACGGAGGCAACAGAATTGTCATACGCTTTGGCCTATTACATTTTCTTCGTGACATCACAAAGTGGTGGGCCGTCTCGAGTGCCCGTTCCCCTTAATACGAGGCCTTGGACATGACGTGCGTGGATCGAAGACATGATGTCGGGCCATGTCAAGCGGTCTTATAGATGCTTTCGAATGGAGCCTGCAACTTTAATGAAGTTTGTACAGCTGCTTGAGCAGCGAGCAGGCTTAACCAGCACGCGCAACATGGATACAGTCGAACAAGTTTGTATATTCTTGTTCGCATTTGGACATGCGCAGCCGAACCGAGTGCTACAAGAATGGTTCCAACACTCTGGGTCGACAATATCATGACACATTCATAGAGTACTTAAGAAGATTCTGCAGTTGGAGGATCTGCTCATTCATCTTCCGACGAGTGAGACTCCTCGACGTATATCATCCACCTCGTTTTGCACCTTACTTCCAGGTATACTCGTTGTGCCTCAAATTATAAAATTCAGTGACATTTATATTTGTCTCTCTAATATATACTCATGCTCTACAGGGAGTCATCGGTGCTATCGATGGGACTCACATTAAGGCAACTGTCTCATCAGGTATAGAGGCTGCCTACCGTAACAGGAAGCAGGTCATCTCGCAGAATGTAATGGCAGCGACATCTTTTGACTACCTATTCACATACATCCTTGCTGGTTGGGAGGGATCCGCCTCGGATATGTCTGTCTTGAGGGACACAATAGACCGAGGGGGGGGGGGCTTAACCGTACCAGAGGGATGTAGATATCTTGTGGACTGCGGCTATACTAACACGGACTCATTTTTGGCCCCATATCGCGGCATCACGTATCATCTGCCCGAGTGGAGGGTCCTGGACAAGGCTGAGCGGTACATCTCGCACAAGCACTTGTTCAATCATAGGCACTCGAAGCTGCGCAGTGATGTAGAGAGGACCTTCGGAGTTTGGAAGAAGAGGTTCCGTTGTCTGTCTTGTATGCCTATGTACGCTTTTGAGACGCAAAGGGACGTAGTCACGGCCACTGCAATAATTCATAATTTCATTAAGCTGTATGGATCTGACAAGTGGTTTGACCGAGTAGAAAAGTATTTGGTGCCAGAACCTCCAGAATTAGATGCTGAAGTTGGCGTTGAGGTTAGGGTCACGCGCACTGAAATGCGACTGGGTGAGCAACATCGAGATCGCATCGCCCATGCGATGTACGACGACAGGCTACGACGTCTGCAACAGCAGGAGTAAATTTATAGTGCGCGAACTTATTTCGAAAATCTGCATTGTAATTTTGTTATGGACCTTGGTACCTTGTTATTCACGGATGTTGGACATTGAATCTTGTTTATGATGTATTCTGGATGTTGCTACGCTTTCTATATACCCATGTCCTTATCAAGATGTATTTCATTTTTTAAAACAATGACTTGCGAATATTAAATCGTAAACCAAATTGCTTCCCGTCGTTACACATTTACATGTGGATGCAATCTTCGCTAAACAGAAATTCATATTTCGACTTTTCACGGACATATAGATTGAATTCTGGATTAAGGACTTCCATAGATTACACACCATAACAAAATATATATTTCAGTTCACAATCCACCTGGTCACGTTCACGGAATTTGTAGAATTCACGCGCAAAGCAAAATGTCCTCCACTTTTTGTTAAACCAAACAAATTCCGTCCGCTACACCCCATTGTTCTTCGCATCGACGCTCGGTTTCCGAAAGATCCAGTAAAGCTGCGGGATCAATATGTAAAAAACCGTCCTCCTTAACACATTGCTTAAAAATTTATTGGTCCATATTAACATGGAAACAAGGGTAGAAGTTGCAAAAGTTACACTATATAAAAAGCCAATAATCCACCAACAACCCCATTAACTACTAACAATCAAATTCCAATCATTACTCCAAACTCCAGTAAAAGTCACATCACAGACAAACCCTTTCAACAGTAAAACCCTCTTTCCAAACACACAAACAACAATTCAGGTTAACCCTCAGGTTAGCAATCCTTGGGGTAGGTTAACCTCCCCCAGTTTACCCGCGAACCAAACGCCTCTTGGGCCAATCCCTAATTGCCAACACAATCGAAGCTCCCCCTTGGGAGGCAACGCCGTGTGATTTGAACTAGGAGGTGCCATTCCCATGTGTGCCTGGGGCTAGAGATTAACGTCGACGGTGGGTTTGGAAGGTGGATTCGTGTGTGGATGGGGTTAGCGAGCACATCCTCCTAACCGTGTGTTGCCATGTTCCTCTACCATCCAGACCGTACGCTGTTGGATTGAGCCGCCGCCATCAAGAGAGAGACGGATGTACTTTAGGTTATAAATGTCACATTCTGTTTTTGTGACAAATAACAACAATAGGCTGCAAATAATAAAATCAATGCGCCATTAATTTCAACCGTGTGATTAAAAATAAAAGGATGGGATTAATGCCACATAATGGGTGATGGTGAACCCCCACACCATTTTAGGTTTCTCCTGCACACACTCATATCTGACCAAAATCATGATAAAACCTGCACTGTAAAATGATACAATTTATTACAGCACTGTCACTGGACATAAAGGAGCCAGCATATCTTACTCAAGCATGGGTTTGCATTATGCCATAAGATTTTTTCCTTTGATAACATACACGAACCCTTCCGCTAAGCTCGATGAAATTCTCAAGAGCCCTGGTGGGAAAGATACATCTTCATCACTTCGGCGAACATTTGCAATGAGGTGGTATACGATGGTTGCATGAGTTCATCAGAACTCTTTTTCCATGACATCATTATGCTTTAGAACCCCAGAAATCTCCTTACATGAGCAATTCGTGTCGTGAATCCTCCAGGTTCTATTCTTTGTAAGACATGATCAGACTGGTTGTCCTGCAGACTGCTTTAAGGAAATGCAGAGACAAGTCATAAAACATCTCTATATTGTACACATTAGGAGTGTGTACAATGTTGCAAGTATAAAAAATAGACTTACCAACATGTCATAATCCCCCATGATTTCTTCTATTACTTCATGAAGAGGTTTGTTTGCGCTGTTTGGCACAAGAGCTGCAAAGACTGCAGGTTCCAGACCTGGAAGAACCATCAGACAGAATGAAAACTGGAAAAAATAGCAGAAAATCCATATTAATATCAGTTGCTCTGCAAACAAATTAGAAATCATATTATTATGCTCCAATGGGAAGATCCAGGTATGGAATATCACACTACCGCTCTCTGGAAATGCATCGATGAACATCATCATTTCTTCTCCACTTAGACCAGATAATATGCACATTCTTGGTAAGGATTTTGCAATCTGTCAAAAGTAACAAAACAGTGAGGCTGAAACACGATACATTCGGACGATCTTCTCGTATCAACGATGCTGTAACTTTAAGACCGGAAATTAGATCCGGAATGCGTTACTTACAGTAAAAATGCAAAGTTTTTTTCCCGATAATGAACACCGCAATTTGTTGTCCCAGTCAAGAAATTGATCAGACAAACCATTCAAAAAAGCATCCTTCATATATCCCTACTCATATATTCGATCCTTATAACCAAATAAACATTAGGAATATTGTTGAAATGCCTTGAATTATAACTTGTCAGAGTGATACATTAGTTACTTCAATCGTGCAAGCTATAGATGAATACAAAGGAAGTAAAAGAGGCCTGGAAGATTATGAGACATGAGAAAGGTGTAGGGCCTGATGATATTCCTATAGAAGTTTGGAGAGTTTTAGATAAGCGTGGTTTGACTTGGCTTACAAATTTATTCAATGTTATTTGACGAAGCAAGAAAATGCATGAAGATTGGAGGAGAAGCATCGTGGAGCCTCTTTATAAGAACAAAGGAGACATTCAAAATTGTTCAAATTACAGAGGTATCAAGATGATGAGTCACACTATGAAAATTTGGAAACGTGTGATTGAAAGAAGGTTGAGGCAAGTTTCCAAAGTAAAAGAAAATCAATTCGGATTCATGACATGCCGCTCAACTATTGAAGCCATCCACTTGATGAGAACTAGGGAGATTTATAGAGCTAAAATGAAGAACCTCTATATGATTTTTATTGATTTGGAGAAGGCTTATGATTCCGTCTCACATGAGATATTGTGGAGAATTTTGGAGAAGAGGCAAGTACATGTCCTATACATTAACTTAATAAAGGATATATATGATAGGGCTTCATATTGTGTAAGGATACAATCTGGGAAAACTGACTATTTTGACATCAACATTGGTCTGCATCAAGGTTCATCTTTGAGTCTATTATTTTTTACTTTGACTATGGACGAGTTGACAAGTCACATTCAGGATGAGATACCTTGGTGTATGTTATTCGTTGATGATATTGTGTTGATTGATGATTAGAGGTAGAGTAAATGAGAATCTTGAGGTATGGAGACATGCATTGGAGACTAAAGAATTTTGTATAAGTAGGACTAAGACTGAATATATGGAGTGCACTTTTGATGGAAGCAATGATGAAGGAATCAAGGTGAAGATTAGTGACGATAATATTCAGAAGAGAGATTCTTTTAGATACTCAGAATCCCTTTTGCAACATGATGGGGAAATTGACGGAGATGTTACTAATAGAATAAAATCAGGTTGGCTAAATTGGAGAGGAGCCTCTACTGTTCTTTGCGATAAGAAAATTCCTTTGAGAATCAAAGGAAAGTTTTATAAAGCATCCGTGAGACCTGCTATGCTCTATGGATCTAAATCTTGGCCAAGGTTTTAAATCTCGATTTCGATTTCGTTTCGAGATGGCGAAAAAACACAACAATTTCGAAGTTTCATCAATTTCGACCAAAATCGGCCTAGATTTGTGAGCTAAGGGTCCATATCGAGATTTCGGTTTCGGTTTCAGTGGAGTGTTGAAAATGAAATTTCGGCGAAATTTTGCGAAATTTGAAACGTTGATCTTGACTTGTGAACCATAGACATGTGCAGAGAATGGCAGTAGAAGAAATGTAAACAAATGGAGGTAAAATGTCTCATCGTCCCCACCAATCCTTAGATAATGCAGACTGATGGAGGAGAGAGATCGCATGGACAAAATCAATTATATGCTAGATTTAGTTTCATAACTTTTTGAGGGGAAAGCAGATGATACTGACAGTGCCCAATAAAAAATGGATGTTACTGTAAAAATACGTTTCTTGTAGCGGAAATTCATTCTTTTTAATTTAGGAAAACATCTAATTGCATAGGTATCTAAAAAGGTTGTTATCGTAGTCCATAAGACCAGACAAATACTGGCTAAAAAACCCACTCTCTATTGAAAGTACTAGGGAGAAAAAGAATAAAGAAGATATCCTGCAAAGTTTATTTATTTGCAAAAAAACCCACTCTCCACTGAAAGTACTAGGGAGAAAAAGAATAAAGAGATATCCTGCAAAGTTTATTTATTTGCACCACAAACCTTTACAGCTTCAAGATCTGGTTGTTGAGTATGCATTGCTTCCCAGACAGAGAGTCTAAGCATATCTTCAGTGCAGTGGATAATCTAAAGTTCAAATTGCAAATGCAATCAGCAGTAATCAATATACATGTGTTAATATCAAAGAACAACAATAAAACAAGATATAACATCCATTTTTTGAATATTGTTCTAACAAAGTTAACTTGGATTTGTTAGGAGAGAGACAAAAGATATGGATTTTTTTTGCAAAATATTAGGTATCATGACAAATGGAATATGGATATACGTTTGAATTTAATAGTTCTCTGGACTTCAACAGGACTGCCAACAGGTGTTGCAGCACAACCATTAAAATATAAATGGGTAAACAAAAGCATGTGGATTTCACAAATTCTTCTTAGACGTAGGCTATAGATAATATATTGAGAATAATTCCATGTTATGAAATGTGAGAAATGCTTTGGTCCCCTTTGTCACGGCAAAAAGAATATGAAAGCATTAATCACTTTGGCTGCTATCTGGCATATCTTTCTTTAGAAACTTTGTCAGCGACTTGAAGATTAATTGTTAAAGTTCGTGATATTATCTGCAAAGAATGCTTTCTTTTCTAGAGGGTTTATACATGGTGTAATGCAAGACAGTATTTTTCTCCAAAGTGCCAATGCTCCTCCAGATATTTACTACTTTCTCCATGAGACTTAAAATGGAAGATAGTCTAGTGTAAAGATCATGTTGCGTTCCCGAGGAATTGTTGATGATGATGATGGACAATTTTACTAGTATTTTTTTGATATTTTTTCTTTATTAGTGTTAGTAATATAAACACTAGAGAGTTGATTTTATTATATTTAGAGTTAGTATAAAATAGATACAAATAAGTGAATTTGGCTAATATACAGGTGAATAAGTACAAGTGAATTTGACTCCTTATTTAATGCAAATATGAATGATAAAATGCACATATTATTTACACATGCATGAATGTTAATTATGCAATATAAGTGGAGAGATGCATCTAATTGTTTGGGAACGAAACTTTATTTTCGACTTTTAAAGTGATAAATCACGGATTCATCAGATGACAAAGATCTTAGTCACCCTTATTGAGGCAGCTAATCTGTTTGCAAGATCATATAAAATGAACAACAACATGCATTCAACAATAAGGCAGAGGATATGACAATCTTTTTGTTTTGGTTATTTTAGGATAGCATTGGGTAAACGAATTTTCGATGCAAGCACAACCATATCAAAAATGAACTCTAGTACTAAAGGTGGAGATAGAAGATTTATGTAGCGATCTAAAGAAGGAAATCTTGTAAAATGCTTTCTCTGGGCTCTCTATGGAACTTCACCTATGACCCACTCTCTTTTCTGCCAGAACGAAGCTCCATCAATTGTTTTGCCATTGCTTCTGAAATATTGCCTCGGCCCTCGTTGGAAAATCACCATACACGATTAAAGTATGACTTTCATAAACCTTAATCCTTTAGAATCGGACTTTCTTTTGACTTTCCTTTCCACAAAGGATTCTCTACCTCTCTTCTGGAATTGGATTTTAGCTCTTCTATCTACAGCGAAGATATCTATAAATATGGAACAACAAACGGGTATTTCTCTCCTTCAAGGAGGTCCGACCAGGAGACCCCCTTTCTCCCCTACTTAATAACAACAGTGACAGTTTTGGACTGAATACTCTCAATTGCTTGCAAAAGCAAACTGATTTTGTCTTATGTTTGCTATAAAGGAAGTTAACCAACTTCCAATCTTCAGTTTGCTGATGATATTATACTCTATCAATTACTCTCCTGATTGTAGCCAAATACTAAAGCTTTTCACTAACATCTTGGATTTATAAAACTTCTAAATTGTTTTTTTACCTTTTGAGCCTTTCCAGTGAGCAGGTAGAAAATTTTCACTCCTGGACAGGTTTTCAACAGGATCATCCCCCTGTGGATGCCTAGGTTCTAGTCTTTCTTCTTCAAAACCGACAATGAAGTCTTGGGATATCGCTCAGAATAAAATAAAAAGAAGCCTACAATATGGATTACAAACTTCCTTTAAGGATCATCTGAGACTACACTGATTAACTCTAACCTACTTCTTTATCAATCTATAAAATGAGCACATATTTGCTACCCAAAATGGCATTCCATGATGGAATCGCATATCCGTTCCGGTGGATTGTTGGATGATGGAGCGTTGGTGGAGAGCGCGAGGGGCGGAAGTGCAAGCGGCCTTGTCAAAGTCGGAAGGTTCTTCTCGGTCGGGGCTCCCGGCGTTCGGGGGCGAGGAAGGCGTTGAGTGTGGGGAGGCGGTTGTGCGTGGGAAGGTCGGGCTCGGGGGTTTCGTCGGAGAAGGGGTCGCGGAGGGAGCCGGAGGCGGTTGTTTCGGTGTTGGGGAAGGCGACAAGGGGAAGGGGGTGGCTTGTAGAGAAGCGGAAGGGCGGCGGGTCGAAGTTGGTCCCGCGGTGCATGGGGTTGATAATGACATGCATGGAGATGGGGTTGGAGGGGAGTGGGTGCAAGTCTCCCACAAGAAACCAGAGAAGAAGTGCTTCCGGTGTGGGGCTCGGGGACATGTGGCGTCGGTCTGTAGTGCTCCCCCGAGGTGTTTTGAGTGCGAGAGGTTGGGCCACCGAAAGGCCTCCTGTTGGTTTGGTTTTGTACGTCATTTCGATGGAGTTGTTGTACGCGCTGCTGACCGTGGAGGTTTTGTACGTGATGCTACTAACCGCGGAGGAAGAAGGGGATCCTGTGGGGTCGATGCTCTGCGGGGACAACACACTTTTGCAGCTGTGGTTGCGGGTGTGTCGAAGGGTACAAGCGGTGCCAAGGTGAAGGCTATTCCGAAGGTCGTGGGTGCCTCCAAAGAGTCGGTTGGTGTGGTCGGAGGAGGGGGGGACGACACGCTTGGTGACGACTCACATGCTGTGATCGGTTACGCATTATGGAGGTGCATTTCCATGGAAGCTGTGATCGGTCACCTACATGGTTTCCTCGGTCCGCAGTTCTCAGGGGACGTCGTGCCCCTTGATTCTCGGCGTTGTTGTGCTCGTGGTCTTTCGACATTACAAAGAGATCGTTTACTACAAAATGGAGCAATGGAAGATGTGATTTGGCGGCATCTACGCTTTGCGGACGGGGCGAATTCGGATGTTGAAGTTTGCGTGGCGGAGGTCCGGGGGGTTCCTTCCCTCTCCAGGACGGTTCACTGCCTGAGGCGGGTTCTTCGACGATGGGGCTCAATGCTCGCGGTCATTGACGATGGGCAGTCACCCGGGTCGGCCCCTGATGTCACTCGGGTGCTGTTGGAGTGCAACAAGGGTTTGATCGAAGGCGCGAGTGGCCATATCTTCTGCGAGTCGTTGGACGTTTCCGGTGCCGGGTGGAGATGGTGATCGTGGAACCACCTCCTCCGCCGTAGGTTCTGAGGGTGGTCGATATCGCCTCGCCTTCTGTGCTCCATATGGGTTTCCCTAAGGTCGCGTTGAAGGGCTTGTACCGTGAGATTGATGGGGTGCGACCTTTGGGATTCTTCACTCGGGTCCTGTGCATGGTATTTCAAAAGGTCGGTTTGTCTGCTGACGTGGCTGGATCGACTCCTTGTGTCTCTGCGTCGCTTCACTCTTGGTATCGGACCTCGGACCCCGACCTTCGGGTTGCGCTCTCGGATCCACTCGCGGGTCGGGCCCTTGGCAACACCAATGTTTGTGCTACTTTCTTGTCGGATAGAAAAAGCATATCGGTCGTTCTTCCTCTGCAACTTTCCTCGTCTTCATCGGGCTTCTCGGAGCAGTTGTCTTGCCTACCTCACTCATCTGGAGGTCGTGGGACTTCGACCATTTTTGACTATGTCAGCTCGGCTGCTTTTACCCCTTCAATGGGGCCTCGCTTCTGCTGCCCATTCGTGGGCTCTGAGGGGGGTTCTTTGGGCGCAGCGGCTGCGCCCACTATTGAGGCCCTTTCTTCCATGGCGTCCGATGTTATCTCTTCTTCTCTCCCAACTATGCCGATCGGTGTGTTGGAGGGTGCGGTTGCTGCTGAAGGAACCTCTGATAGGCGATCCGGGAAGAGGTACAGGAGGAGGAATACAGCTCGACCGGCGATCTCCGCGCCACTGTCCTGCTCGACTCTTAAGATGTCTGTTGCGGAGGCATCAGGGGTGGTCCGGATTAGGGGCATCACGATGGTTCGCTATGAAGATTCTATCGTGGAATGTGCAGGGGGCTGGGGGAGCTGGGCAAGAGGAGGGCTATGGGGTCGCGATTCATAGATTGGGGCTGTGATGTCGTCATGTTGCAAGAAACAAAGCTTCAAGGCATCAACGATGTTCTTTGGAGATCGATTGGTGTGGGAGCTGTAGATGAAGTCAGGGCTATGAATGCGGTGGGTACGGATGGTGGGCTGCTGATTGCTTGGAGGTCCTCGACCTTGGCTTTTGGGTCAGTTCTGCGGGGTAGGCATTGCATCTCGATTCAATTGGTATGTGCCGGATCTTCTTTGTCTGTTACGTTTACTTGTATCTACGAACCTTGCTGTCATATTCAAAGGAGGGAATTATGGGAGGATTTGTGGGAGGCGGGTAGGGCGTTCGCGGGAATCCCCTGACTCATTGGGGGATATTTCAATGTTACCCTTCGAACGTCCGACATGCCTCGTTTCAGGGGTGGTCAGGACCCGAGATCTTTGGAGTTTGCTGATGTCGTGGATTCATTGGCTCTGGAAGTCTTGGATGTGGGGGATATCGCCTACACTTGGAGGAATTCAAACTCGCGCTCCCGTATTGATCGTTTTTTGGCATCTACGGAACTTCTTGATTGTTTCCCGCTATCTTCTGTGCTTTCTCGACCGCGGAGCATGTCCGACCACACACCAATTGTGTGGGATTCTGGTGATCCACTCGCATCGAGGGGTTTTTTAGGTATGAGAGGTGTTGGCTATTGGAGGATAACTTCAAGGACTTGGTGGCTTCTCACTGGTCCAGCGTGCAGGTCGATGGTTCCACGATTTCCAAGTTTGTCCACAAGCTCGGATCTTTACGCACGAGATTGATTTTTTTTAAAAGGGAGACCAGGGCTGCGAGGCATGCTGCGAGGTTGAAGGCGGAGGATATAGTCAGCAGACTTGATGCTTTGGAAGATGCTAGGGAGCTGTCGGTGGATGAATTGGTTGCACGATCACTCGCTCAGAAGAAAATTACGGCTGAGGATCTCAAGCGTGTCACTGAATGGTGTCAAAGATCGAGGAGCAGGTGGCTGAAGGAGAGGGATACTAATACAGCCTTCTTTCATCGCATAGCAAGCGGTAGGCATTGCTCGAATACTTTGCGTTCGATCACGATTAATGGCCTTCGTGTGGATGAGGACAAAGAAATAGGGAAAGCAATCGCCACTCACTTTAAGGAGTTCTCGGCGAGGAACATTCCAAGACTATGGCGATGGACGGGGGTTGGAGCTACTTTGCTTTCGCCTTCGCTGTGTGACGGGTTGACGCAGGTGGTGTCCCTGGAGGAGGTTAAGGCGACAATGTGGGACTTAAACGCGGATGGGGCTCCGGGGTCGGATGGTTTCCCGGTGGCCTTCTACAAGGATTTCTGGGGGCTGGTTGGCAATGAGGTGCTGGAGGTCATCTCCGAATTCTGTATTGGAAATGCGGGCTTCGAACGGATTAATAAATCTTTGATTGTTCTTCTACCTAAGACCGCTTCGGCCGAACGGAATGAAGAGTACCACCCCATTGCTATTTCTAATGCCCTCTACCTGATTGTGGCGAAGGTGTTCGCTTTGCGGCTAGGTCGGGTTCTTGACTCCATCATCTCCCCACTGCAATCAACTTTTATACAAGGAAGGAAAATCTCGAACTGCCTTACTCTTGCGTCGGAGGTGGTTGCGCATTGGAGGCGGGGGGAAGGCGCGGTGTTCTGTGGAAGGTGGATTTTGCAAAAGCCTATGATTGCCTTGACTGGAAGTTTCTTTGGTCGATTTTGCGGAGGAAGGGTTTCCCGGAGTTTGGATTTCTTGGATGCGACGTTGTGTAACCACGACCTTTTATTCGGTCTTGATTAATGGTCGCCCGGAGGGGGGTTACTTCCAGCAGCATAGGGGGGTGCGTCAGGGCTGCCCCCTTGCTCCCCTTCTCTTTGTCATTACTGCGGATGTCCTTGCTCACATTGCTTGCCGGGTTGTTGACTGCGGATTATCGGCCGGATTCTCTAGGGGTGGTTTGGTGATCCCGTTGTTGCAATATACTGACGACACTATCTTTTTCATTGAGGGGGGTCTTGCGGAGCTTACGGGCATGTCTATGGCCTTGGATCTTTTCAGTGAGATGTCTGGTCTTTTAAAAAATGTGGACAAATCGGTGGTCCCCTTTGGTCTCTCGACGGAGGAGGCGGACGCATGTGGGCGGGTCTTGGGGTCCGATTGCGGCTCTCTGCCGTTTGACTACCTGGGGATGCCCTTGGTAGTGGGAAGAACTAGGATGAGAGATTGGCTCAGGGTCGTGGAGAAGGTGGAGACAAGGTTGGCTGGTTGGAAGTCGGCCATTCTTTCTAGAGGGGGTCGCCTTGTCCTCTTGAAGGCGGTGCTTTCCTCTATCCCTGTGTATTTCTTGTTTAATCGTCGGCTGCCGAAGGGGATTCGTAATCGTCTTGAGATGCTGATGCGGAGGTTTTTGTGGAGCAAACATGGAGAGGAGTCGAGGGGGATACACTTGGTTGAATGGGGTGAAATCACACGGCACAAGAACGAAGGTGGACTGGGGTACGGAGTTTGGATCATATAAACGACACATTTCTTCTTAAGTGGGCCAACGGAGTTTAGGGCCCAGGGGAGGATCTCTGTACCAAGGTCTTGTGTGAGATTTATGGCGTCTGTGGGGCGCCTCCGGTGGCGGCTGATATGGTGGGATCCCCCTCGTCGTTTTTGAAGGGAATGATGGAGGTCTTCTCCAAGTTCTTATCTTTGTTTAGACCGGTGCTGGGAGATGGTGAATCTTTCAAATTCTGGACTGATGATTGGACGGAGAGGAGGCCCTTGAGCTCACGGTTCCCCCGCCTGTTCGCTCTGGCGGCTGATAGGAGTGCTAGGATCGCATCTTGCTGGTCAGACGGTGGCTGGTTCCCGGCATTCTCTGCTAATTTCTCGGATCAAAGGCTCGAGGACTTTCTTGCCTTGCTGGACTATATCAAGGATGTGGGGCATCCTTCTGTAGGAAGAGATCACTGGGCGTGGTGTATGGGCCCTTTCTCGGCGAGGAAGGCTTATGGGGCGATTTGTAGGCCCCCACCTGCGCGGTCGAAGGATATGATTCGTGACTGCCGTTTCTTCCCCGAAGGCGTTGGATTCTTCCTCTGGCTATTTCGTAGACAAAGATTGATGACGAGAGATCGTTGCACTATGCTACATTACTCTATCTCGGATAGGTGCATTTTATGCGACAATGCGGTGGAGTCCCTTCAACACCTTTTCTTTACCTGCCCGAGAGTGACTGTCTTCTGGGAGGATACGACTATGGCTTGGGTTTGCACTTCCGATTTGGCTTCCTTTTGTGGTTCGTTGGTTGCCAATAGAGAAAGAGAAAGGCGGGCGATCCTTCGGCCCGTGGCAACTTTGTGGGCAATATGGCTGGGCAGAAATGCAGCTCTTTTTTCTGGGCAACGCTTCTACAAGGAAAACATGGAGATGCACTGTGCGCGGTTGGTAGATGATTGGGTTTTGTAGTGGCTTTGCTTGTTTCGTGTTATCATTACTTTTGTAAACTCCCTATTTACCTTTTATTTTTGTTTTAAATAAATGGGGCGAACACCACTGAGTGTCTCCCCTTGTTTCTGGCTTTCAAAAAAAAATCTACAGTGATTACCTTTGACCAAAGTTGACAACCTTCTAAATAAACTCTTATGATCCTATCCTCCCTTAAGATTAGCTCGACTGTCCTTTTCCTAAATTCCTTCGCCAAGAACAAGCATTAAATGTTGCAAAAACTTTGAAATGGAGAAATGCAAAATTCAACCAGGGAAAAACCATAAAAAATAAAGGAATTTTGACACTTATGCTTCTTTGCGTTTTTGCAAATACACTTATGCCCCTACCCTTTTTGCAATAACACTTGTGCCCTAATGTTCTTCCGTCATTAACAATTATACCCCTCCATTAGTTGGGCCATCTGTTTGTAATAACATTAATGACCCTCCTTATCTTCTTCTTCCTTCAATCGTAGGAGACGTGGCGCCATGGACACCACCCTCTCTGTCGAGAGCTTAGCAACCCCTCCGCCCTGAGCTTGCAACCCCTCTGTTCCCTCCGTTTCGAGCACTTCTATCCTCTTCGTCGATGCCCTCCCCATGCAATCAACCACACTATCTCCTTCTCCATCTCTCCCCTTCCCAATCCCCGTGATATCGTAGATAGCCACCAACCTTACAACCCCAGCCATCGTCTTCATAATCAATAGGAGCAACAACAAAAGATTTGCGTGGACATGAGTGTAGACATCGAAACCCGACTGTCCTCCTTCTCAATGATGATGAGAGGTAATTCCACTCCCTGATGTCACCATGCACCTCCACGTCCGCCCCTCGCTTCATGGTCTTTGCCCTCTCCTGCGAGTCCGACTGATGCCACTCCCTTACCGACTTAAACCGGCTGCTCGACTTCACCTACGACTCCCCTTCCTTCTGTGTCTACAAGAGATTTTTCCCAAATAGGGTATGATTCCCAGTCAGGGCATGGCAGGGATCAATTTCCCTGTCAGGGTATTGATCGGCAAATGGTTCGCCAATCGGCAAACCGTTCATCGATCAATACACAATCACCTTCATTTGAATTTTATATATATTTAAAATAATATACAATATCATTTCAATTGATCGTATGAATTTTATATTTTAAAAATAATATATAAACTTATTCTATACGGTACCGAAATAATATTATATATTATTTTTAATATATATAATTTAAGTGGCGTTAAATGTGTATTTTTAATAATATTACATTAAACTACTTTTCCAAAAATATTATATATTTTATTTTAATATACATAAATTTTAAGCGGCACCATAGAATAATTTTATATATTTTTTTAATAATATAAAATTCATATGATTGATTAAAATAATATTACATATTATTTTAAATATATATAAAATTCAAATGAAGGTGATAGTATCAGAACTTGTATTGCCATGACAAGGAAATTGATTCCTGCCATGCCCTGACCGAGAATTTTGAACAGGGTCATGCCTTGTTTGGGAAAAATCTCTGCCTACAATGTCATTTTATGCAAGGCTTTATGTACCTCGTCAACGGCCTCATCCACGAGATGCTCCAACTCCACTCCCATCCTCCTTGCTCGACCGCTTCACCTACTCCACCCTCATTTCCTCCCTCTCTAAGACTGACCTCCTCAACTCCACTCTCCAGTGGCACCACCGCATCGAGGACAATGTCATCCCCCCTAACTTCATCTTCTACAACTCCCTCATCCACCTCGCTTGCAACGCTTGGCAACTACTCCAAGGTCATCTCCCTTTTCTCCTGCCTCCGTCGCTCCAACATCTCCCTCAATCTTGTCGCCTACAACTCCATGATCCACGTCTATGGCACGGTTGGACTCCACGAGGCCAACGTGTTGCTCGAGGAGATACACTTTGCAAATTCCTCCATCGTCCCCAACGTCGTCATTCACTCCACACTTGTCGCTACGTACATCGAGCACAACCACTACATATAGGTGGTTTTATTGTTCTCTAAGATAAGATTCCATAGAATTAGGTTGGATCTCACTACCCAAAACATAATTGTCACTGTCTAAGGTTAGCTTATCATGGTAATGGAGGCAAACCGACTATTCTAGAGCATGAGGAATCTCGGGATCACGTTGGGGCTTGTCATCTATGACACATTGCTCAAGGTTATATGTGGTGGTGAAGCTTTTTGCTGAGGCGATTCATCTCTTCAGGTTGATGCAGAGGAAGGACATCACACATAATGTAGTGAGATGATCAAGATTTATGGGAAGTCACTCGAGCACGAGAAGGCATGGAAACTGATTCATGAGATGTATTACTGTGTCCGTGCTGAAGATTGGTGGTGGAGCTGTATTCTACGGCCTCGAGGTGGTGGTTGGTGTGACAACAGGAGAAAGAAGAATAAAAAACAACACTTGTATCCCTCTTTTTTTAATTACACTTGTGCCCATAATTTAACGCTCGTTTGAAACGACAACTAACTCGAGTGGCATAATTGTTAAAAGTCCAAAATTATAGAGGCACAAGTTGTTGCAAAAAAAGGTAAGGGCATAAGTATATTTGTAGAAACTTGAAGTATCACAAGTGTAAAAACCCCAAAAATAAATTTAAAACTGATCGTATCCTATATGTTGAGAGATATTCACTGCACACCCCATCAAGGGTTCCTATTACAGATGACACTCCATTGGCACTTTAACTGGCAAATCGATGGCGGTATTGGTACTTTGATGGTTACACTTTAATAATTTGACTGACTAATCGATGGAGATAATAGATAGTTGCTGATAGGTAGTTGGAATATTGGCACTTTGACGAGCAAATCGATGGAGATAGTAGGTAGTTGTAATATTAGCATTTTGATGGACAAATCGATGGAGATAGTAGATACGATGGAAAGAAGTAAGATTCAGATACTATATCTCTAAGAGAAAAAATGGGTTGGAGAGAAAGCAAGGGAGATCGAGAAGACAATTTTTAAACTTTGGTATTCATGTAACAACAGTGTTGTTAAAAGCAAGAGGCGCTCTAAGGCGCTAGGGGGTGCAAAACGCCCAAGGCGCTACGCGCCCCCTGGGCGCTCGCCTGAGAAAAGCAAGGCGCCATATATAAAAATAAATAAATTATGCACAAGTCTATGTAATATATGCACATACACACATGTGTATATATGTGTAATTGTAAATATATGTATGTGTAACTTATATTTCAATATAAGACCAATCCAATATATTTGTGGGTGTGTTTACATGCACGTATATAAATGTGTACGTGTACTTGTGTGTGTATGTATGTATAGTTGTAAATATATGTATGTATAGCTTATATTTCAATTTAAAACCAATCCAACGTATTTGTGGGTGTGTTTATAAGCGTGTATATAAATGTGTGCATGTACATGTCTATGTCTATGTATGTCTATGTATATGCTATCACCAAATTATATTTTGCGATTAATCCACTATTTATTAATATGTGTATGTATAATGTATGCATGTACTTGCATATGTATGTATATATATATTAAATATTTGTGTTTGTGTGTATTTGTATGTATGTGCATCTGCATGCGTATATATTTGCATACATGTGTATGTGTTTATGTATAAGTATGCGTACATGCCTATGTATACATGTGTTTTGTCTATTTATATGTATATATGTATTTATAGTACTTCAAGCTAATATATATAGAGAAGAATATATACTTTTTAGTCAAAAAGTATATGTAATATTTAGAAGTAAAACATGAATGTACATGTATACGTATATGAAATAGATGTGTGTGTAAATTACATATACATGTGTGTGCATATGTATAAGTATGTGTGTTAATGATACTTAAAACTAATATATATCTAATATAAAAACCTAAACATGATAAAAATCACACAAAGTCAGCAAAAAGCCTTACTTTTGCCTTAGGCGCTCAAGGCGAGCACCTAGAGCCTCAAGCCAGGCGCTCGCCTGAGCGGCGCCTGAGGCAAAACGCCTCGCCTGGAAGGAGGCAAGGCGCTAGGGCCTCGCCTCGTTTGGGAGCCTAGGCGAGCGCCCGGAGGGCTTTTGACAACACTGTGTAACAGTAAGGGTAGAAATGGTGTTGGAGTGGTTGTTCATAAGAATTTGAAGGATTGAGTGGTTGAGGTGAAAAGATTCGGGGATTGGATTATTTTGCTAGAATTGGTGTTCGAAGAAGAAAATCTGAATATCTTAGTTTATGCATCGCAAATTGGTTTAGATAAAAGGATTAACACGATTTTTGGGAGGATTTGGATAAGATTATGCAACGAATCCCACAAAGAGATATTATTTACTTAGGTGGAGATCTTAATGGACATGTAAGAAAGGATGCTTCAAGACATGCGAATGTTAATGAAGGCCATGGATTCGGGACAGAAATGAAAAGGGAAAAATCATTTTGGATTTTGTAACGGCTTATGATCTATTCACAGAAAACACTCTCGTTAAGAAGAGAGAGAAAAATTTAATTACTTATAAGAGTGGCTCACGTAGAATACAGATAGATTACTTTGCGTTGAGGAGAAGAGATCGGTTGTCTTGCAAATACTGCAAAATAATCTTAGGAGAGAGTTTGATAAACCAACATTGCTTGTTAGTCATGGATGAGCAAATAAAACGGCTTGTAAAGAAAAGAAGGGTTTCCAAGATCATTAAAACTAGATGGTGGAATCTTCAATTGAAGCAATCAAGCTTCAAGGAGAAGATTTTAGAAGGCTTATCATGTAATTGTAACGTAAATGCAAACAAGATGTGGGATGCTAGCATCTTATATCCGAAGGTAGCCAAAGAGATGTTAGGCTAGTGAAAGGGAAGAGTTCCAGGCCAAAAGGAGGCTTGGCGGTGGAGTGCAGAGGTGCAAGAAAAGCTCAAAATTTAAAAAGCATGCTTTAGAGCTATGTCTAATGATACAACAGAGGAAACTGTCACAAATTACAAAATAAAGAAAAAGGAAGCAAAGAAGACTGTAAAGTAAAGCTAAGTCAAAAGCTTATGAAGTTTTGTGCAATAATCTCGATTGTAAGGAGGGTCAGAAGGATATATTCAGATTGATCAAAGCAAGAGAAAGACCAAAACCTTTCTCAAGTAAGATGCATTAAGGATGAGGAACGTCACGTGCTTGTAACTCAAAATGATACAGAGACTAGATGGAAGCAGTATTTCCATAAGCTTTATATTGGGGAAGGAAATAAAGAAATCGCTTTAGGAGATCTAATTAGTAAAAGTTACTTGAATCGTGCAAGCTATAAACAAATACAAAGGAAAGAAGTAGAGGAGGCTTTGAAGGTTATGAGACATGGGAAATGTGTAGGACCTGTTAGATAATAGAATGCGGAAGCGGAATCAGAGAAAATAAGTATGAAAATGAAGAACACGAAATTTTGACGTGGAACCCTACTCCCTAAGGAGTAGGATGAAATCACGGGAGAACGCCTCAAAGGGATGATGTATGCACTGCACTTTCTCACTGGATACCAGGGGGTCTGGGCTTCTTATATAGCCTCCACAAACCCTCCAAGTCCTACTACTGGAAGATGTGGGACTAAATACTGGATGTGGTAAATGGATTCTTGAGAGATCCATTTACCCATCTATATATGAGTGACGCATAACACAATATACTCCAACACTCCCCCTCAAGCTGGAGCGTGCAATGCTTAGTCTGGACAAACAGAAAGAAATCTCAAACTCACGCTACATGAGACTACGAACAATATCAACTCAACACGCACAATTTTTGGCTGCTGTCGAGGATGTTGATTCTCATGCCGTGCATGTAAGGAGGACCAAACGGGCTGGAGTGTGAGTTAAACCGGTGTGCTCTTAACTGCGCCTGTCACAACCACTGAAGCTGAATGAGTCTCCGCCTGGAGAACTCTGGCCCACCACATGTAGAAGATTGGATCATGTGGACAACTGCTCCATCTTTGAAGGGTCGAATTGGAAAAGCCATGGAGACATCCTTGTCGGAGTCCATGGTTGCTAGAGAATGGAGTATGAAAAGTCTCTTCGTCGGAGAACCGAGTCTCTCCCATTCTAGCTTAGAGAATGAGATCTCTACTCTAGAGTCTCTATGAAATCACATGAAAATCCTAACCCACATGGCATTGGAAATGGGATCTTTACTCTGGAGTCTCATGGAACATATGTAAACTCCGAGCAAAAACAAAAGATGGGGATCACATCAAAATGATGGAAAATATGTACACATCTGAGTGAAGACTGTATACATGTGCGTGTCTAAAAAGGAGTCTCTCTCGGGAGAACTCGAAGAAATTGGGTCACTCAAATATGGAGTGCCTCAAACTTGGCCTCTGAACCAATCCACAGAGTCTAAAACTGAATTGTAGAGTTTGGAAAATCTGGTATGTCTGGAATCTATCATCGGAATCTTAAATAGACCGGTGATTCTATACAATACTCCCCTTTCTCCCATACTTGTTGGAAAACAATGATGTAGACCAAGTCGGGAGAAGACAATAACATGGGCAAAAACATCACAAATGTTTTTTATAGCCGTTCATTTTTTTACAGCTTTTCTCTTCTTTTTTGCAAATTTTTTTGTCTATTTCTTTTCACATTTTTTTATTTTAGCCGGTAGAACTTTCATTTTTTTTCACGTACGTTTTTTTGTACGTGTTGGAATATCTGGTTGTGCGCCTATTGAGTTGAAGATGGGTAAATGGATACCTCCAAGATCCATTTACCCCATCCAGTCTTTAGTCTCACATCTACCAGTTTGGAGATGTGGAGACTCAGTGGGGGCTATATATAGACCCTCGCACCCTTGTAGTCAGATGAGAAAAAGTAATGCATAGATCACCCCTTTAAGACGTTCTCCCGTGGTTTCATCCCGCTCCTTATAGAGTACGATTTCACGTAAAAATCTTTTGCATTCCATATTTTTGTCTTTACCTCTGTTTGTCTTCGCTTTCACATGTTTATTTTCTAACATGTTATCAGAGCGGGTCAATTCTCAAGGATTTTTTAATTCGTTATTCGAGAATTGTTTTTGGAGTTCTTGAAGATTTATTTATTGGTGATTATTGTTTATGTTATGAGGAGGATTGTTCCTGGAATTTCAGCTTTGAATCGTTTTTTTTCCTTCTTGAGATCGTGCAAAATGAAGAGACCAGGGTTCTCGAATAGAATCCCTGATCTCTGCGACAAGGCAACATGCCTTTCTCAATCCTCTCCATGCAGCTTCACCATATCCAGCAGGCGGCGTTGCCCTGGACCCCAGTTCTCGCATCCAGGCGGTGCTCCGACATTTTGGCCGCAACTCCATCCAGAACTCACGGCGCAAGTGGAACTTCCTCTCCTGCGCGGCGCTCAAACTCCAAGGCGTATCATCCTGGCACCCCTGGCGCTTCTCCCAGACTTCCTCCTTCACGCAGGCAATGTGAACAATCTTTCAGCTGAAGGTGGTACTCCAGGCGATCACTCTAGTCGAAGACCCAATTTTACACCTTCAAGTGCTGCTCCTCCAGCTCACTGAAGGCTCCAGGCGAACCTCCCCCGGGGCGACGCAGGCTACGCCACCATTGCGCAAGGGGGAGGCTCGATGCCTCTCCTCTTGCATCCTGCATCCCTCCCAGGCGGCGAGATCTCGCGATGGCGATCCTCCTGATTGACCGCAACTCCAGCCACAGCTCCGCGCGCAGGTGGCAGCCCTAGCCGGATCGCGCACTCTCCCTCCGCTCCAGATGGAGCCCTAGCCAACAGCCCTAAGGCGCGCGCATCCCCTCTGCATCGAGCTTCCTCTCACGTCCTCCTTCAAGTAGCGGCGGCATCCTCCCTTGATCGGAGCCCAGAATCCTCGTGCGAGGCTCCGCGCACGTACTCCATCTCCCAACAGATCCGGCTCCAGGCGACGCAAAAAGCCCAGCGACAGCGCAAATGAAGAAACCCTCGACAGGGAGGCCAACTCCTACAGGGGTGTGAGATTAAAAAAAAATTCTGATATGTTCAGCTCAAGTGGGCTGAAAATTAAAAAAAAAGGAGTGAGATGAGGCTCAGACCGTGGGTTAAAAAAATAATGAATAAGAAAGGAGCAGGGGCCTCGCGTAAAAAAAGGAGGGGAAATGTTTGGGGCCTGGTTCGCCTGTTAAAAAAAAAGCAGAGGAGGGTAAGAAGATTGGGTCGAAGTGGGCCGAGATAAAAAAATGTAGGGATTTTTACCCGGCAGGCCCTATAATCTTTGTCAATTACCTCTACGACCTTTGAAATATCCTAATTCCACCCTCAACCCCGTAAACTTGCTAACCATTACCCTACAGACCCTATGGTTAACCCTCATCTATTTACCCGTTAAAACTAAACAGATTCTGTTATGTGCCTTTACATTATATCCATTTTATCTATCAAATTTACATTGAGTGCCACTCCCAACAACAACCCACCTCCTCGTCATCCGCCACTCTCACCTCCTCTACATTGAGAACCGAGTGATTTATAGTCAAAAACAATATCACAAGCATGCTTAATCTACGTAACCTCACAGTAATTACACGCCCATCACCTCTGAACCAGAAGCCCAAGGGACATTGACGCTTGCTTCACGGTAGCCACGAGCTTTGACCTCCGCCCCTCTGACCTCGACCGGCTCCGCGGCGCCCCACAACCCTCAAGTTGGAGATATACATCGGCAAGAGGGGGAACACGTGCGGGTTGAGATCCGGTGGCTTCTGGGAAGGATCACCAACGCGGTAGACCTCGACGCCGTGGCGGAAGGGCGGGCGTGCGCCTTCCACAATGGGTGGATCCCCGTGGGGAAGGGCAGCAGGAACAAGAGGTAGATACACATGACCGTGAGGTCCGAGCCCAACCTCAGGTTCGTGTTTGAGTTCGGGTGAGCCCGAATGCAACCCGCAGGTCTTCCAAGTGCAGGGGACCAACAAGAGCAGCGTTGGTATCCTCCTTGCCGAGTCAACCCTCAGCGTCCGCAAGGATGGTATATTCACCGTCGATCTAACCATGGGAGGAGGTGGTAGTTCCAGTAGCTCTGGGAGCATATCGACAACATGATCAGGGACACCGGGGTGCGGTCCATGAGGGAGTGGCGATTATATGCATGCTATGTGGTCGTTCAACAACTACCGTGGATTCGTCATCTCGTCCACAGTGGGTGCCAAAGGACATTTCAGCACGCCTGGGGTTGAGATAGGATTCCAGATTGTCAGGTGCATCGAGGATGCTGTTGCATTCGTTGTGCTCACGGCTGCAGCCTGGACGCGCCAAACTCCCTCCTCGAAGCCCCCTCCACCCCCACGCGTGTTGATGCCGCTCCGCCCCTGCTCTCTCCCCTCCCCCGAGCTCTCCTTGAAGCCCTGCCCCTGCTGCTGTCGCACCAAGCTCCCTCCTCGAAGCCCCTCCCACCCCAACGTGCACCGATGCTGCTCCTGATCGTGCCAGAGAGGTCGTTGAGATGCAGCAAGCGACGGAAGTTCCTAGGGATATGTAGATGAAGAACAGGATGAAGAAGGAGGAGGATAACGAAGGAGAGAGAGGGAGATTGAAGATCAGCCGTTGATTTTCTTTGGTTTGATTAACCCAAGTTTAACTCAAGTTTTTGACTCCAATAAAGTTAAAGATGACGGCAGGGTTTGTGGGGTAAGACGGAGCAAGTTTACGGGGTCGAGAGTGGAATTAGGATATTTCAAAGGTCGTAGAAGTAATTGACAAAGATTATAGAGTCTGCCGGGTAAAAATCCCAAAAATGTATGTTTCTTGGAAAAGGCGCGTACAATACAAAAGATGTACGCAATTCAAAAAAATGTTGAAGTCTTAAAAATATTGTTTAAAAAATATTTAAAAAAAAGGTGAGAAGAAAAGCCGGAAAAAATATATTATCACCTTATTTGATTTTTTTCTCTCCATCTTTGTTGTCTTCTCCCAACTTTGTCAATATCTTTGTTTTTGGACAAGTATGGGAGAAGGGAGGAGTATAGTATAGAGTTCTTCGGTATCATACGACATCACTTTCAGTTCAGATCCAGACTTCAGAGATTTCAGTCTCCAGATGCCAATGCATATTCTAGTCCAGATACCTTCAGATTTCCAAACTCTACATCAGTTATTCAGACTCGACGATTGATTCCGAGTCCTCAGTTTCAGACGCGCACATGTATGCAATCTTTTCAGATGAGCACATGTATGCTATCTTTTGTCATGGTCCCCATCATTCTTCTTGTTTTGTTGGCCAGAGTTTTCATGTGAGCCATGTGGACTCTAGAGTAGGGGACCATTCCCTATGCCATGTGGGCAAGGATTTTCATGTGGTTTCATAGGGACTCCAGAGTAGAGTACCATTCTCTGTGCCAGATGGGAGAGACACAGTTCTCCGATGAGAAGACTTCTCCAGGTGTAATTTCAGACTTGATGATCAGATTCCGAGTCTTCAGTTTGACTCACGCTCTGGCCCGTTCATCCTCCTCAATTGCACAGCATGAGAAGCAACATCCTCGACAACAACCGATAGTTGTGCACGTTGAGTTGATATTGTATGTAGTGTTATATATTGTGAGTTGAGTTTCTTTCTGTTTGTCCAAACTGAGCATTGCATGCTCCAGCTTGAGGGGGAGTGTTAGAGTATTTGGTCGTGCTATTGAGTTGAAGATGGTAAATGGATACCTCCAGGATTCATTTACCCCATTCAGTCTTAGGTCCCACATCTACTAATTTGGAGATGTGGAGACTCAGTGGGGGCTATATACAAACCCTCACACCCTTGTAGTCAGATGAGAAAAAATAATGCATAGATCAGTCCTTTGAGGCGTTCTCCTGTGGTTTTATCCCGCTCCTTAGGAGTAGGGTTCCACATAAAAATCTTTTGTGTTCCATGTTTTATCTTTCTAGTTTATACTCTATTTGTCTTCGCTTCATCATGTTTATTTTCTAACAGTTAGCGCATTTTTTTCCTTTTTTAAAGACAAAGAAACTTGGCCTGAAATAGGCTCGGACCATGACCCAAACGAGGCCCCAAATAACTCTTTCCTTCTTTTTTTAACCACCATCGGCCCACATGGGCATGGGAGCAGCAAACCCATTTTTATGGGCCTTCTCGGGCTTTATTTAAGGTTCCACTTGGAACCCTCTTTTTTGAGGACCACAACCCCCGATGGGGCATTGCTCACGCCACCGTCCTCTAGAGAATCGAAGAGAGGGGGCCCCTTAATCTGCTACTCTTGCCACTGCCAGAAGGTGCGAGGAGAGGCGGAGCTTGGAAATGTGTGTCGCCTGCACGCTACCGCGAGGAGCTGGAGAAGGGTGCGAGGTCTTTACTTAGTGGTGATGCCATCTGCGCCTATTGGGGATGTCGTCTGGAGAAGAGGTAGTGCGACAGCCTGGAGGCATTGCTTGTGTGTGCCACCTCTTGAAATGAGGAGATCTGAGGTTGCTTCACTGAGGGTTGGCGATGAAGTAGGCCCCCCCTTTTTTTAATGATGGGGCTCCGTCGCGGCTGGATCTAGATGATGCTCCGCCAGGAGAGGAATCGAGGTGTCCTGATGCTCAAGGGCTAGGACTTGATGCTGTTGTGAATCGCCAGTGTAGAGTTGCGAAGAGAGATGCTCCACCTGGAGCATCGTGTCTGCCATCGGGAGCAGTGGCGAAGAGAGATGCTTGGAGCGCGCCTAGAGAACTGGAACTCGAACTGAATCCAGGAAGAGAAAAAATGTTGATGTTCTTCAAGGCTGAATAATCCACGAAGGATTAGTGTTTCAAGAGAACCCTATAACTTGATTTTGAACATGAACTTGAACAAGAAATCTTCAAAGAATGAATCTTCAAGGACAAATCGTTACAATTTAATCTCGAAGAAATAAAGAACATGAAAATCTCAATAATCGAACTCCGCTGATACTATGTTAGAAAATAGCGGAAGAGGAATCAGAGAAAATAAATGTGAACATGAAGAACACGAGATATTAACGTGGAACCCTACTCCCTAAGGAGCGGGATGAAACCACGAGAGAACGCCTAAAAGAGCTAATGTATCCAATGCACTTTCTCGTTGGATACAAGGGGTCTAGAACTTCTTATATAGCCTCCACAGACCCTCCAAGTCCCACCACTGGAAGATGTGGGACTAAACATTGGATGCGGTAAATGGATCCTTGAGAGATCCATTTACCCATCTACATATAAGTGACACAGATCACAATATACTCCAACAGAACTTGATGATATTCCTATAGAAGTATGGAGAGTTTTAGGTGAGCGTGGTTTGACTTGGCTTACAAATATATTCAATGTTATTTGGTGAAGCAAGAAAATGCTTGAAGATAAGAGGAAAAGCATTAAGGTGCCTCTTTATAAGAATAACTGAAACATTTAAAATTATTCAAAATACAAAGATATCAAGCTGATGAGTCATACTATGAAAATTTGAGAACATGTGATCGAAAGAAAGGTTGACACAATTTTCCAAAGTAAAGGAAAATCAATTTGAATTCATGCCAGGTTGCTCAACTATTGAAGCCATCCACTTATTGAGGAGAAGAATGGAGACTTAAAGAAACCTCCATATGATTGTTATTGATTTGGAGAAGGCTTATGATTCTGTCCTACGAGAGATATTGTGGAAAGTTTTGGAGAAGAGACAAGTGTCACATACATTAACCTCATAAAGCGTACGTATGGCAAGGCTTCAATGTGTGTAAGGATCCAGTGTGGGAAGACTGACTATTTTGACATCAACAAAAGTAAGCGTCAAGGTTATGTTATTCGTTGTGTGTTGATTGATGAGTCTAGAGATGGAGTAAATGAGAAGTTTGAGGTCTGGAAGCATTAGAGATTAAGGATTTCATATAAGTAGGGCTAAGACTGAATATATGGAGTGCACTTTTGATGGAAGCAATGGTGAAGGAATCGATGTGAAGATTGGTGACGATAACATTCAAAAGAAAGATTCTTTTGATACTTGGGATCTATTTTGCAACATGATGAATACAATGGTGGAGATGTTATTCATATAATAAATGCAAGTTGGCTAAATGAGAGAGAAACATCTAATGTTCTATGTGATAAGAAACTTCCTTTAAAAATTCAAGGAAAGTTTTACAAAGCAGCCATGAGACTTGCTATGCTCAGTGGATCTGAATTTTTGCCTGTGAACCATAGACATGCATAGAGAATGGCGGTAGTACAAAAGAAAATACTAAAGTAGATGTGTGAATATATACGTAAAGATTGGATTTGGAATGATGCAATCAAAAGGAAAGTTGGTGTAGCTCCGATCGAGAATAAGATGCGAGAGAACCTCTTAAGGTGGTTTGACCATTTGCAAAAGAGGTCGGTTGATGCACCAGTTAGGATATGTGGGTTTTGGGATGTTAAGCCGGCTAAGAGAGGGCAAGAAAGGCCCGAGAAGTGTTGGAATGAGACTATCTGAAGGGATCTTAGTTTTTTAGATCTAAGCCCGAGATGACCCGAAATAGATCTAAATAGATGTAAAGACTCCATGTAACCGATCCTATTTAATGTGAGAAAAGGCTGTGTTGTTATTGTTGTGATATATTATGCTCCCATTGCAACACTAACCTTAGTTTTTTCCCTCAAAAGGAGAGCTAGGGTATATATTCATAACATAGAAAATGATTCTATGTCATGACAACATTGCATAATTACTACTTTTTGCTAGTTTAATACCTTGTCCTTACCTCTAATCATGGTATTTGGTCCCTGTCTCACAAGCTTTTTGAATTTCCGAGCAAATCGTCTATTAATTTATTTCTGAGCGGGGCTCCATTCCCCATGGGCCTCTATCATTTGGTCTTAATGGGTCCATTACAAAGTCAATTAGTTTGTATGGCTTCTCTTCAATAGGAAATTACTTTTCCTGATAAATTACAATTTAGGATATTGCACTTTGTGAACATATCTTTGCAAATCTGATGAAATAAATAATTTACATATACGCTTCTTTGTACTTATCTGGACCTCACTGTAAAAAAGTCAAATCGACGAGATTGAGAGATGAAACAGGCAAGCAACATCATGTATTGAAATATGGATTGCGAGAAGGTTAGATGGAACAGAAGTCAAGAGAGAGTAAGAACAAAGAGATGGTGCAAAGGAAGGTCTAGCTTAGCAGGTCAAGTCTCGGTTCAACAGACTCAAGTCTAGGAAACAAAATGACAAAAAAGAGTGCTAGTACGAAAGAGGCTGAAAGATATCTTTCTAGGTGGCATTTTGTCTAGAGCTGGAATTGCGGCAGATCCAGCCAAGGTTTCAGCTGTTCTGAAACTGAATAGCCAAGAACAACCACCAGGGTTAAGGGCTGAAAGGTACTACATTTAAGAATTTTTTTATTAGAAATTGTTTTCTTTGGAGAAATTTGTGTCAAATGGTTTTCTCTGTTCTCTCAACAAAATTAATATCAAGCCATGGGCTAGTCGTTTGACTTCTCTTTGGTTCTGCTTCAAAGCTATGCACGAAATGCACATTTACAAAAATTTGGAAAAATATGTTTCTTTCTTCACCGGTTGGTGTTTTTCATTCTTAATGTCTAGGCATGCCTTTTTAATGGACAAGGTTAACCTTATCCTGTATCTTTTAGACCTGTCTGGAAAACACAATTGGCTCAACCTTGACTTCAACAAAGTTACTTAATGGCCCAGGGACTCACTTACGGATGTGTTGGCCTCCCTGCTTTCTATTATCAAAATCTTGGCTCTGGCTATTGGTGCCCTTTTAAATTAGGTTCGTTTGGGTGGCCTCTCTTTTTGGGGCTTGTATGAACTTTTTCTATCCCCTTTATCTTCTAACTGGGGCTATTCCGTGGCCTTATATTCTTAGGCATGTATGCATTTACATCCTGTCCCCCTAGCATATAACGATGAAGTATAATACTCAACTTGATCCGCTAAAAAGCAATTGATCTTGAATTTTGGCATATTGTGATCTATTTGTTTGGAGAAGAATGGAAGTTGTTAGAGATTGCAGAAGATTTCTTTCTTTATATTATAACCTCACGAGGGATTTTATGTTAACAGAATATTCTATGTGGCTATTTGTTAAGAGAATATTCTATAGAGCATATTCTATAGAATATTCTCCTTTGAGTCCTCTAGGGTTTAGTCCTAAACCCCTAGACCTCTTGAATAAACAACGAGTCATCTTTTCTTATCATCCTTTCACATGGTATCAGAGCAACGGTTCTAGGCCGGTGTTCTGACCTAATCACCCCTCCGCCACCGCCAGCCCTCCAAGTCCCTCTGCAGCTGCCTCGGGTCTCCGCACCTCCTGCTTTAGGCCCGCGCCGCCTCGGGTCCCCAAGCCCTGCCAAGTCTTCGGTACACGCGAGGGGGTCGGGCTGAGCGTCGCCAGGTTGCTCTAGGGGCAGCCAGGTCCCCTCTTGTGCCATCAAACGATCATTCATCATTGCCTCATCCTTCTTACTACTTGATGAGGGCTTAGATATTTGATGATAAATTGAAGCAAGATATACTCTCTAGGTCACTTCTTCTTGACCTAAGCCGCAACGATGACGTCTGCCGAGATCAAGCCCACGTACCCTGCTTCTTCTTTACTGGTAGATGGCACTTCTATCCATGGCCTCAAATTTCAGCGAAATTCAGTTGAATTTCTGTCGAATATCGATATCCAGTCGAAATCGAAATTCGACTGAAATGACCAAAATGATCGAAATATGGGGGTCCTAGTACAAAAAATGACCGAAATGACCGAAATTTCGGTCGAAATTCCATCGAAATTCTGTTTTGGTCGATATCGAAATGGTGACCGAAACCGACATTTAGGGCCTTGCTTCTATCAAGTTAAAGGGCTCCAAAAATTATGTTCTATGGTATCGATCTTTCAAAGTGTTTATTGGTGGCCAGCGCAAGAGCTACGTTCTTACAAAAGTTCCACCTGCGGAAACAGATAAGACTATGAAACTTGATTTGTTGATAATTGCCAAGCTATCACTTGGATGACGAACAGTGTCGATCCAAACATTGCTGCGAATCTTCTTTATAGACACCGCTAAGGCAATGTGGGAAAACCTTGAGCGTACATATTCTCAGAAGACGACTAATTCTCGACTGTCAAACATATACACAAGGATTTGGTCTGCTAATCAGGGAGAATCAAGTCTTATTGAATACTACAGGTTTCTTACAAGCCTTTTTAAGGAACTTATTTTTCAGCCTGCACGTTGTGATAAACAAGTAGGAGAACGTGTTGAATGGCAGGTTTACAGATTTCTCTCGGGACTAAATCCAAAATATAAGCCTGTGAAAGATCAGTTCCTGACAGCTGATACTCTACCTACTCTTGAGACAATCTTCGGACGCTTACAGGAGCTAGAGGCTCCAATTCAGCACTCTACCACCCACACCTCTACAGAGACGATGATCCACTACACCTCCTCAGGATACAGAGGGTGTCGTAACTATCAAGGAGGACAGGGATGTGACTCAGGATGTGGACGTGGTCGTGAATCTGGACGAAGCCGTGACTCTGGACGCGGACGCGATCGTGGATGTGGTCGTGATTCTTCTGCTCGGTATCCAACATGCGTACACTGTGGACGTTGGAATCACCCTTTTGATCGATGCTGGGCAACGTTTGGGATACAACCTAATGCCAACAGTGCCTATGATGACTTATCGTATGATGCAACTGCAGAAACATCCACTCAGCAAACTAGCGAGGCACAAACACCATTCACTGCTTCCGAATATGCTCGCCTACGACAAATGCTGCAAGAATCTAGTCCTTCTGATAGTAATGCTTCTGCCCCTACTGCTAGCCTGACTACTACCTCAGGTACAATAGCAAACTCTGTCTTTGCCTCTAAGCATGCATGGATTATTGATTCTGGAGCCTCAACCCATCTGACGGGAGAAAGAAGTCTGCTAACCTCCTCCCAACCGTCTTCCTCTGTGAAGACTGTTCGGGTTGTTAATGGGGATCATTCCCCAGTGATTGTTGCTGGTATTGTTAACTTTTCTTCCAAGTTGCATCTAACAGATGTTCATTGTGCCCCTGCTTTTCCTTTCGGCCTTCTATCAGTACAGAAGCTATGTCGTCAGCTTAACTGTCGTGTTATTTTTGATGAGGTTTGTTGCTATTTTCAGAACATACGGACGAGGAAGATTTTTGGTGGGGTCATGAGAAGAACGGCTTCTATTACCTCGACTTCCCTTCTAATTCCAACTTTGCTGGTGTAGTCTCCATCTCTGAAGATCCTTTTCTACGGCACCTTCGTCTTGGTCACCCTTCTGCTAAAGCTCTCTCAATGATGTTCCCTGAACTTTCTATGTTGAAACCTTTTGAGTGTGAAGCATGTCAGTTCGGGAAACATCATCGAGCCTCCTTCCCTACATGAACTGAGCCTCGCCGCCGTACTCCTTTTGCACTTGTTCACTGTGATATCTGGGGACCCCGTCCGGTCCGAAGTCTAAGTGGTCATAAATATTTTGTTGTCTTTGTGGATGACTACAACTGATCATCTTGGATTTTTGTGTTAAAGGAACGTTCAGAAATTAACAATATTGTCAAGAATTTCTTTTAGTATGTCAAAAACATCTTCTCCACCACTGTTAAAATATTTCGTTCTGATAATGCTTTGGAATTTACACAAAATGATTTAACGTCCTTCTTCGCTTCCCAGGGTGCTATCCATCAAACCTCTTGCTCATATACCTCCCAACAGAATGGGGTAGCCGAAAGAAAACTTCGACATCTCCTCAACATTGCCCGCTCTCTTCTTACCCAAATGAAGGTCCCCAAAACCTATTGGGGAGATGCTATTCTCATTGTTGTCCATCTTATCAACAGAGTTCCCTCTGTCTCTCTAAATGGCTCCACACCCTTTGCCTTATTGTATCCAACGACTCACCATTTCCTCTACCTCTGCGGATTCTTGGATGCACCGCATTTGTTCACAACTTCATGCCGCAGACAAATTATCGTCACGTGCAATTAAATGTGTTTTTCTGGGTTATTCCCAAACAAAGAAAGGATATAGATGCTATGATCCTTGTAGTAAACACTATTATATATCATATGATGTCACCTTTTTTCGAACAAGCTCGCTTCTTCGATTAAGATGTGTCTGACATACCATTAGAACTTCCTCCTCCACCAATTGTGTATAAAAGAAAACATGTGTCCCCTCTTGTTCCTGTTCCTCTACCTGTTCCTTTGTTGCAGGAAAATATGCCACCTTCAAGTGCCCCCACCAACACTACCCCGGATGATCCTCAAGAGCTTCCCATTGTCCTACGCAGAACAAAAAGGCAATGTACTATTCATCCTATGTCTAATTTCACGTCCACTAATAGCCTATCATATTCTGATAAAAGATACGCAGATGCTCTTATGACAATCTCTGTTCCAAGAGACTATCACAGTGCATTACAGGTTCACAGGTGGAGACAAGCTATGAATGAAGAAATGGATGCTCTCAATTCCAGAGGAACATGGGATCTAGTTCAGTGTCCCCAAGGTGTCATGCATGTTGCCTGCAGATGGGTATTTACTACGAAACATTCTCCTGATGGCTCTATTGACAGACTGAAAGCAAGACTTGTGGTAAAAGGTTTTACACATACATATGGAGTTGATTACTTCGAAACTTTTTCACCTGTTGCCAGGATGGGGTCAATTCGCACTATCCTCTCTGTAGTCGTGAACAAAGGCTGGCCTATTTTTCAACTGGATGTCAAGAATGAATTTCTCTATGCTGATCTTGAGGAAGAGGTTTACATCATGCAACCTCCAGTTTATGAAGTCGAGGGGGAGTATGTTTGCCGACTTCGCAAAGCAATTTATGGTCTAAAACAAAGTCCGAGGACATGGTTTGACAGACTTAGTTCAGAGATTAGCACTCTGGGCTTTCAGAGAGCTACATCTGACCATTCTGTCTTTGTCAGAAAACGATCAACAGATACTGTCATACTAGCTGTATATGTGGATGACATGGTTGTTACAGGTGATGATGATAAAGGAGTGCTAGAAGTGAAGACTTTTCTGTAAAAGGTTTTTGTCACCAAGGATCTGGGGCAACTTCGTTATTTTCTAGGTATAGAAGTCTTACGCACCAAGAAGGGGCTTCATATGTTACAAAGAAAGTACTGCTTCGATATACTGACTGAGGCAGAACTACTTGGGTGCAAGCCCTCTGGCATACCTGTAGAACCAAAGAAACATTCTACACCAAATGATCCTGCCTTTGAAGATACTACAAGATACAGAAGCCTAGTTGGCAAACTTCTGAACCTTACTGTTACTAGGCCAGACATATCATATGTTGTGAACAGAGCTAGCCAATACATAGAGAAACCATGCTACAACCACTGGCAAGAAGTTCTTCAGATCCTTCGCTACCTTAAGGAATCCCCTGGATGTGGTCTATTTTATGGGGCAAATGGATACACTAAGGTTACTGCTTATGCTGATGCTGATTATGTAGGCTCACCTGAGGATCATCGTTCTACGACGGGCTACGCGGTGACGGTAGGATAGCAGACAATGGTTTCCCGATCTAGTGCAGAGGCAAAATATAGGGCAATGGCCCAAGCCACATGCGAAATTACCTGGTTACCGTCTCTTTTGCAAGAACTTAATACTGCTATCACTACTCATTCCTCTATATTGTGATAATAAATCAGCCACTTATAATGCTACAAATCCAGTGTTCCATGAGAGAACCAACACATTGAGATCGACTATCATTTTGTTCGTGATGTTGTACGAGAAGGCAAGATTTCTACACCACATATCTCAACAAACCTTCAGCTTGCAGATATATTCACAAAGGCCTTATCAAAGAAGCGCCTTTCCTAGATATCTTCCAAGTTGGGCATGATCAATGGATATGCTCCAACTTGAGGGGGAGTGTTAGAGATTGCAGAAGACTTCTTTCTTTATATTGTAACCCCACGAGGGCTTTTATGTTAACAGAATATTCTATGTGGCTATTTGTTAAGAGAATAATCTATAGAGCATATTCTATAGAATATTCTCCTTTAAGTCCTCTAGGGTTTAATCCTATATAAGGACCCCTAGACCTCTTGAATAAACAACGAATCATCTTTTCTTATCATCCTTTCACATAAGTGATTTAGTGGTTATTTTATGTAGCTTGCTCCTGAAAAGCGAAAGTAACAATGAAGAGGAGCTGCTTAAAGTTTTTAATTGCCATCTGTTTTGGTGAGACTCCTCCTGAAGAAAAAGAGCCAAACCGATGTCCCAAGGCATGCCCCGTGCACTTTATTATGTATTGGAGGAATGTAGGCTACAAGACCTTATATGACCACGAAGAATATTTAAGCGTAACTGCTTTCTGTACATAACATTTACTAACAAAAGAGTGGTCCTCAGAAATAGTCCCATGATGCTTCATTAAACTTCAGCTCACTTACATATTATATACAATACAATCAATATTCAATGCCATCAACAATATAAGATAAAAGATTTATGACACTCGAAAAACATGTAGGATGTAATTTCGGTGATTTTGTTTCAAATACAATTTCGGAGAGTCTCAATATAGTATGCTTTTCAATAATAGAGAATGGCAATGTTACTTTTATCTGGAATCAGAAAGTGGTCTGAGCAAAAAATACTACTTTTTAAGCTAAATATACCTGAGTGTCGCCAGTGACAAATCATGACAAAGATTACCTTTAAAAACTCACCCTCCAACTCTTTCAGGAATTGCAGTATCTGCATTACGGTTCAGTGTACATTAACATTGGGCAACGATAATGCAGCCCTCTAAAATATATTTACCAAGAGAAATGCAGTGCATGCGATGCTGAGATAGTGTTTCAGTTTTATTGGAATAAATAAAACAGGAGACTGCCCCAATCTCAGTATGGACAGCCCTTCCTATAGCAAAGTATTTTTTTTAACTTGATTACTAAAAGATGTGCTTGAAATAAATTTAAAACTCATTCATGGGCTTGACAATTCCCCAACGATAGTAATAAGGAATTTAATATTCTGTACTAGAATAATATTGTACCTAATATAAAAAAATTGGCATTGACTGGGCAAATTCAACCATCTACAAAACTGTGACAACGTATTGTCACTTATCATGTTAAAGCCAACAATCTAGTCTCTACATATCTTCTTTCTAAAATAGCGAGGGCAACCCAGACAAAAAAAGGCCGGATATTTAGGCTTGAGATTGTTAGGTCATGACTCTATCTGTCGTCCGGTAAGGTACACTGCCTTCGCTTCGTCTAACAACAAGCACAACAATAGAGGAGAAAACATTGGGTGGAAGAGGGCTCCCTAAGAGAGGCTTTGTTTGATGGCTTTAGTTCCCCTCCTTACGAGGTTTATATAGGCGTGCCATCCCTCGTTTAGTCCCCCACTCCTTACACCTGTAGATTATGGTCTCATGTGAGACACGTAGGGGTGAAAGGCATGAAAAACTGCCTCCTCATATATGGGATACGAAGATGTTTTGCCAACTTTGATCACAATCCCAATACTTATTGTACTTACTCCTTCCAATGTTCACATGAATGTTATGGAGGCCTAAATCGAACCAAAATGACTTGAAGCCAGGCATGAAGAAATGCATATGCTTATTAAAACATAACATGGGATGTTGTGGAAATTCCTTGGTGCCCAAATGTGCATACATCATCAAGTACAAGGTAAATGATCAGATAGACGTATATAAGGCTCACCAGCTGGTGGCGAAAGGGTAGACTCAAACGTTTGGTGTTGATTACTTGTAGATGCGTGTACATGTAGTCAAGATGAATGTGGTCAGGATCATTCTGCCTCTCACTGTCATGCTTGGATGGAAACTACATTAGCTGGATGTAAGTAATATTTTTCAAAATGAGGGTCAGACGAACAAAATTTATATACAAAATAACCCCATGCACGACGAGGAGATTTTTTGGGGTCAAGTCGGGCTAGGATTCTTCTAGGGTAAACCTTGTTGATCAGGGGACAGTAACTCTATCTCTGCAGGAAGGACTGGGCATTCCCCAAGATTGGAAATCATGAATAATGCCTTATTATTAAAATAGGTGGTCTGAATTTGGGGGAATAATGAAGGCCTTTGCTACAAGCTTCTTCGACGTTATGGTGTGCAGGCCCGTCTTAATGTATCTCATCATCCTTCCTTCTATAGCTCATATTGATTTTCTGGAATGGAATCTGCTCCCTTCTACCTCAAGCTCATGAGCTTTTCAAGATAGTTATGGAGGATGGAAGTACTTTTGTTTTTGGAAAGATGATTGGACTGGAGGAGGAACCTTGACATCATGGTTCCCTCGTCTGCTCGCTCTAGCTGTATCTCAATAGTTGTTGACGAAAATACTTCGTTGTTTATTCATAGAGCCCAAGGGTTCTCTTATATAGAAGAGGAAATTCTTAATGGGTAAATTATATAATGAGTGAGAAATAAACAAACTATAAAAAGTAATATAACATAAAAAGTCTCAACACCCTCCTCAAGCTGGAGCGTAGATACCTAATATCTATCAAGCTCAGCTTAGAACAACATCTCGAAAGGATCCTCATGCAAGAGCCTTAGTGAGCATGTCTGTTGTCTGTTCACTTGAGCTAACATGAGAGGTAGAAATGAGACTCTTCTAGATCATGTCTCGAGTATAATGACAGTCTACCTCGATATGCTTGGTCCTCTCATGAAGGCTGGGTTGTTGGCAATAAAAAGTGCAGCTTAATTATCGCATTAGAGGTGAATGTGAAGAAGCACCTCAATAGCTACGTTGGTCAAAACGGATCTGACCCATATCATCTATGTTACTCCCTTGTGCCATGGCTATGTATTCCGATTCTGCACTAGATCTGGTGACAGTTGTCTGCTTCTTGCTCTTCCATGACACCAAGGAGCTCCCTATGAACACGGCGAAGCCAGAGATAGACTTCTTGTCCTTGAGGCATCCCACATAATATGCATCTGCGCAAGCTGTAACAGCAAGGGATGTGCCTCTGTTAAACAAGAGACCAGTGCCAGATGAGGTCTTCAGATAACACAAGAGATCATATGGATTACATCCATGTGTGCATGTCTAGGCTTCTCCATGAACTGACTCACTTTGTTCACTGCAAATGACATATCTGGTCTGGTGATGGTAACATATAGGAGCTTCCCAACGAGCTCCCTATATCTCCTATTGTCTACCTCCTCAGTGTAATCATCATATAGCTTCATGTTCGCGTCTATAGGAGTAGTAGCTAACTTGCAATCTGCCATACCTATATCAGAGAGAAGACCTATAACATACTTCCTCTGAGACATCATAAGACCTCGTTGGTTCCTAGCAAACTCCAGTCCAAAGAAGTAGTGTCTACCGGCAAGGTCCTCGATTACAAACTGCTGACCAAGAAAAGCCTTAGCTGCTTAAATGCCATGCGCATTATCCCATGTAATGATGATATCATTTACATAAACCAGTATAGCAACAGTACCTCTCCGAGACCTCTGAACAAACCGGAATGATCTGTGGTTGATCTCACGAACCCCTTCTACTATATTACATCCGAGAGCTTCTGAAACCATGCTCTTGGACTATGCTTAAGGCCATAGATAGCCTTATAAAGTCTGCACACCTTCTGACACCCCCTTAGCAGCAAACTCAGATGGTTGATGCATGTTGACTTCCTCCTGTAGGTCACCATAGAGGAACATATTCATCACATCGATCTGATATAAAGGCCAATCTCATGTGATTACAACAGAGAGAAGGATCTAGAGTGTAGAATGTCGAGCAACTGGAGAGAAGGTATCATGATAGTCCATCCCATAGATCTGAGTGAACCCATGAGCCACAAACCTTGCCTTGTAGTGATCAATGCTGCCACCTGTTCGGTGCTTCACAGTGAATACTCATTTGCATCCCATGACGGACATATCTGCAAGAGCTGGAATAATGCTCCATGAGGCTTAAAGTGGTCATTTCCCTCTCCATGGCTAGGTTTCATTGGCTCATCTTGAGAGCCTTCCGATATGTATGTAGGATTTCAATGGCATATAATTCTACGACAAATTGCCTGAAATCTAATGAAAGTCGCGCCCAGAGACACATGACCAACGAGTGAGTATCGCACACAGGAATGTTTGCCTTTCATCAAGGCAATAGACTACCCCGGATCATTCTCATGTGGTGGTTCCGGCTCATCATGTATATCTGAATGCTCATCTTGTGAATGTCCATGTTCATCACGCACACCACTAGTACCATCTGTTGAAACCAAATTTTCAGAATTTACCTAAGGCGTGTTGGATGTTGGGGAAGGTATTGGAGCAGGATGACATGCTGAGATACACGTGTAAGTGGAGGTGGAAGAACAACCACATCCTCATACTCAGAGGGACTCAATATGTCACATGTAGGAGAATAGTACATGATGAACTCAAAGAAGGTAACATCGACATTGACATAGTATTTTCCTTTTACACGATCAAAACACCGATAACACTTTTCGGTACGAGAGTACTCAACAAACATACATTTGACAGCTCGAGGAGTGAGCTTGTCATGGTAAGGATGCAAGAGGTGGACAAATGTCATGCAACCAAAAACTCTTGGCATAAGAGAGAAAATGTCCTCGGGAAAGCACGGGAGAAGGGTGCCTTGTACCCAAAATGGTAGAGGCATATGATTGATAATATAATATGCCGACGTCACAACATCACCCCGGAAGGAATGAAGAGCCCGACTCTGTATAAGGAGAGTCCTGGTGATATCCAGAAGGTGACGGTGTTTGTGTTCGGCAACATCGTTTCGCTGAGAAGTGTAGGGACATGAAGTCTAACGGATAATGCCACGTGAGCTAAAAAATGAGATAATTGTGTAATACAGAATTTAAGAGCATTATCATGTATTTGATGGAGGTAGAGAAAATATTCTTTATTTCAATTACAAAGGTCTGAATCAATGTACTAACACCAAACTTATTCTTTGACAAAATACCCATGGCAGTCTAGAAACATCATCCACACAAACTAAATAATACTGATTTCCCTGATGATCAGGAACACGACTTATACCCTATATATCAAGATGAAAAAACTCAAAAAGACTCTGACTACTATGACCTTGACGACTTGGAAAGCTATACTGATGATGCTTTCCAAGTTGACATGGTTCACATTGGAAATTGGGCTTGGTAGGGATGCCAGGGATGAGACGACAAATCTTTTACAGTGGAAGATGATCAAATTTGAGATGCCACATGTAGGGAGAGATTGAATCAGTAGAAAGAGACGTAGCACTGGCATAAGAAGATCGAGTCATCCTGTATAATCCTCCATGCTCACGACCACATCCAATCACCTTGCCAGTGAGTATATCCTTAAAAACAAGGAAACTAGTATCAAATACATCACGTTAATGTGAATCTTTTGTAATCTAACTGATAGACAATAAATTTATTGAGATGGTATGTGCACGAAGAACGTTCTGTAGACTCATGAAGGGAGTGAAATGAACCTCCCCCTATCTGGTAATAGAAGAATGTGTCTCATCAGCAATGAACATTGATCTACCAGGCTGTACGAAACTGTAAGTACTAAACTGTAAGCTATCTCCACATAGATGATGAGACATTCCTGAGTCCATCATCCATTCCAAAGGATTTGGTCTAGAGCGACCAGTAAATGCATGAGTGATACATGAAGCACTAATAGAGGCAGGAGCAACAATATATGATGGACCAGTACTAGAAGATCCGATGACCGGTGGCATGATCTCTTTCAGACGGGTAACGAAGACATCATAACGATGATTGGTGAAATATGAAGTAGTCAGAATCTGCTTAACAACACGTTCCGATGGTGAGAAGCTGTGGTTGGAGTAGCACATGTCCTATGAGTGACATGATCAGTGACAATATGAACATGACCGACGTGAGCGTGGACCTCCTCTTCCTCGTATGCCACATCCTCTGAATGGGGACAAGCCACCTCTACCATGGGAAGCTGCCATCGCCAACGATGTTTGAGAAGACGTGGCAGAGGGGATATTCTACAGTCTGTTCAGCCTGCGGTACACTTCCTCCATTGACAGTATGGCAACATCTGTGAGATGTTGAGGATGAGCTGAGTTGTATTCTGAGTTATGGACTACCAGAAACACCCTGGTCAGGACAGAATCTCTATAGGCCTTGTGCTGCTCTGGTAAGGCCGTCAAGGGTATGTAGCTATGAAGTCACTCAAACATACCCCTTAAAGATGTGTACATGGCGTGAAGAGGACGATCGCCATGTTTGGTTGTAAAGATATCATACTGGAGTTGCAATATCTTTGACTCATTCCTCACTTGAGAGTATGCACCTGCGAGGATGTTGCACATTGCCTTTGTTGTGGGTTGACTCATGATACCATTAGCTTAACATACGCATCATCCACCTCCCATGATGCATTGGTCCCAGTCTTGTCCATCAGCTTATCTTGCATCATAATATGCTTCTTATCATGGCTCTGCAGTAAATTCATGAATTGTATCGCCCACAATTCGTAGTTTGTGCCGTCCATCTTGACAATAGGTGTTGGACCCTTGAAGGCACATGTAGATGGCATATCAACTCTGCTTTCCGACATCATGGACAAATAACTAGGACCTTAGAAAGACCCTGGAGTGTCTACAAGGACGTGAAAATAGGTAGTTGTGTGCGTGGACACTTACCACAACCAATCCTAGACAAGAATAGGCAAATTGTGGTCTGATTTTGGTCTGAAAAAGGGAAAATCATACGAAAAAAACTGAAATCAAACCCGAAATTGCAAACTCAAGGTAGTAGGAGGGCCACTGAGCATTGCTAGATGACGCTTGACGGCTATGGGATATCTGGGCGGAACCTATAGGGTCATTGGGCTACTATTATAGTAGAAGCAATGTGTTTGCATTGTCGTTAGGGCAGCAGAAGCGGCATAGCTGTCGTTAGGGCGCTACTGCTAGAGTTCCTGGGTGCCGCTATCACTAGGGTTGCATTGCCGCTAAGGCAGCAAGGCTCCCTGAGAGACATTGTCGCTGGTAGTTAATGGCGGCAGGGCTACCGTGCAGGCAACGAAGGCACCTTCGAGACAAGGCGCGATGGATGAGATGAGGCTAAAGGTAGGGTTAGGAGGTGAGGCTCAGGGCTCCGGTCTAGGACCGTCGCTCTGATACCATGTTGAGGAAAATACTTTGTTGTTTATTCATATAGCTCAAGGTTCTCTTATATAGAAGAGAGAAACCCTAATGGATAAAATTACATAATAAGGATTGGGAAATAAATAAACTGTAAAAAAGTAACATAACATAAAAACTCTCAACAATAGTCACATATTGCAGAAGTTTGGATTGATTGTGCTTGTCGACCTATCTTCAACAAGGCATTTTCAGACCAACATGTTTTGGAGTATGTGGACCTTCATGCGGTACTTTTTGCCCACTATATACCTGATGCAGGGAGAGATCATTATATATGGAACGATGGGGATTTCTCAGTAAAGAAGGCTTACTGTAAAATTGATAGACCTTTGGAGATGGGTTTATGACATTTTAACTAGATATTGTAGACTCAATGGCGGTTTTAAGGTGCCACCACACATTAGAGTTTTCTTATGGCTAATGCGCAGAGGGAGAATTCTTATGAGGGTCGTTGGGCCAGATTTAGTGGCAGTGGGATTGACATTTGCCCTCTTTGTGAAAATACAACAAAGACCATTGATAATCTTTTCTTTGAATGTGAAAAAACTAAAGTAATCTGGAAAGAACTGGAGATTGATTGGATAGACAACAATACTCTTGTATGCTTATGGGACTTTGTCTACTGTGCTAGATCTCAGTTAGATACGGACTTGATTTTGCCGATCACTATCTTTAGGCAGCGCGTCTCTCTCGAAATGAAGTTATCTTCTCTTCCGATCGCTTTTATTCTGAAAATGTAACTTTTCATGCCAAGACTCTCCTCGAATCTTAGATCGCTTGAGGTAATTTATGTATCTCTCTATTAATTAATATATGTGGGCGGACACCTTCGAGTATTTCCCTCTCTTTTGACAAAAAAACCCATAAGTGAAAAGCTAGAAAAGTATTGCAAGCTAAAGAAAAATCTCTATGGCATTGAATAATTGCCTTGAGTGTTTGAGAGGTTGGGGATAATAATGAAGAATCAAGGAAACAACAACAACAAAGCCTTTTCCCACAATTAAGTAGGGTCGGCTACATGGATTCTTTGCCTCCATTCAGATCTATCTTGGGTCAATCTCGGACTTATATCCAAAAAACTAAGATCCCTTCGTATAGTCTCTTTCCAACACTTCTTGGGTCGTCCTCGCCCTCTCTTAGCCGGCTCAACCTCCCAGCACTCGCATCTCCTAACCGGTGCATCAGTTGACCTTCTTTGCAAATGACCAAACCATCTTAAGCGGTTTTCTCGCATCTTATCCTCGATCGGAGCTACACCAACTTTCTTTCTGATTGCATCATTCTGAATCCGATCTTTACGTGTATGTCCACACATCCATCTTAGCATTTTCATTTCTGCTACAGCCATTCTCTGCACATGTCTATGGTTTACAGGCCAACATTCAGAACCATAAAGCATAGCAGGTCTCACGGCTGCTTTGTAAAACTTTCCTTTAATTTTTAAAGGAATTTTCTTATCACAGAGAACAGTAGAGGCTCCTCTCCACTTTAGCCAGCCTGCATTTATTCTATTAGTAACATCTCCATCAATTTCCCCATAATGTTGCAAAATAGATCCTATATCTAAAAGAATCTCTCTTATGAATGTTATCGTCACCAATCTTCACCTCGATTCCTTCATCATTGCTTCCATCAAAGGTGCATTCCATATATTCCGTCTTAGCCCTACTTATACGAAAACCTTTAGTCTCCAATGCATGTCTCCAAACCTCAAGCTTCTCATTTACTCCATCTCTAGTCTCGTCAATCAACACAATATCATCAGCAAATAACATACACCAAGGTAACTCATCCTGAATGTGACTTGTCAACTCGTCCATAATCAAAGTAAAAAGAAATGGACTCAAAGCTGAACCTTGATGTAAACCAATATTGATATCAAAATAGTCAGTCTTCCCCGTCGGGGTCCTTACACAAGATAAAGCCCTATCATACATATCCTTTATGAGATTAATGTATAGGACAGGTACTTGTCTCTTCTCCAAAACTTTCCACAGTATCTCTCGTGGGACGGAATCATAAGCCTTCTCCAAATCAATAAAGATCATATGGAGATTCTTCCTTTTAGCTCTATAAATCTCCATTGTTCTCCTCAGCAAATGGATGGCTTCAATAGTTGAGCGACCTGGCATGAATCCGAATTGGTTTTCTTTTACTTGGGAAACTTGCCTCAACCTTCTTTCGATCACACGTTCCCAAATTTTCATAGTATGACTCATCAGCTTGATACCTCTATAATTTGAACAATTTTGAATGTCTCCTTTGTTCTTATAAAGAGGCACCACGATACTCCTCCTCCAATCTTCAGGCATTTTCTTGCTTCGCCAAATAACATTGAATAGATTCGTAAGCCAAGTCAAACCACGCTCACCTAAAACTTTCCGTACTTCTACAGGGATGTCATCCGGTCCAACACCTTTCCCAGGTCTCATAACCTTCAAAGCCTCCTCTACTTCTTTTCTTTGTATTCGTCTATAGCATGCACGATTCAAGTAACTTTCACTACTAGCTAGATCACCCAAAGTGATCTCTCTATTTCCTTCTCCAATGAAAAGTTTATGGAAGTACTGCTCCCATCTAGTCTCTATATCCTTCTGAGTAACAAGCACGTGACCTTCCTCGTCCTTAATGCATCTCACTTGAGAAAGGTCTTTGGTCTTTCTTTCTCTTGCTTTGGCCAACCTGAATATATCCTTCTGGCCCTCCTTAGAGTTGAGATTTTTATACAAAACCTCATAAGCTTTTGACTTAGCTTCGCTTACAGCCTTCTTTGCTTCCTTCTTCGCTATTTTATAGTCTGTGACAGTTTCATCTGTTCTATCCTTAGACATAGCTTTAAAGCAAGCTCTTTTAATTTTTAGCTTCTCTTGCACCCCTTCACTCCACCACCAAGTTTCCTTTTGACCCGGAGCTCCTCCTTTTGACTCGCCTAGCATCTCTTTGGCTACCTTTCGGATACAAGATGCTACTGCCTCCCACATCTCATTTGCACTACCGCTACAATCCCAAGATAAGTCTTCTAAAACCTTCTCCCTGAAGCTTGATTGCTTCAGCGGAAGATTCCACCACCTAGTTCTAGTGATCTTAGGAACCTTCCTTTTCTTTACCAGCCCTTTTATTTGTAAATCCAAGACTAACAAGCGATGTTGGGTTGTCAAACTCTCTCCAGGGATTACTTTGCAATCTTTGCAACACAATCGATCTCTTCTCCTCAACGCAAAGTAATCTATCTGTGTTCTAGTTGAGCCACTCTTATAAGTAATTAAATGCTCCTCCCTCTTCTTGAAAAGAGTGTTTGCTATGAAAAGATCATATGCAGTTACAAAATCCAGAATGACTTTTCCCTCTTCGTTTCTATCCCCAAAACCATGTCCTCCATGCACACTTGCATACCCTGAAACATCTTTTCCCACATGTCCATTAAGATCTCCACCTATGCAAACCATCTCTCTTTGTGGGATTCCTTGTAAAATCTTATCCAGATCCTCTCAAAAAGCTTGTTTAGTCCTTTCATCTAAACCAATTTGCGGTGCATAAACTGAGATGATATTCAGAATTTCTTCTTCAAGCACCAACTTTAGCAAAATAATCCGATCCCCAAATCTTTGCACCTCAACCACACAATCCTTCAAATCTTTATGAACAACCACTCCAACACCGTTTCTGCCCTTATCTTTACCTGAATACCAAAGTTTAAAGCATGTCTTCTCGATCTTCCTTGCTTTCTCTCCAACCCATTTAGTCTCTTGAAGACAATATATGAATCTTCCTTCTTTCCATTGTATCCACTATCTCCATTAATTTTTCAGTTAAAGTACAGATATTCCAACTACCAATCCGTAACTTCCTTTGCAATCTCTTTTGGACAGAATCAAGGAAACAATCAACGAAAAAGAACCACTCTTTGTTGAAAGTAACCTTAGGAAAGTGACGTTGTTAATTGTCTATATTAAAGACGTGACCGTTACACATGAAGAAAATTGTGAGAGTAATAGGTTGAAGTCAGAATTAGCCCCCATGTTTGATGTCAAATATTTAAAAAAAAAACTTAAACTCCTTAGGCGTTGAAATTGCAAGATCTAAAGAGAGGAAATATGTTCTTGATTTACTGAGAGGGGCGACAAAGTTGGGTTAATGGCCTACCTCTACCCCAATTAAGGCAAATCACAAACTTTGCTCGAAAGATGGAAAACTCGTGGATGATCAACTTAAGACATGCAACCAAAAGCTTATATACTTACTCTTACTAGGCATGAGGTCTTCTATACATTTTTGCAAGTCAATTTATATATGTGCTTACTTATGCGCATCAGAATACAATGTACGTGATCATTTGTTATTCAAAGAAAAATATATGAAGGGGATTGTTTTGTGAAAAGGAAGAGGAATTAAATATTGAGGCCCATGCATATGCTTACTAGATCAGGCCCATTGAAGGTCATCGCTTAAACTCTAGCTACTATGTTCCTATCGATAGAAACTTCTGTATATGGAGTAATGTTGAAGTTGAATACCATGATATGGTGCTCGGGGTTGTCGAGGTGATTTGGGTCCATATTATGCTCGATGACTTGGTTTAATGTTAATTTTCAAATGAAGTTCATAATAATGTCGCCATCAACCATACAGACAATCATGTTGAACACGACTGAGCCAAACACGTCGAAGTTGACTAACACTTCATTCTGAAAAAGATTGATGCTAGACAACTTTCCCTTTCCTGTGATCAATTTAGAAATCAATTGGTAGACATATTTACCATAAGCATTGCCACTGCACAAGATGAGATGGATGTGGACAAGTTGGGCACTTCCTTCAATATATTTAGAAGTTCAGTTAGCACATATATTTATCATAGGCCTTCCGATTATGCAACACAAGACGAGTGTGGACAAATTGGACATGATTGACATCCATGATTAACTTGCGGAGGATTGTTAAATCATGCTACTGTTAGTCTGTTTTGGATCTTGGGTGTGGATCTGTTTACCCATATCATATATAAATTGTACATACCCTCCTTGTTTAGATTTAAGAGAGAAAACCTAACCGCCTGTATCAGGTTGCAAGATTATCGTTCCAATAAAATATCTTATAGAAGAGAGTTTCCACATAAATCATTTTCCTTTCGATTGCTTTCATGGTTGTGCTTTGTTCCACTCATTTAATGATTGGAGGCTATATTCATCATCTGATAAATACCAACAATGTCAATGTTTTGTACTTTTTTCCCTAGCAGCAACAACATTCAAAGGACTATTGGCTAAAGACATTTTAGTTTATCTTGAAGGAAGAAAGAAAATCATAAATTACCTTTGATGTCTCGTCTCTTGCAAACCCCACCAGCAGCAAAGCCTGACAGATTAGAATTAATTCATGAACACTGACATCAAATAGTAGTATCACTCTTTACAATCTCAATGCAAAAGCAATTGCACCTTCTTCCAACAATGGAAGAAAATATTTAAAATTTGTTAGATTTAAAGCAGAGAGGTTCAAACTTATAAAATCCAAACAAGAAAGAGACGTCAAGAAAGTAGAAAACCATAATAACATCAATAGAACTAAGAGACGTCAAGAAAGTAGAAAACCATAATGACATCAATAGAACTAAGGCATATGCTATTGTTTATATTTAGCTACTAGTACAAGTGTGTTCACCTAAACAAATACTTCAGATTTAAAAAATGAAGTAGAAGACCAACGACAACAAATCCTTCGAGGCTAAGGGGGCCCATCCCTCCAGCCATCAGCCATCTTCACTTTCCAAAGGGCACATATGGTCCCGTCACATGTATAGGGATGATTGTCAACAAGTCAACATTTTTTAATAACCAGAAGCTCAGAAAAGAACACTCTTTAAGTTATTTACATGCTATCATAGATACACCGATGGTTACACAATCTAGAGTCCGTATATTCTAACATTCTAACTCTAGGTCGAAGAAGTTTATTATCTATTATCATCTGAATTCACTAAAGAGAATAAAATAAACTGTTTAAATTCCAACCTATCCTGTATAGCATACAAACCAAATCATAAGTCGATGGTAACTTGCTGCTAGATAACATATAAGAGCAGGTAAAGCAATTTCTTTAGCTCAATGAGCTATTGAAATCAAGGAATCGCATGGCACATGTATAGAAGAATCGTGGTCAAACAGTAAAAGTCAATAAAGTGGCATTTCAAGAGTAACTACGTCCATCTTGTTATGCTAGCATTCAGGGCTATGGATTAAAAATCAAATAACATCTATATGCCCATACAAAACCCTGACTTCTGTCAAGTGATTGGAACATCGTACATTCATGTAATCTTTGGAAAATCACAAATGGAAAAGAATGTAATGATGAAAGTTAGGTATTTTCTGTCCTTTCTAAATATTAACATCAGAAGATGGTAGTAAATTCAAAAAGAAACACAGAACAGCGTGGGCATGATTAAAAATGGCAATGCTTTCTCCCACTTTAAGTAGGGTCAGCTATTCTTATCTGTGGAGATATTTATGTATTTCTATATTCTATATGTGTCTCTTTCTTATTTTTATTTCTGTGTTTCCATCTTATGTAATTTACCCATAGGTCTCTCCGCTATATAAGAGAGCCTAGGGTTCTCAGAAATAAACAACTCTCCTATTTTTCTCCAACATGGTATCAGAGCGGCGGTCCTAGACCGGAGCTCTCGATTCTCAAAACCCTAATCCTACCTTCAACCTTCGCCTCGCGCGCCACCGCCCTGCGCGCCACCGCACCGTGCGCCTCCGCCCTGCGTGCCACCGCATCGCGCGCCTGCGCCTAGCAGCCTCGCGCGCATCTTGCAAGCCCGCAGCCTTGCGCGCATCTCTCCTCCTTGCGCGCGTCACCCCAGCGCGTTGTCTGTGCGTGCATTCCTGTTGTGCGGCAATCTCTAGGGCGCGCGTGTGAGTGTGCGACTGCTGTGAGCACGCTTCTCACGCCCCTTGTGTATTAGCTCCGTCGTTTGGCTGATGGATTTGCGTGCATGAGTCTACACTTGCACACAAATCCACATATGTCTGTGTAGACATATATTCTTGGTGCTCCTTCCAGCAATATGTCTGAAAATAAGGTTGATGTACCCACCACTGGTGCATTCAGAGGTCCAGCGCCTATTGTAAAAATGGACGGGACGAATTATGAGCTATGGGCTATGCAGTTCATGAGCCTGATGAAGTCAAATGGTAAGAAATATATTCTTACCGAGGAGGAGCCGGTGGAGAAAACTGGGGTGAATGCCTCGTGGGAGGCGGATGACGTGTATGCCAAAATCTGGCTATCTGGGACGTTGACGATAGAGATCGCCAACGACATGCTGCACCAGCCCACGGTGAAGGCCATGTGGGATATTCTAGCGACAACATATTCGCAGGCACGGAATGAGACCAAGATACTTCAGTTGCAACATGATATTTTTACAGTCAAACAGAATGGGCGTCCTCTTCACTCACTGTACACATCCCTGTGAGGAATGTTTGAGAAGCTCCATAGCTTCATGCCTTTAGCGGCTACTCCTGAGCAGTAGAAGACATACAGGAATGCTACTGTCACACCCCCAAATTCCTGATCAAGAATGATCGTGCAGACCCGGTAGCGGATGCTCGAGAATGATCGATGGAGCTGGACTTCAGGAGGAGTCCGAAAATGTGTGGATATCTGGGAGGTTATCCACGAGAGTCTGGAGGCTCTACCGTACGTGATGGAGAAGCGTCACACAGGACACTGGCTCGATAGCAGAGTGTCGTGGTGCTTGTAGCAGTGCGAGCACAGCGAGTATAGACAACAATGCAATGATGCATGTAGTGGTACATACGCGAGCACAGAAGGACGGTACGTAGTGAAGCAGTACGCATTAAGAGCAATGCGGTACGGTCACAGAGGCGTACGCACGAAGGCGCACGGTATCGGTATTGATGCTTGGCGGTCCAAGGAGGCATGGAGCGTTGCAGGTGCTGAATACGAGCATTGTCGAGCGTGCTCGGTAGTACGCGTACGGGAGTGATCTGGAGGCCACGATAGCGAAGTTCTGTAGGGCTTCCCCTTAGCATGGAGAACGTTAAGGAAGGGTTTAGCGCATGAGGGTCTGGAGGCCGCGGGTTCCCTTTGGCACAAGACCAAGTGTTCGGTGGCACTTGGCGAATTACGGCAAAGCTGCATCAGCAAGCGTTGGAGCGCGAGTATGCTGATGACTGGGCGGTTGATTGGGCGTCAACCGTGCGGGAAGACGAAAGGTAAACAAGGGAATCGAAGAGACGAGCAGACGAAGAGTTGCTGAGGAACGCGAAGGGTTGCCGAAGAACTCAAAGGGTCTCTTGTGTCTTTATGTATCATTATTGTAGATGTAATAATGAGTGTCCCTTGGGTTGCCTTGAGTCTTGTATATAAGGAGAGGTGGTGGTTCATTTGTAAACACACATAGTACACAGAGTGTCCACCCACTCCAGAGATAGTTCCCCTTCTAATAAGAGAAGAGCTTTGTGCCCGTGCTTTTGTGATCGTGTGGTTGCGTTCTTGAGCGTTCTTGAGCGAGTTCTTGAGATTGTTCCTGAACGATCCATAGAGTCGAGCTTGTGCTTGTGTCTGAGCGTCGGTGCGTTAGCAAGCAGGAGTATCGAGAAGAGTTGGAGCGCGTCCGTGATCGCTCTACTCGGGAAGGCTGGTTAGCTACAGGTTAGCTAACGCCGCGCAGGATCGATCGCGAAATCGATAGCTGGATTTTGACCCTGTGACAGCTACCATGGTGGGTGTATTCCGGGATGCACTTGATCCAGAGTACGATGCTGCCCGCTCTCAGATTCTTTCTGATGCTACTATTCCTCCTATGGAGGAAGCTTTCCGCCGACTTAATCGAATCACTGTCCCAAGCTCTACTACTAGGCAGACACCTTCGGCGATGGCTGCCTCTAGAGGTAGAGGTGGCTCCTCTACGTTTCGTGGTCGTGGTCGTGGGGGTCAGATCCGTCAGCCATGCAATTATTGTCACCGCCCTGGCCACCCGGAGGATACATGCTATTCTAAGCATGGTTTTTCATCATCAGCTCGGGCAACAGAACAAGTTGAGTCCCCTGTACCTTCTTTATTGGACCAACGATTCGATGATCTAGTTGCCAGACTGAGGAATATCATGCCTCTTGACACAGCTCCAGGAGGCCATTCAGATGTGGTTGTCTCTGCCTCTACCAGTACATCCGCTCCAGCCAGTACCTCAGGTAGTTCTTATGCTCTCACATCTTGTGATGGATCTATGATTACAGACTGGGTTATGGACTCCGGAGCGACACATCACCTATGTGGGAACAAAGAGCAGCTTACTGCATATAGACTGGTTCCTCTAGGACGGACAGTGGTGATAGCCAATGGGACACATTCCCCGATTACAGGACTGGGGGAGATTAGTTTGACGCCTTCCATGCGACTGCAGAATGTGTTATATGCTCCTGATTTTTTATGAGTTTACTATCCATTAGCCAGATTACAAAGGATTTGAACTGTCGAGTTATTTTTGACTCATCGTCTCTTGTTTTTCAGGACATACCCATGGGCAAAGTGATTGGTTGTGGCCGTGAGCAGGTCTCTATCGTCTGGTTTGTACTCCCTATGTCGGCGCATCTCTCCACTCTACAGGATCAAACTCTCCATATACCTGGCATCTCCGTTTTGGTCATCTACCCCTTCAGAAGATGTGTCGTGTTTTACCCCAGATTTCCCCGAGGTCGTCCTTCCAGTGTGAAGCGTGTCAGTTGGGAAAGCATCATAGGTCCACTTTCCCGAGTAGTCAGAGTCGGAGCAGCAGTTCCCCTTTTGAGTTAGTCCATATTGATATTTGGGGTCCCAGTCGTGTTCCTGATCACCAGGGACATAGTAGCTATCTTCTGGCTGTAGATGATTTTTCTCACTTGCAAGGTTGCAGAAAGTGGTAGTCGGTATTCAGTCGGCGGGGTCACCTACTAAGGATTAGTCGGCAGTCGGGCGACTAGTCGTAATTAGTCGATCATTAGTCGGTTTTGAATTTTTAATTATTTTAAATATATAAATGAGTTTTTTATACATATATTCGTATGTATATACATATATTTGTACATTTTATATGACATCATGATGAAACAAAAAAAGTAATTGACTTTAAATATAACATTAAGCATATTAGAATATGTTTGCTTTAAGAAAAAGTGAAAAACAAAAAAATAAAATAGGTTGTTGTAAAAGTCGGCCGACTAGGCCGACTAGTCGGCCAGACTAGTCGGGTGGACCGACTAAGGGCCGACTAGGCCTAGTCGAGTCGGCTACCCCCCAGACTCGACTAGTCGGCCGACTTTTGCAAGCTTGCTCGCTTGTCTTGGGTGTTTCTATTGAAGAATAAATCAGAAGCAGGAGATGTGATTCAAATGTTTATCAATGAAGTTCAAAATATTTTCTCTTCCTCTGTGAAAATTGTGCGTTCTGACAATGCTTTGGAGTATTGTACTAGGGCACTTTCCTTGTTCTTTTCATCTCATGGTATAGTTCATCAAACTTCTTGTGCTTATACTTTACAACAAAATGAGGTTGCAGAGCGGAAACATCGTCATCTATTGGATATCTCTAGGACCCTTCTTATTCAGAGTCATGCTCCACATTCGTTTTGGGGTGATGCGGTTCTCACGGCTTGTTATCTAGTAAATCGCATGCCCTCGTCTGTCTTAGGTGAGAAGACTCCTTTATCTATAGCCTTTCCTGAGAAGGAATTGTTCTCTCTTACACCTCGTGTTTTTGGTTGTGTTGCGTTTGTCCACCAGTTGGCGCCAGATCTTAATAAGCTCTCTCCCAGGGCTGTCAAATGCGTGTTTCTGGGGTACTCCAGGACACAGAAGGGATATCGTTGCTTTGATCCGTTACGTCGGAAATACTTTGTTAGCGCCGATGTCACATTCTTTGAATTCGTGATGTTATTCTCTTCTACAGGTGACAGAACGACTACTTCGGATTCTGATACTGAGGTCTACATACCACCTCCTCCTATTAGTATGTTACCTCCTGTACCGGTCATACCATCACCACCACCTCCACCACCTCCATCATCTATTGTGATCGTGGTTCCACCTTTACCAAAATTTTATACCCGTCGGCCCCACTCTGCTCATGGTCATTGCCCGTCATCCAGCATGTCGCAGGTTTTGTTCTGATAACATGATTTCTAACGATGAGTCTGAAGATCTTTCTATACAGGGATCAGTGCCGGATGACATTCCTAAAAACCTGGACGTACCTATTGCCATTAGGAAGCAGAGGCGTACTTGTGCATCCTACCCACTTGCTTCTCAGGTTTTCTTTCATCGTCTTACATGCGATTTCCAGAGATTTGCAGTTGCTCTATCTGCCATAGAGGTTCCACGGACTTACCAGGATGCATTGAAAGATAGCAAATAGCGTCTTGCTATGGAAGAAGAAATGGCTGCCTTGCAGTCTCGTAGCACCTGGACTCTTGTTTCCCCTCCTCCCGGAGCGTCTGTTGTCAGCTGCAAGTGGGTATTTACTGTTAAACACCATGCAGATGGGAGTCTTGATCGTTACAAAGCTAGGCTGGTGGCACGTGGTTTTACTCAGACCTATGGAGTTGATTACTTAGACACATTCTCTTCGGTTGCTCGACATTCTACTTTGCGTGTTCTTCTCTCAGTTGTTGTGGCACGTGACTGGCCCTTATTCCAGCTTGACGTTAAAAATGCATTTCTGTATGGAGATCTACAAGAGGAGGTATATATGCAGCAGCCTCCGGGGTTTGCTGCTGAGGGGGAGTGTCAACAGGTTTGTAGACTCCATAAGGCAATATATGGCCTTAAACAGAATCCTAGAGCATGGTTCCAAAAACTTTCAGATCTGATTGAACGACAGGGATTCAAGAGGTCAAATGCATATCACTCTTTATTTGTGCAGAAGACACCTAGAGGTACAGTTGCTATCACGGTTTATGTCGATGATATAGTTGTTACAGGAGATGGTGCGCAGGGAATCAAGATGGCAAAAGAATTTATGGGCAGTCAATTTGTGACTAAGGACCTGGGCACCCTAAGGTATTTCTTGGGGTTGGAATTTGCTAGAAATGCACAGGGTCTTGTGATGACCCAAAGAAAGTATGTCACAGACATGCTTGCAGAGACGGGCATGATTGGATGTTGACCGTCTACTACTCCTATGGATCCTAGCATGAAGCTATATGATGATGATACAGATGAAGTCGATAAGAGAAGATACAGAGAGATGGTGGGAAAACTTCTTTATGTTACAATCACCAGACCATATATTGCATTTGTAGTGGGTCGAGTAAGTCAATTCATTGAGCAGCCTCGACAAGTACATATGGATGCCATATATATGATATTGAGACATCTAAAATCATCTCCAGGCTCAGGATTACTATTCAAGAAAGGAGAAACTCTCTTTGTATCCGCATATGCTAATGCAGACTATGCAGGTTGTCCTAAGGACAGAAAGTCGACTTCGGGATTTGTAGTATTCATTGGCAATTCTCTCGTTTCTTGGAAAAGCAAGAAACAAACAGTCGTAGCAAGATCAAGTGCCGAATCCGAATACAGGGTTATGGCTCAAGCGAGTACAGAAATGATGTGGGTTCGAGCAGTATTAGTTGATTTGCATATAGAAGTTCCTCTACCCATGGAGTTACATTGTGATAACCAGGCTGCTGTTCATTGCAAACAACCCTGCGTTCCATGAGAGAACAAAACATATCGAGGTAGACTATCACATCACCAGAGATATGATTCAAAAGGGCCTGATTTCTACTTCTCATGTTAGCTCTGGAGAGCAAACAGCAGATATCTTCACCAAGCCATTGCTCAGAGGATCATTCCAGAAGTGTTCGTCCAAGCTGAGCATGATCGATACCTATGCTCCATCTTGAGGGGGAGTGTGGAGATATTTATGTATTTCTATATTCTATATGTGTCTCTTTCTTATTTTTATTTATGTGTTTCCATCTTATGTAATTTACCCATAGGTCTCTCCGCTATATAAGAGAGCCTAGGGTTCTCAGAAATAAACAACTCTCTTATTTTTCTCCAACATTATCAATTCCATGTTGAAAGATCCGATTGTTTTTTACACTGGATGAGAACAGTGTGGGCATGACTAACAAATTTATTTTCATGAAAGTGGAAAAAGAGGCAAGTATACTTACAGGTGGACCAAAGCTAGGATCTTCATCATTTAAAGGAACAAATTTCGATTCTTCGACAAGTTCCTTGGGAAGCTCTGAATTGGAAAAAGATGTTTATCATGGTCAATTGCATGGAATAAAAATTGCCAAATTAAAAAAGAGTCGTGAATGCTCAGTCAAGTAAAACATATTAAAGAAAATATGAGGACCACGCTTCTCAATACCATAGGCATGGAAAATCAAGGAAGTTGAAAAGAAAGACTACTGCAGTCTAACTTGGGTAAAACTATCGACATACTTATCACTTCCTTCTTTATATATTTTGAATTTATCATTCACCTTCTGGTTTTATGCCTGCAAAAATGTTGGCACTATTGAGCACTGGCCGGAGAATATCTCACTTGGCAACGCCTCAAGCAGATTCCTAATGTAACTCGTATTTGTATTTTTTTCGTGTAGATTAATTTTGGGAATCAAGAAGTGCTCAATTTTCCGGTAACAGGCAAGTACAGATTATGACTCCTGCAGTTCAAAGATCTAAATGCGTCCATTCACAATGTAAAAGATAATTTAGCATCTGCCACGACAAAAACATTCACTTTAAATCGGAGTTATCGACCACAAAGAAACATCAAATTGATTTTTAAGAAACTAGCATATTAATTTGGGTTCCTCCAGTCGACCACAGAAAGCCAATCCATATCTAACTAAACCTACAAGCTGAGGGATTCGAATTTGAGAAAGACCCACAAATCCGAACGTGCCAAGAAAGTGTCCGCACCATCGAAGGCGGAAGCTTTGATCGAATGCCGCGAGATGCAACTCGCACTTCTCCTCCCCACGTTCAAACCCACCGTAAGAACAGGTGTGGAGAAGGAAGGAACCGAGGCCACATTTTTGCCTCCTTCTCGGCAAACCGGAGGAGATGATTGCAACGGAAGCAGGGAGGAGGAAGCAAGCGCGGCCATTGGTCTTCGATTTGGCTCAGCTCGACTCCGTTGGTCTGCGCTCTTATGGATAAAAACAAGAGTAAATTAAATTACATCAGGGATTTTTATACAGTGACTCCTATCAACTTTGTCGATTGCTCGTCAGCCTCAATACTCTTCGTATTTACACCAGAACTCCTGCAAACTTACTCCGTCTTGCACCGCAACCCCCCGACCCGATATTACCCGACCTAGGCTCTAGTCCAAACTTATAATGGGCAGACATGGGCCTTAAATTTCGACTATTTCATATATCAGGCTGGGCTCAGGCTTCACTTAGTTCGGCCCTAATGCATGTTTGCCCGGTCTACATCACGACCCGACTCGAGGCATGAAATCAATCTGACTCGGACCTGCCCTCAACCAAGTTAGAATCTAAGTCTAACGTTCTGGCCGTTCGAATGAGTGTTATCCCTCTAGTGGGGTAGCCTTGAGTTAGTGGGATGGCTGTAAGGATAGTCATGTGGTATAAAAGTTGTTTGGTTAGGGTGATTCGGAAGGTTGGTGAGGGGGCAGTGGAAAGAGTTAATCCGGGACAATAGTTTCCTCGCCTCTATTCTTGAGGAAGAAGAAAATTCCGATAATGGTAGATACCTGAGTCATGCCCTCCACTACATGTATGATGATACTAGTCTTCAAATCTTCTTAGCTTATATTCCATAAGGTTAGACTAGAGGTTAAAGAAGTCAAATCTGGCCCAGTATCATCTCTTTCACTCTTTCGCCCAGGTAGTGACAGACGACTGCTGAAGAAAAATGACAGGCTGGATATATATATTGGAAGTTTCTATTCTATCTATATAAGGAAGGGTAGTTGATGAATCACGTAGGGGGCTATCAAATATGGTCTCTCTCTATCTCTCTCTATGTCTCTCCCGATCTACTTTTCATAATAGATCCCAAGCATAGCAGGCGCATCATGCCGGGTGTCGACTACACAACTGTTGGAATGATTTTCTATGATATATAGTTCATGTGCCCCACTTTTTGAAGTGAGTACCGATAAAAACTAACTCAATAAAAGTGAGCTCTTTTGTATCAGTCAGAGCGAGCAAGCTCTAACCGACCCAACCCTATGCTCATCTTTGTATAAGAGTTAACAAGTTTACAGTGGTTGTAGAGGAGATATGAAGACAACGTAATTGCAAAGTTTATAGAGTCTGTAGTGTAAAAATCCCTTACATCAAAGTGCTCAAGTTTGGTTTTGAGTAAAAAAAGTACTTGAATATAATCCTTTTCGTATCATTGGAATGTTGATGTTTCAACTATAGAAGGCCTTGATACTAGCGTTGATTTTTTTCTCAATTATGCTATTGCCCGTGAAGAATGGAAAATTTCTTTTAAGAGTTGAGATTTTACACCAAAATTTGTATACTTTTGCAATTACACCAGAACCGAAGACTTCGTATTTAACCAGTGACTCCTGCAAACTTGTTGTGTCTTAGCCTTACATCATGGGGAGAGGATCCTCTGTTGTAATGGCTCTTACAACATAGGTGTTGTAAATGCCAAAAAAATATTTAGAATTTTGATTTTCAAAATCCAACTTTATGGATTACATCTTCGACTAATGTTCCACATATTCTTCAAATTTCGTTCAAATCTAAGGTCATTTATTATTTTATCTTGATGATCAAAGATCCGGTCAACATTTAAGCAACTTAAATCGCATTTAAAAAACAACCAAACTTTTTATCATCAAGATAAAATAGCAAAGGATATCGGATTTGAGCGAAATTTGGAGGATACGTGGAACATTAGTCGAAGATGTAATCCATAAGATTGGATTTTAGAAATCAAAATCTTAAATCTTTTTTTGAGGTAATTACAACACCTTTGCTGTAAAATCCATTACATCAGAGGATCGTCTTCCTACACCATGACTGTTAAAAGAAACTATACGAAAAATCGAGCTTCGACCCTCCACTATGCTACACGTGCAAACACCGCTTCTTGGGTGTGCCTTCGCACTGCTCGCCATTACCGTTACCTATGCGGCCCTCCGCTCGGAGCTCATGGTTGCGCAGTGCTCCTTCCTGTGCTTCAGAACCTATTTCCATCGACGCCATCTCCTCCACCAATTCGACGGACCCAATCTCAGCCAGTGCACATTCGTCGTCCAGAGACCATCACTGCCATCTCCCCGTGAAGTCCCTCCTCTCCGTTGCCCCTCTCGGACCCTACAATCATCAGTGATGGCAATAAGAACCCACAATAACAATGGAAGAATAACTGGAATGAAGCCTGATCCATGTCAGATCAATACTTCTCTCTAAATCAACACCATCCCACCAAATAATGCTAACTTTTATCGTCTTAATAAATCTCTCTCCTTATATGAAAAGAATTCATGATCCATGTCAGATCAATACTTCTCTCTAAATCAACACCATCCCACCAAATAATGCTAACTTTTATCGTCTTAATAAATCTCTCTCCTTATATGAAAAGAATTCATGAATGCCTAGAGACTGTTGTTGGAAGAAAATTGGCATGGGTTGTATAAGGGAAACTAATGTGGCATCCGAAGCTTTTTTTCGTTTATTACAGTATAGAAGTCATACAGTAATGATTTGGTGGTAATGCATTGTGCTTACCACTTAAAAGACCATGGTTTAAACCCTTTCTTGTTGGAGCTTGAGTTAGGTAGCTGATAATCAGCGTAAAAAATAATCAGATTTTTCAATATATATTTGAGCAAATATCTGTAAGCCGATCCTACTTGAAATGGGAGAAGTCTTCGCCAAAACAGTATGGAAGTCGTTTCCTCCAGCAATATCTCTCTTTGTAAAGAAGTTGTTCCCTCTCCCTCCTAATAACTTTTAGTGAAATGTTGCCCTGAGCCCTCTGTTTTTGTTGCTTGCAATTCATGCTCACCTTGCAACTTGCTGCTCCAAAAGGGAATGAGTAGACTTCCGCTTAATGAGAACTAAGCATAAATGGTAGTTTTTGTTGATATTTTATTTCAAATACATATATTATACTTGATTTACGAGAATAATTGTATAATCATAAATATATATTTACAGTTGCATGGCGAATTTAATTTGGGTGCACACGTTACGGTGGTGAGATTTCTTAAATCGTATATTTTCTTTGTATTGCAAAGTTTTTCATATCTGTTGGGTTTCGAGCTTGATTTTATATATACGTTATATCTTCTTTAATTGTCTACTTAATGACTTTTCTTTTTTTACATTCTCCTAATATCTACTTGATGTTACTCCAAATGTTGATTGCATGTGAAGTTTGGATTTTACTATAGCCGTTAACATAGAATATTATTCGACACATTTAATCTTTTTTTAATAGGGATAATTACACCCATAACCCTGAGTAATTCCTCAATCTCAATCATAACCCTGTATAATTGCGAATTACACAAAAAACCTCGAAAAGTCACTCCATCTCACACCCATAACCCTCCGTTAGTTTAATACGTTAACTCAACCATAAGGGTGAGTTAATCTAACCAATATATCATCTAACGGTTAGATTTGTCCAAATAAAAAAAAAGAAAAAAAGCTGCTACGTTCATCGGTTGCGTGTGCTTGAAGCTCGACGGTAGACAGGTGCTTTCACGGCGAGAGCATCCACGAGGGGGAGCTCAAGCAGGGGGAGGAGAATCTGGACGCACGCGGGATGGGGGCTCATCGGTTGCGAGGGGCCGGGGGCTTCGAGCAGGGCGGCGGGAGCAGCTTCGACGGGGGCTTCGAAGCTGGGGGGTGTCGGCACAGGAGGGAGGGGGCTTCGACGCGGGCGGGGGGAGCGGGGGCTTCGAGCAGGGTGGCGGGAGCGGCTTCGACGGGGGCTTCGAAGCCGGGGGGTGTCAGCACAGGAGGGAGGGGGCTACTCGGGGGACAGGGAGGGGGCTTTAACGCGGGCGGGGGGAGCAGAGGAGGGAGGGGGCTGCTCGGGGAAAGGAGGGGTTGGTCGGGGAGGGGGGATTCGAGAGTCGGCGCGGGGGGGTGGGGGAGCTGCTCAGCGGCGACGAGCAGGGAGGGAGAAGCGACGAGCACAGGAGGGAGGGGGCTGCTTGGGGAAAGGAGGGGTTGGTCGGGGAGGGGGGATTCGAGAGTCGGCGTGGGGGGGTGGGGGAGCTGCTCAACGGCGACGAGCAGGGAGGGAGAAGCGACGAGCACAGGAGGGAGGAGGCTGCCTGGGGAAAGGAGGGGTTGGTCGGGGAGGGGGCTTCGACGCGGGCGGGGGGAGCGGGGGCTTCGACGCGGGGGAGGGGGAGGGTTGTCGGCACAGGAGGGAGGGGGTTGCTCGGGGGAAGCGGGGGCTTTGCTTCGAGAGTCGGCGCAGGGGGGGAGCTGCTCGGTGGCGGCGAGCAGGGAGGGAGAAGCTGCGAGCAGGAAGGAGGGAGGAGCTGCTTGGGGGAGGAGGGGGAAGAATGACATGTTTTGTAAATAAATATAACTTTTAGGGGTAATTTTGTCTTTGTAAACAGAAACCGTTAACTATAACGTGTACCCCAAACGGATTATAACACAGGGTTATGTCGTGTAAGAGTTAAGCATTACTCGGGGTTTCCCATGTAATTCGCGATTATGCAGGGTTATGATTGAGATTGAGGAATTACTCAGGGTTATGGGTGTAATTATCCCTTTTTAATATTGGCTACTTGATGCATTCATATGCATTTATGATTTGCATGTAATTCTTGTAACCTACGTGCGACATCCTTATATATGTGTGTTTGTTTATGAGAAAAATATACAATGATTCGATCCTCTCTACTCCTTTTTGAGCGAGTCAACTTGAAGGAATAATCTGTGTTGCTCAATCGATCTTGATGTTGGTGAGTGTACGCCTGTCGAGATCTCGCCGTTGTATCCTGGAGAGTAGTCATACCAATACCAATTGCACCATCAGAATCTCCGTAGGGGTACGAATCTATTCTTAAGGTCAGTGCTTTTTGCACGCATCAGCAAGTTAGTATTTCATCTCGACATCGTACTGATATTATCTAACCCTCCTTATTTTTATATTTTTATTTTTGTTTTAATATCTTATATTTTACCTACAATCTTAAGAATAGATTCGGAGGGTTTTTATCAAGTCTATGTAATTCCCTTCGTTAGAAATATTTATAATTGAATTTTTTTAGTGACATATTGCTGGCAAAAAAATTGATGGAATAATTTTTACATTAAAGTTGAATAATGGAGATGTATTCTTGAAAACATCCAACTTGAAATATCGGAAAATGTAGGGGCATTAGAAAATGTAGGGGCATTAGCTAATGGAGCTTAAAAAGTACACATTACAAAATAATGTGTTCGTAAATAATAGTTTTGTTTATATTTTATCATTTTTAAATTCTTTTTATTTTCTTCTAAATATAATACTGAGCCAATTCGTTTTATGTGTGGTCTTGTATATTGCATGGTCTTTACTTCTATGCAATTGACGTATGGAGTGGAAATGGGCCAACGGTTAGAAATGAAGTATTAGTGTTTAATGGTGTTTCTCATACAATAATAAAGTACAATGAGTGCACGGATAATTTTTTATTTTTTTCAGTGGTTGTTATTTTTGTGACCATTCTTTTTCTTTTGTAGAATGTTGGTATTTTTTTAATCCAACGTCATTATCATATTAATATTAATATGACAATGGAATTGATTTCTATGAATCTTGTTACACTTATTCTTTCATTCGTTGAGATATCAAGTTAGATGTTCACCTTTATTGTGATAAAAAATGAAGGATCTTCTTCATTTGAATGCGAGGAGAGAAGTAATTTAATAACTATAAATCCACAGATTAATAACAGTGAGGACATATTCGAATCAAGTATGCACATTTGTTATGGTCTTATAGACTTTATGAATTGTTTTAGACAAGATGTTGCATATATTTTTGGAAGGTTATGCAGGTATACTCCAAATCCAGAAGAGAGAAATGAGATGCTCTATTTTGAATGATTTAATATCTCAAAGAAGAGACAGATTATTGTTTAATGTTTTATGGAGATCCTACAGTTCTTGAAGGATATATTATGGTGCAAATTCACTCCATTACTCAGATGAGTCGAATTACTATTGGGTATATTCTTATCCTAGAAATGGAGCTATTTTTTGAAATTAATCTAGCAAGTATGCTTTGCTCAATATACAATAGAATATGAGTTTATTGCATTAGAGAATGCATGCTCTCGTGATGAGGTTGAGAAACTTCTGGACAGATCTTTCCATTTGGATGAAGCCAACGCCACCAATATTTCTACCATGAAAGCCAGGCTGCTAAAAATATTTTATAATGTGAAAAGCAAGCGTATTCGTCTGAGAGACAATATTATGAGATATCTCATGGCATAATATCCATGTATTATGTGAAGTTAGAGTAAAATTTAGCTGATCCTCTGACTAAACCACTAAGCAAAAAGCTTGTGGAGAGTACATCGAGGGGAATGGGATTGTGCCCAAATCAATAGTCGAAGTGATGGAAATCCAACCTTCATGACTGGAGATCCCAGAAAGAAGGTTCATATGGGAAAAACAATTCACTCTACGACTTAGAGGATACTATCAATTCTTCTCCATTCCTATGGTGTACAACTCGATAGTATGAAAAATGGTGAGGTTGAATATACATGTTCTTAATGGACATCATAGCCCAAATTGGGTGGTGTATAAAAGCAGTATACACTTGATGATGATCCACCTATATGAGTGTGGAGGTGAGGCCTCTTCCTATGAGATTTTGGGCAAAATCTTTAGAGCACTCGTGAAAATCCAGGTAGATGCATGGCCGAAATGTATCAACCCGCATGAGCAACAAAGATTAAAAATGTAATGTGAGATATGAATCAATGGTTTCATAAATAAAGGATTGGTTCATAGGAATTATCATTCCACCAACCTTTAGAAACTATATTCATATTCTCTATGTATTGTTTTATAGTCGATAAGACACCAAGTCTTATGCATTGCATTTTCGAGTTCCTTCAAGTGTCATCTTTAAGTTTTATCCCTCTTTTATGGTTATCATTTATTTTTTTAATTGTAGGGGATGAAAAGTGTTAGTTCAAAAAAATGTATTTGAAATAGTGGGGGATTGTTGATATTTTATTTCAAATACATATATTATACTTGATTTACAAGAATAATTGTATAATCATATATATATGGGTGCATGGTGAATTTAAGGGACTTTTTTTTAAAATAATTATTAGAATAATCTTAATTAATTAAACAACCATCAAGTTAAAAAATTTAAAAATATAGCCATCAATCCGCACCTGAGGTGCCGATTTGGGAAGTAATGCTCAAATCGGCACCTCCGATGCTGATTTGGAGACATAAGGGATGCAAGTGCAAAATACCCAATGTGTTTGCCCAAACCGGCACCTCAAGTGCCGATTTGGGCATCCTCATTGGGTATTTTACATTTCCATCATTTGGGTAATTTATGTCTCATCCATTGTTTGTTATTAATAGTTTTTTTCAACTAACCTTTTTTATTATCAAAAGTACAACATTTACCATAGAATGTAATTACATTTGAATGGCAAATGTGTATCCTTTCTATTCTAAAATTGTTCTTTTTCAAAATATTACCCGAATTTTCAAACATCAAGATGGAATAGCAAACGACATCCGATTTGAACGAAAATTGAAGAATATGTAGAGCATTAATCTAAGATTCAATCTATAAGGTTAGATTTTGGAATCAAAATCACAAAAAAATGAATACAACGGGTTGTTTGATAATTAATGAATATATAGTATTTAACTCATTGCAATAGAAACATTTATTCTTAATTATCGTTCATTATATAATACATATAGGTGGTTTGATAATTAATGAATTAGATGCCAACGAATAAGGGTCCCATGCACCTTAAATATATAATATGATGAAGGAAAATGATCCAAATATATAATATAATGAAGGTAATATTTTGAAAAGAACAATTTTAGAATAGAAAGGATACACATTTGCCATCCAAATGTAATTACATTCTATGGTAAATGGTGTACTTTTGATAACAAAAAAGGTTAGTTGAAAAAAACTATTAATAACAAACAATGGATGAAACATAAATTACCCAAATGATGGAAATGTAAAATACCCAATCAGGATGCTCAAATCGGCACTTGAGGTGCTGATTTGGGCAAACACATTGGGTATTTTGCACTTGCATCCCTTATGTCTCCAAATCGGCACCTGAGGTGCCGATTTGGGCATTACTTCCCAAATCAGCACCTCAGGTGTCGATTGATGGCTATATTTTTAAATTTTTTAACTTGATGGTTGTTTAATTAATTAATATTATTCTAATAATTATTTTTAAAAAAAGTCCTGAATTTAATTTGGGTGCACATGTTATGGTGGTGAGATTTCTTAAATCGTGTAATTCCTTTGTATTGCAAAGTTCTTCATATCCGTTGGGTTTCGAGCCAAATTTTATATATATGTTATATCTTCTTTAATTGTTTACTTAATGACTTTTCTTTTTTTACATTCTCCTAATATCTACTTGATGTTACTCCAAATGTTGATTACAGTGAAGTTTGGATTTTAGTATGCCCATTAACATAGAATATTATTCGAAACATTTAATCTTTTTTTAATAACTGATATTTGATGCGTTCATATGCATTTACGATTTGCATGTAATTCTAGTAACCTACATGTGACATCCTTATATATATATATATATATGAGTGTGTGTGTGTGTTTGTTTGCTTGTTTATGAGAAAGAAAATACACAATGATTCGATCTTCTCTACTCTTTTTGAGCGAGTCAACTTGAAGGAATAATCTCTGTTGCTCAATCGATCTTGATGTTGGCAAGAGAATACTCGTGGAGATCTCGCCATTGTATCGTGGAGAGTAGTCGCACCAATACTGATTGCACCATCGGATTCTCCGTGGGAGTACGAATCTATTGTTAAGGTCAGTGCATTTTACATGCCTCGTTAAGTTAGTATTTCATCTCGACATTGTACTGGTATTATCTAACCCTCCTTATTTTTATATTTATATTTCTATATTTATATCTTATATTTTACCTATAGTTTCTAAGACAATGAAAATTAATGAAGAAAATGATTTAAACAGAAGCTCATGTGCAAGTCATATTTAAAAACACTATATATTTTGACATTTAACGAGTTTTACATTAAATACAAAATATTGGTGCAATATTACAAAAAATAACCACACCATTGTTGTGTATTCCTATGAAATTATTTCAGTCCTATTTATTTTTTCAAGTAGTTGCTGGACAGTTGAATATCATGGTCAATATGTGAAATCAGTGATCCGTCGTCATTGTCGATGTCCTCCATGTCAAGTACAGGTAACGGGGAACACTAAGAGGGGGTGAACATCGGAATGTTCCCTCTCTTGGTTGTGTTGAGGGGCTATCTATAGGGCATGCTCATGAAAAAGAGTCCTAAAATCAAGTCCTAGGGACGCCTCCATTTGTCGAATAAATTTATGAAGTCTCATGAATTCTTTGGTTGGTTGTGAGTCCGGCGTCCTCCTTAGTGACTCTCCCATCCTTGGCCTCAACCCTAACCTCTGTGATAGTCCGATTCTTCAAAACTCCTCTCATCTTCATCTCCATTGTCATCCTCCTCCCTGTTAGGAACATCTCAAAGTTGTCTTTAGATGATGTGTCCTAATATGCATTCTCTGGCAACAATGATAAATGTTCCACTAGCCATGTCATATGAATATGTGCACCCTCAATGCGGGGCTTATTTGGTCTCACACAAACCTCTTGCATAGATCTGACCAACTTGGTAATTGTAACGCCTCATCCTCACGAGGATATTGCGGACACTGTCATCTACCCATCCCAAGATATTTGCTAGTCAACCAATTCACCTCATGTACATTAGATTAGCATTTGAAATATAAAGCAATAGGAGAATAAATAGAAGTATTACATACATTTCATTGTCGTCTCCCATCCCAAGATATCTACTAGTCAACCAATTCACCTCATGTACATTAGATTAGCATTTGAAATATAAACAATAGGAGTATAAATAAAAGAAATAAAGTATTGCATACATTCTATTAACATTGTCCAATTTACACAATCATGTCAACAAGAGATATACATGCAAAAATCTTTAATAGTATGCATACAAAAGGTACATATATTTTCACATTATCTCTCGAAAGAAGAAGCTAGACAAAAAGCCACTATAAAAAACAATAATGCACGTTGTCTGGTGCAAGTCAGCAACAGCGATGCTCGGACAACATGATCGTGAATACTGCAGTTACTCAGGTATACATGTTAGATCCACACAAAGACTAAGGTTATGAGCAATTAGTTCCCTAGAAACATCGCTAACACCAATTATTAGTGTAAATGTAACACAAGCTTGTAGACGAAAGAGCTCTCAGGGATGCACACACTCACTACGACACAAGCCTCTACAAGGCATATCTCATCTCACACCATATCATACATCCAACATGTGTATACGCCATTTAATTATTTATATCATACAATAATTCATCATGAATTTCCTAAGTCTACTGCTCGTTGGTAAAAGGTCTTTGATGGTGTATAACACAAGTATGGGCTCGCATTATGGCCAACACCAACTGATATCCAAGTGACAACTCGATGTGAAAGCAAACCTTAGACTACCAACCACGCTGCTTGGCATCCAGCTTTGTTGAATAGACGTTAGAATGTTACCTCAAACATCAAGTATGACATGTCACCTAATTCATTTGTTAGGGTTGTGGTCACCTAAGTTTCTTATCAAGGATTCAAGGGTGCATGCCTATCTCCATCTACCCATACACTACGGGAAACACATCCATGTACAAGGTAAAGTCCACGTAGGAAGAAGTGTACACTGGACATACAACACTCAAACAATCACTAAAAATGTGATATATTTGATATGGATTCTTGCATCAAACACATTACATATTCAAGCCTTTCGCATTTGGTGTATCCATTTCATTCTCTCTAAGATCGTTTTAATCTATTAGAGGTCGTACAATCTATTCATTTACATGTATATCTTAATCATTTTAGGAAGGTAGCCAATATAAATGGATGCAAGGATTTCATAAATTATCAGTTTTCTTAAGTGTACTCATGTATGTACTCATGGGTTTACAGATACACAAGCTTGATGCACATGTGTAGAGTCTAGTATGCATGTACATGATTCTAGTGTGTCAATGTGTTGGTACAACGGTTGTCCCCAAATAATCATTTGTTCTCCAAGTGACTAGTATATTGGTACACATGCATGTGTGTCGGTATATGAATGACATATGCACATTTTTTTGTTAGCCATTTTGATGTATTTTCATAGGGGTTTTGTTCCCCTCTGTCTCCTTGATGCATTCCATGAAGGGAGGCAGAAAGGCCTCGTGCATCACGGAAGTATGTGTATCGGATCAAATCCGATCAAAAAAATGAATTGTCATACAAGTTGTGATAGCATCAGAATCAAAAAATAAATGGATTTACATGGATTGGGAACCATTACTAATCCATTCAATCAATATCACACGAGTATAGAATTACCTCTTGAAGATTGATTGTGATCCTCAAGTCTCTGAAGTATGTGTATCGGATCAAATCCGATCAAAAAAATGAATTGTCATACAAGTTGTGATAGCATCATAATTAAAAAATCAATGGATTTACATGGATTGGGAACCACTACTAATCCTTTCAATCAATATCACACGTGTATAGAATTACCTCTTGAAGAGTGATTGTGATCCTCGAGTCTCTAAAGCCAGAGACCATGTTCGAAGTTCGATCCGACAGGACTGCACTTGTAAGCGTGAGGATGAACTACATGCTTTCCAAAATCCAACGAGATGATCTGGGACTCCTTGCTCCTGATTTCATCGCATGAAATCGTCCTTCTTCATCATGATTCTCAAGAACCAGAGATGAAGAAACTCTACATGAAATTTATCAAATCGATCTGGCAGTGTAACAACGGGGTGATCCACCATTAAGGGTATTATCCCTACAAGAGGACAGTCATGTGAGTCTAGGGAGAATATCTGACATTAAGGGAATCATCCTGATGAGGGACA